>JASDDO010000022.1:335494054-335909734 GCA_030015575.1 Agapanthus africanus | reverse complement strand
TTGTTCCATTTCATTTCCATCGGCAACTTCATTTACCGATCGTCCACGGATTTGGACGAAGTGAGACAAAGTCATCTACTCATTCTCTACATTATTCTTGGTCGTCTCTTTTAGCAAACTTGACGATCGAGTTGCCTCGAGTCAGAGGCGGGAGCCCGTTTAAAGAACCGATCATGTGGTGCCACCTCGACGAGGATATCGGAGATCGACGAGATCGGAGCAGCCGCAACGGAGCGTGGGATGATGGTTAAAGAACGAAGGACTCGGATCGTTCGGTATAACCTTTCTACACTCTTTACAGTTTGTTAGTTTAGCAATAATGGCAGATCCGGGTTAAAGTATACGATAGCGCCAGTTTAAAAGTTTTGTTCCGCATTTTGGCGTCTGTAGACGGCCGGGGCGCTAGCGTAGACTTACAGATAGCATAAGCGTACGTTGTATTTATCTATGATGCTTAGGTAACTTAAATGATGGGACATTCATTAATGAGATTAATGAAAGAAAATAAACCTAATGATGTTGTGGAATCTAATCTTCAAAAACAGGTGGCTCCGGTTCTTGGTTTGCATAGCGGTATTCCATGTAGAATATCCAACACCTTATTCAATAAGGAAAGAGCCGAGATCCCTTCACTGGGAGTGACCTCTTAGCAATAAATGGAAGAAGCTACAACCCTCTGTTTCGTTTTTTTGATTGCTTTTCTAGTTCTTGCTTTGAATAGTGGTATTGTGAATATCCTGCACCTCATTTGTCGAGGAAAGAGCTGAGATCCCTTCACCGGGAGTGACCTCTTTAACGAAACTAGCAAAGGCCTAAAAAACACTCCATTTCAAATCATTTGATTCTACAACATATCAAGTTCAAAGAGTTAAAGGTTTTCTTAAAACCATCCGCAACCCTCCGTCATTTTAGGAAGTAGAGTACTTAGTATTCGTGCTACGTTTGTTGACCTTAGCCAAGGCATAGTGTGCGGTAGCTAAGTGATGTCTTCCAACAAAGCATATGATGCGATTAATTAGGACAGTCATGTGACTTTGTTGACCTTAGCCAACGGTCATATGGGTGGGTCAAATTAATCATGAAATGACGGGTAGAACTTGACTAGTGCTTGTGATTTGTTGACCATAGCCAAGGTCATAAGCCACTAGGGGTAAAAACCATTATCGGGAGTTCAAGTGTTGAAATTTGCAATGAGATTGCATACCTTCTATGAGATAGTTGGATCCTGATACCCACTGCGAGTAATTGTTACTCCTGGGAGAGTTTTGCACTTTAAAATTAGCCGATCAAGTAGGTGTCTAGAAAGGTGTCAACGGGGTTACGCCCCTGGGAAAACGAGGTTTATTTTAATTAGGTCGGTGAGAAAGCACGGGGATCCTCGCTCAAAGTACCAGCACTGGACTGCCTGAAAGATTGGCGAACTTGTACGGTGTAATAAATACCGGCTACTCGTTCCTTTTATGGTTTGAAGGAAGATTTGATAAAAACAGTGGGAGCCATCCTGATTAGATAAAATATATAACCAATCTAATCTTGTAAGAGCGCACGCAGAGTGTTTTCTTCTCTCTCTCTAGGTAGCGACCATGTCACGTCTTAATCAAGATAATAATATGGATGTATTGACCGAACCCGCTTGTTATACTATGCTGGGGAACATTGTTCCCGCTATACCTTTTAATTGTTATATGACCGAGCAGGAATAGGTGAATACCAGGATTCTCATGCTGCCCAAACGGAGAAAGTGCATGTTAATGGATCTTCTTAGGGTGCGTTCGTTTACAGAGAACTGTTTCTCAGTATCCTCTACGTCCAGGGTATTTGATACCGGATCTGGATCACGTATATGTAATCTGTTACATGGGCTACAGAAAGGTAGAAAACTGAGATAGGGTGATATATCTCTAAGTATAGAGAATGGTGCAATTGTTGCAGCCAATTCAGATGGCAGATATCACCTAATATTACCAAATACATTGATTCTGAACAAATGTTATTAGATACCGAACCTGATATACAACATCATATCAGTATCTTTATTAGCTAAAGAAGGATATAATTTTGTATTCTTGGATAATGTTTTGAACATTTCCTATATCAAGTGTTGATCGGATCAAGCACATTATCTAAAACCATATACGTTCCAAATCAAACAACAGATCTTAACGTACAGATCACACACAAGAGGAAGAGTTCATAAATGAACGAATCCTTCTTGAGGCATTGTAGACTAGGTCATATCAATGAGACCCAACTGTCTAAGTTATATTTAGATGCATATTTAAATCAGTTTGAATTTACATCTTCTGAAAACTTTCCAGTCATGTCACAAAGATAAAATGACCATAACTCTATTTACTTGAAACAGGGAAAGAGTTAGTGAACTCTTGGGACTGATACAGAATGATGTATGTGTTCCCCTGTCTACACATGCCAGGACTGGTTCTTTATACTTCATTACATTCACTGAAGATCTCTTAAGATTCAGACACATGTTCCTGTTGAAACGCGAGTCTGAATCTTTTGAGAAATTCAAAGAATATAAGTCAGAAGTAGAGAACCAAAACCGGGTATAAGTGTTTAAGTCTTTTGATGTGATTAGGGAAAAGAATACTTGAGGACGAAAATCCGGGACTATTCTAAAGGAGAATGAGATTCTCTCTCAGTATTACTCCTCCGTATACAGCACAGCACAACGGTGTATCAGGGCGGAGCAATCGCACCCTTTTTGATATGGCGCGCTCTATGATGAGAACTGCTGAGTAACCTATTTTCTTTTGGGGAGTTATGCACTTGAGAAGATGTATACCTATTGAATATGGTTCCAACCAAATCAGGTGCCTACCACTCTATATGCGATATAGAATAGGAAGAGCCCATATCTTAAGCATGCTAAGATTTGAGGTTGTCCGGCCTATGCCGAAAAGCAAAATACGGACAAGCTCAATTTACAGTCAGTTCTGTAGAAGTTTATAGGATATCCCAAGCATTTCACAAGGGAATATCTTCTACCGCACCAAAGAACAAAAGGTGTTTTATTTCTCGGCATGACCACCTTTTTAGAAAACGAATTTTTTTTGAAAGAAATTTGTGGTCAAGAGGTAGAACTGAAAGAAGTTCCAGCTATACAAACTATAGCTGATGATTTGGTAGAACCGGAGGATTCAATAGTTCCCGACGAACATCAGCCTCTCCGCCGATCTGGTAGGGTTCCTCATCCTCCTGAGAGATAATTCAGTTTCTCGATGACAGTGGGAGCGAGGATTGCATCGTGAGATGATGACCCAACTAGTTTTGAGCATGCCATCAAGAGTGGGGACTCTGTAAGAATGGCTGGATGCTAAGCGATCTGAGATGGAATCTATGTATACCAACAATATATGGACTTTGATAGCATTATCTGAAGCGTTAAATCCCCATCAGAAGCAAGTATATCTTGAGAAGATTACTTGGTGTAGATGGAAAAGTTGAGACTTTCAAAACTAGACTTGTTGTAAAAGGTTCTCGCCATTAACCAGGTATGGTTTTTGATGAAACCTTTTCTCCAGTACCTATGCTTAAGTCCATCCAGATCCTACTTACCATTTACTACATACCATGACTACGATATCTGGCGGTTGGGTGTCATGACTGCTTTTCGAAATAGTGATTTAGAAGAGAGCGTCCATAAGAACACAGCCAGAGGGCTTCGTAGACAGTGGGAGCAGTGGAAACATATGCAAGTTTCGTTGTGTGTTAAAGCAGGCATCGCGGAGTTGGAACATCTTTTTTGATGTTGTAGTCAAAGTGTTTGACTTCATCAAAATGGTAGATGAACCTTGTATATACAAAAGGGTTGTAGAGAGTAAGGTGGTATTCCTCGTATTGCACGTGGAAGACATACTCTTGATAGGAATGGAGTTCGTATGCTACACCCGGTCAATCTCCTTTTATCATAATGATTCTCCATATTGGATCAAGGTGATACCTCATAAATCCTGAGTTTTGGATCTATGAGATAGATCTAAATGGATGTTAGGATTCTCACTAGGTGTAGTGAGATGGTATCAATTTATCCTGGGGAGAATCACTGGATAACTTCTAAGGTGGTAAGGTTGATTGAATGACAGTCACAGGCATTGTCTTTAACCTCAGTGGAGGTACGGTATGTTTGAAGAGTTCTAAGCTAGATAACGTGACAAACTAGACGATAAAGGTTGGATACATCGCTACCAAAGATGCTACCAAAGATGGAGTCTGGGTGTATATTTGTTCATGAGATGAACAAGGTTCCTACCATTGTGTGATAATGGAGATGTGGCTTTGGCCAAGAAACCCCGGTCCCATCAGTGACCTGATCATGGAAATTGTTCATCTCCAAGAGATCTAGTTTAGGAGAGTGGATTCAGAGGTTAACAAGGTGGAGACACTCACTGAGGCCTTTCCCGCGAGAGACTTTTATTGGACGTTGGGTATGCTATACTAAAACAACTGTCCTTAGTGAAAGTGGGAGATTGTTAGTTTCATGTGTGACCTAGAGGCCATTATTGTACATGAGATGAATATTATAATGGATGCTGGGACATTTATAGGGAGGACTTTCTTGCTCGACATAATAGTACGCTGTCTGGTTGCTCTTTATCTTAACATGTACACTCACTATCTCTCTGTTGCATGTTGATAAAGCCCTTAGGATGTGTACTCTACTTCCAGGATTATGATGCAGATCATAGTAGTGGGGCCTGGGTAGTCCATGAGTTCATCCTTCAATGTTCCTAGTCGTAAGAATATCGAGACGGGGCATCGATATTCCAGAGTAGACTAACGTATATCTTCTCGACCCATGTGATGGACGATGGATGATCCCATATCCATTGGTGTTTGACATTAGAGATGGTATACGGGTGCTAAGAGGAGACTGGGTACACTGAACGGACTCACCGAGAAATCCTAGATGGTATTATACCTCACGTCAGATAGCAGTTCTCTAGTTACACTTGTACAGGTTAGTATGTCGACCCGAGATCGTCATAGAGTCTTGTGTGTCTCCCACTGTGCTTTGATTTCCACCCTACCACGGCTCTACTAAGTCGTGCAAACAGGTGGTTTTTGGGTACAGTCCCGAGTCACATGGAGGCAATGAGCGATAGGAGGGGATTCGTCTATCCCGGTATTGGGGGTTGATGTTGCGCTATGCTCGATTGGCCATAACTAAAATCCCTGGCCAGGGTAGATATGATTTACTGGTAAGTGTTATCAGTAGTTTCATGCCCGTTATGGACTATACATCGGCATTACTTATCAAGCTATTGGGGTCTGACGTTTACCACCCCTAGGCAAGATATGCGACATATCAGACGAACAGACCGGACTGTACGGTAGTGTTACTGATTGGATTCGCAGGAGTATGAACATTCTTGCTTGTTGATCTTCTGATCGCTCAATACTCGGGTGGCCGTTACGCTTAGCACGCCTCTTGCGGCTTGTGGGTGTTTGATATGATCATCACCAACTGCCGGCGTATTGACGACTCTTTAGAGTCCTACACAGAGGTTTCCTGGCTCAGGGGAAACGGAGTAGGAGCACATATGTGATGTATGCGGGATCGAGAATAATACGAGTGTGATACCGTATTCTATTCTCACGATTTGTGTTATCGGCCGGGTATATGTTATATAGCCGGGTAATCGAATCAAGTGTTGATTCGATAAATTGATACACATGATATTAGTCGGTTATATGTGATATGACCGGATCATTATATCAAGTGTTGATTTAGTGATTTAATGCATAATTATATATTTGATATATTAATTTACATTAACTAGTATTGTCTCTCTTAAGAAATTTTTCCCACTTGATGTGCACATAGTGTATATGAGATATATGTTTGTGTACATGATTGTATCATGCTTGATGATACATGCAAACATGAGTGTGTGTATGACTTACACCAGGCTACATATAATTTAGGGTTTTATTTATTTTATGTACATTAAATTAGGTGGCATTTTTTGTCATGGCTTGGAGCTTCATGAAGCTTGGATAACCATTGACCAAAGCCCACTTGATTTGTTTTACTTAAGATATTTTAAACCTATCCATTATTATTTAGCCATGGTTAAGTCTCTATAAGTGTTAGTATATGACACAAACTCAACCATGGTTGCTATTCTCACCTCATTTTTTTATTATTCTTGAGTTGCTTCATTTTTCATGGTGGTTTTCTTCATCTCTTTCTTCTAGCTTTCTAGCTCCATAAAACATGAAGAAATATTGTGAGAAAATAAAATCTAAAGTGAGCCCACTTCCTATTTCATCATCCTCTACTACTTGCCATTTAGTTTTGGGTGTTCTCTTCATAAAGCCCATCACCTAGTGAAGAGGTAGCTTGGTTTTGAGTCTCATCGACATAGATCATCTTCGGCCTCGAAGACTTGGAGCAAGGTTGTTAATTTCTCCAAGGGAATCCGTACTAGAGTTCGGGAGATCAACGATCGCAGCGAAGAGACTTCTACACGGAACTTTACAAGTGAAGGACCGGTCTACAAAGGTTGTATTTCTTATTCAATTTCTATGTAAAGTTGTTTACATTCTAGTTTAGCTCCTAAAGCTCTAGTTAAATCCTTGGTTAGGTTGTTTGGCACACTAGAAATTTATGAAATTGGCTTGTTTGATGCTTTGTAAAACCTTGTGGTTGTGCCAAATATCCTTACATAGAAACATGGGTGTGTGTATAACTTACACAATGGTAGGAACCTTGTTCATCTCCAAAGAACCACATCTCCAAGGGTCCATATGTTGGAATTTTTCACATTAAAAATATTAAGAAAAATACGGAGGTAAAATTATGGACCCTCTAGAAGAACGACACCCTAACTCGACAACATGACCGTGGAACCGCGGCGAACCCATGGGTTTGGCAGCGGTTCCACGGCTCTATGTATGAAGCTTGAGCCGAGCTTTCTACGGTTGGTCCGTAACTACTGGTGCATGTTTCTGGGTATTTTTAATACAGCTCAAGTATTGAATTTTCTGGGAAATTTTTGGAATTCGTTGATTCGGTCGAAAGGTTTAACATCGTCTAGCTATCTGTGATTGTGATACAATACTTGGAATCCACAATATTTGAATTTTATAAATCTAGCAATTTAGTATCATTTGATCGGTTGCCACGGGATTTTGATGTGATCAAAAGTCCGTCGTAATCACATAGCGTACGCGGATACTCGCCGGGTAACCTTACTAGATTGCCACGGCCCATAGCCCCGACAAGGTGACTGTAGGAGAACTCCGTTGCCAAAAGTATCCATCTGGGTGCTCGCAGCCGCGGTGTCCGCCTAAGTGCACTTCGTCGACGGCATCGAGGGTGGGGCTGTCTACTAAAGTTTCCGACGAGCATTCGATAATATTGTCGGGAATCTTGTTGAATTGCTCGACTTGAAATTTAATGTGTTTTCAATATCGAGACTAAAATGCGGGGTTTATAATTGTTAGGCATGCGATATCTAAGGAATTCATTTGGTTGGTCATGAAATCCAAAGTATGTGATACATTGGGTTTATGATGTCTATGGAGGTTGCGGATTCCAATTGTTGTAGTTTTCACTTTCTTTTCTGCAACCGTAAGTGTAATATGTGGAGTATCACCGGTTTCGTTGATATACGTCAATGACAATTGGGATACGCATATTTACTTACGTTGTTGACATGTGATGTTATGTGTTGCTGTGTATGTTATATTGGATCGTCGTTTTTGAATAACCGGGTTTTTTTTATGTGAGATGAGAGTTTTTCATTTTCATTCATGTAAAAACTTGTCTGTAATATTCTTTTATTGGGGCACTTCCGGGTTGAGGAAGTTGTCAACGTTGATGTATATTATTTACTTTTCCGCATTAGGACAGACCCAAGGAGGGGAGCACAAGTAACCGGGTTATAGAGTCCAGTGGTAGACCATCTCGAGGAGTCGAGTCCGGGTCTCCTAACTCTAGAATTGGTAGGTTTTCTTGCCGCTCTAGTAGGGATCTTGGGATGTGGGAATGGCTATTCATCACGACCGTGGAATCCGTGTTTTATACAGGCTCAAAAAAACACGGACAACCTAGTATATCCTGTTGGAGATAGTGCCTTCTAAGTCAATTATTGGATCGCAGGTATGTGATTGCAATGATTGAGGGAGGACCTATACCGACATGACTGTCTTACTCGAGATGATAGTATGCTATCTGGTTTGTCTTTATCATCGTTTACATGCTTTAGTTCACTATTGCATGATGATAGAGCACATATGATTATTGCTTGACTACCAGCAGTATGATGGCGATCATATATATAGGAGCTGGGGTCTGTAAGCACATCCTTAAAGTGTCCCTAGTCGTGGGAGTTTCGAGACGGGGCATCGATACACCAGAGTAGACTAGTGTATACAGTCGAGTCCCCGACGAGGGGCGGTGGCCGGTGTCACAAGCCATTGGTATCAGTTGGATCACCTAAGATGTATACAGGTGCTCATTAGGTTATGAGTACACCGGACAAGACTCGCCGGGAACATACTAGTTGGTATTATACATATCGTCAGATAGCAGTTCCCTGGTGACATGTGTACATGTCAGTTTGTCGACCTGAGATCGTCATTTGTCTCGTGTGAGTTCCCACAGTGCTTTGATTCCTACCCAACCACGCTCAAAGGAGACGTGCAAACAGGTAATTTTTGGGTACAGTCCCGAGCCACATGGAGGCAGTGAGCGGATCGTCGGGGCTTCGTCTCTCCCGGTATTGGGGGTTGATTGTTAGTGTTTATGCCCTAGAAGGCCATTACTGTATCATACTAGTTTGTATATTACTTAATGGAAGCTTGGGATTTTCACAGTTATATAACAGTCTTGCTAAACATGGCAGTATGCTACTTGGTTTTATCTATCTTAATATGTGAGTATACGTATTGATAGAGCTCTTAGGATCTTGCTTGACTGCCAGTGTTGTGATGGCAGTCACACTAGTGGGGGCTGGGTAGTCTACAAGCACATCCTTATTCAGGTCCCTAGTCGTAGGATTATCGAGACAGGGCATCGATTCTCCGGAGTAGACTAGTGTGTATGCTTCTCATCCCAGTTGGGGAGATGGTCTGTCCCACAGCCGTCAGTCCATAGTACTGGAGATAGTATACAGGTGCTCGTTAGGTTACGGGTACACCGGACAGGACTCATGGGGAACTGTTGGTTGGGATTATACCCGTCGTTAGTTAACAGTTCCCAGGTGACATGAGTACAGCATAATCCGCAGACTTGACACTGCTACTTCGCCTCGAGTGTGTCCCACTGTTCTTAGATTGCTACCCTACCACGGCTCAAAGGAGTCGTGCAAACAGGTAGCAGTTGGGTTCAGTCCCGAGCACTTGGAGGCAGTGGCGGTTAGACAGGATTCGTCTCTCCCGGTATTGGCAGTTGATATCGAGCTGTGTCAGAGAGCCATTACGTAAAGTCCCTGGCCAGGGCAAGCGAGATTTACTGGTAGATTTTCTAGTAGTTTCTCAAGGTGTAATGGGCTACGCTCCGACACGACTTATACCGCTTTTAGGGGACTGACGCTTGCCGCCCCCTAGTCCCGATATGCGATAGTCTTAGACGAATAGACCGGATTGTACGAAGATTGACACAGCAGGCTCAGAAGGAGTTCGGATGAGTTTACTCATCGACCTTCTTATCGACATCTACCTGGGGACAGTTACGTACGGCTAGTGCCGCTTGCGATCTGTGGTTAAACCCACTGCCAGCGTAATGTCGAGTCTTTAGAGTCCCACACAGAGAGTTTCCCTTCTTCGGGCGAAACGATATAGAGGTCGTATGATTTTACGACAGGGTTCGGACGCATACGTGTTTTTACGCACGTACGATGTTCGGACAGTTTTTACTAGTCGGCTTTGGTTTAAGCCGGATTCTAGTATCGGATTATTGGATTTATACAGTCTAAAGTTTTTCCATTTTTTTACGGAAAGGAGGGTCGTTCCCGTAATTTGTCGGGAAGCTTCTTGAAGCATCGTGACTTGGGGGTTAAGGTGGCATTTGCATTAATTGGATAAGTGAGTCATGGTGTTATTCATACATGGAGTTAATGAATCAATTATGATTTATATGACTCATGTGATGAATCACTAAGTGTATTAATGAAACATGATGATATATCATTATTTGTTATTCATTTAATATATATGATATGTTTCATATACACACACATGATTTATTCATCCAAAAGGATTCTCACTCTCACCTTCTCTCTCCTCAAGCTCTCCATCTTCAAACCCTAACCCTAACCTCTCATGTGTTGACATCAAGGGTTAGCTAGACTAATACTTCCATAATCCAACTCTATATCACCTAGGTTGCTTAGATTAGCACTTTGAGTAACCTAATTACCTCAAGTTAGAGGTTAAGCTTGGAGTTGGAGCTCTCGGGTGGATCGTCTTTGACTCGAGGAGGCTGTTGAGGTGCCGACGTTCCAAAGAGCCTACAAGGAGTGGAGGATAGTGATGAAGACCCGAAGGAATAGAAACGTGAGGTATAACTTCGAATCAGAGTAGTTAAACCTTTCGTAGTTTGCTAGTAACGGTTTAGATACGATTCATGCGCTCAAGTCCGTGTTACGAACCTTTGATGATCGTTTTTCATATATTCCGCCTCCCCGCAAGTTCGTGGGGAGCGTGACATGGACTTACAGTGGTATCAGAGCGAACTAAACCATTACTAGCTTGTTAGCAACTAAGTAGAACTTCGATCGACGAAAAACACGAAAACAACACCCCGTAACCCTATCAGTTTCTGATGATTTTAAAAGCGTCAGAATTTTTTTTTGATAGGCCTTAAAATTCACAGCAGGGTATTATAAGAGTTCTGGGAAAATACGAGCTCACAACTCGGCAAGACGGCCGCGGAATCGCGGCCAAATGGTGCTTTTGGCGGCGGAACCGCCGCCGAGTCAACGCCGAGTTGACTCGGAGTTTCACAGTAATTCCTATTTTCTGGTGTTTTGTTTTCCTGTATGTTCTGTTTCTACCCAGGTTACTTCAGGGCAGGTTTGCAATTGGGGTAGAAACGGAAAACGGTTATCGATCGATATTCTAAGTTATTTGCTAATCGGGTTTTTATCTGTAATGATTAATGTGTTCGTAAACCTCCCCTAACTGCTAGTATGTCGGTTGGCAGGGGGTTGCACATTTCTGTAATGTTTACTGTTTGTGTATATGAACTTGATTGGATCGTTGTGATGATTAGCCGGGGTTTGAGATGGATTTTATATTCATTCATTCGATATAAATTGTAATATGATGTAATATTCTTTTGCGGGGCACATCCAGGTTGCGGTTGTAGCCACCGTTGTATTATTTCATTTACTTTTTTTTGCTCCTAGGATAGACCCAAGGTGGGGTACACAAACTACCGGGTACGTTGAAGTGTTTAGTAGCCTACTCACGTTGTTGAGGGAGACCGCTTCACTTCGAGTACTTGGCGGGTAGTTTGCCGTACCCGTAGGGGTCTAGGGTGAGGTAAAGGCTATTCATCACAACTGTGTAATCCGTCTTTTGTTGCAGGCTCAAAGCAAACGCGGATTACTTGTATATCCAATAATGTTCATCTGAGATCTGGAATGCCTATTATTACGTCTGACGAATGTATAATATCTATATATGATAGCTATTTAGACGTCACTTATGTTTTACACCCGCGCTAGCCCAGCCCCCGCTCTATCGTTAGTTAAGTAACCTAACGGGTGATGACGGGACCCAGTGGCGAAAGCGGATGGCATAAGAGGACGTTCTATTTTCGTTGTTCTCTGCAATGATAGGTTAATGATGGGACGCATTATTTATAATGCAAAGAAAATAAACCAAAGTTGAATCGTTGGAACAAATTTAAAAGAAACCACTCGGTTATTTTAAAAGAGCAGAATTTTTAATTGCGGAGCTTTAACCACTCCTTTTAAAAAGCTATCAGGTTCCTTCGGTTATATCAAGTTCACTACGTTCACGGTTTCGCCAAAACCAGTAGTAGCCCTCCGTCATTTCTTATGAATGGTCAGTAGTATTCAATCTATGTTTGTTTGGCCCTTAGTCAAGACATAGTGATTGGTAGCTGCTGGGGTATTCATTTGTTGCATAGATAAATGAGTTGGTTTGGGACAGTCGTATTACTTTGTTTGGCCCTTTGTCAAGAGTATATACGGATGGGTTCAAATCAACAAGATAATGATGGGCAGAACTTGACATGTGACTTATGATTTGTTGGCCCTTAGTCAAGGTCATAAGAACATGGGGAAAAAATCCATATCGGGAATTTCTAAAGAAACTGAAACTTGCTAGTGTTGCATACCATTTGGAGTTTGATGAATGTTGGTAGGATTCCTTCAACATTATCATACGATGATACTTGGATCTCGATCCTACTGCGAGTATATGCTACTTATCAGGAGATTCGTCACTTAACGATCAATGCTATAAACCAAATGGGTGTCGATAAAGGTGTCAGCGGGGCTACGCCCCCAGAGAAAAGAGGTTATTTAATTAAGGAACTTCGCGAAAGCGTTGGAAAACCTCCCTCAAAGTACCGACACTAGCCTGGCTGAACGGTTAAGCAAGTATTGTACAGTGAGAATAGTCCTGGCTAATTCTTCTTTTATGGTTTGGGAAAGGATTCGAGAAACAATGGGAGCCATCCAGTTTAGATAAATTAAAAACCAATCTAAACTTGCAAGAGCATCATGCTAAAGTGTTTTCTTCTCTCTCTATCATTGCAGCGACCTTGTGACCATGGCTAGGTTACATCTAGATAACAAGTTGACTGAATCTAACTTATTTGACTGGCAAAGGTCTGTCCAGATGTCCATTGCCTATGACAAGCTGGACCACCCTATTACTACTCAAGATCCCGCCGTCCCAAGTCCAGTTTCCACCGTCGCGGATATGGATATCCGTCAGACAAAGGAAAAGGACAAAGCGAAAGCTAAGTGCCTCGTGTTGGCTTCAGTTGATGGTGTATACCAGAAGCAACACGAGAACATGGACTTAGTTTCCATCTTTCTCCATAAGAAAGATTCATATGGAGAGCAAACACATATCGCAAGATATGAGACCTCGAACGATTTAATTCAAGCGAGGTTGGCTGTCGGGTCATCTATAGGGGACAACGTCCTTACAATGACTAGCTCTATTGATGAGCTCAAGGACCTGAAGACCACGTTGGGAAACAGGTCAGACGCTGACTTATTTCCACAGTCCCTACCCTCTACTTACACCCTGAAAGAAACCAGGGAGACACAAGCTCTGCTTAATGGGGGACCTTCTTCTTCTACATCCAGGGCGAAAGCAAAGGGTGAAAAGAAGAAGTCCTCTACAAAGCCGATATACGGTGTCAATAACGTAGGAGGAAAAGGAAGAGCAAAAGTTTCGGTACTTAGAGAAGCTAAAGAGGAATGTTCCTATTGTTATGGGAACGGGCATTGGCAGAAGGATTGCAGGGCTTTGGAAGCCAGTAGCCAGGATACGAAGCATGTTGTGGCTTCAGCCTCTAGTGTGTTTGTAATTGAGAACTGTTTGTCAATTAACTCTACTTCCTGGGTACTAGATACCGGAGCAGGATCTCATAACTGTAATTCATTACATGCTTTGAGAAACCGTAGAGATATAAGAATAGGTGATTTGTCTCTCAGAGTTGCAAACGGAATGAGCGTGGACGCTGAATCCGTGGAAGAATATCGCCTAGGTTTGAAAAGTGGGCAGATATTGATTCTACGTAACTGTCTGTATGTACCTAGTTTGGCTTGTAATATCATAACAGTGTCCTCACTTTCGAGAGAGGGATATGACTTTACATTCGTAAGCGATGTAGTTCACATCCACCTAAATCAAGTTCTGATTGGGTCCGGTATATTAGATGACGGTATATACGTATTGAATCAAGCTCAGGTTTTCAATGTCCAGAACACACTTAAAAGAAAGTCTCCAGAAATAAATCAGGCTTTCTTATGGCATTGTAGACTAGGTCACATCAATGAAACGCGATTAACGAAGTTACATAGAGAAGGATATTTGAATCCGTTCGAATATCAATCTTATGCCACTTGTGAATCTTGTCTCATGGGAAAGATGACAAAGACTCCGTTTACTGGACACGGAGTAAGAGCAAGCGAGCTCTTAGGACTCGTACACAGTGACGTGTGCGGTCCAATGTCTACACATGCGCGAGGTGGTTATTCCTACTTCATTACTTTTACGGATGATTTCTCTAGGTATGGATATATCTTCTTAATGAAGCATAAATCCGAGGCCTTTGAGAAATTCCAAGAATACAAGAATGAAGTGGAAAAACAGACAGGCAAAAGTATCAAGACACTAAGATCTGATCGAGATGGTGAATACTTAAGTGCCGAGTTCCTGGGATACTTAAAAGAGAATGGAATTCTCTCTCAGCTTACTCCTCCATACACACCACAACACAACGGTGTATCGGAGAGGAGGAATCGAACACTATTGGATATGGTTCGTTCCAGGATGAGTAAGGCTGAGTTACTGCGATCTTTCTGGGGTTATGCGCTAGAATCAGCTGCATATCTTTTGAACCAGGTTCCAAACAAAACTGTGCCTACCACACCATATCAGATGTGGAGTGGGAAGAAACCCTGTCTTAAGCACTTTAGGACATGGGGATGTCCAGCTTTTGTAAAAAAAACAGCATCCGGACAAGCTCGAGGCACACTCAGTACAGTGTAAGCTTGTGGGATATCCAAAGAACTCCAAGGGATATTATTTCTATTACGCAGAGGAGAAAAAGGTTTTTGTTTCTCGTCATGCCCACTTCTTAGAAACTGAATTTTCAGAAAATCAGAAGAGTGGGAGCGCAGTAGAACTGGAAGAAATTCCAGAACCACAAGTTGTTACTGAATGTTTGGTAGAACAAGAAGTTTCAGAAGAAAGGGACATACCAGCGCCTATCCGCAGAAGTAGTAGGCAGTCTCATCCGCCCGAGAGATACTACGGTTTTCTCATAGACGGGGATCGAGAAGATTGCCCATTGATAATGACGACCTTACTAGCTTCCAGCAAGCCATTAAGAGCGGCGACTCGGTAAAATGGCTGGATGCAATGCGGACCGAAATGGAGTCCATGCACACTAACAAAGTATGAACTTTGGACACTGCTCCAGATGGGGTAAAACTCGTAGGATGCAAGTGGATCTTCAGAAAGAAGATTGGTGTAGATGGACAGGTTGAAACCTATAAGGCTAGACTTGTTGCAAAGGGTTTCTGTCAAAGACCTGGTTTGGACTATGACGAAACCTTTTCTCCAGTAGCTATGCTGAAATCCATTCGGGTCCTTCTTGCTATTGCTGCCTTCCACGATTATGAGATCTGCCAGATGGACGTAAAGACGGCCTTTCTAAATGGTAATTTGGAAGAGAGCGTCTATATGGATCAGCCAGAGGGATTCATTCAGAGTCGGAGCAGCGGTAAAGTATGCAAGCTGCTTAAATCCATTTATGGACTAAAGCAGGCATCGCGGAGTTGGAACATCTGTTTTGATGATACTGTCAAAGAATTCGACTTTATCAAAAATCCAGATGAACCGTGCATATATAGTAAGATTGTAGGGAGAGTTGTTGTATTCCTCGTCTTGTACGTGGATGACATTCTCCTAATAGGAAATTATATTCCTATGCTACAGTCAGTCAAAAGATTCTTGCCACAGAAATTCTCCATGAAAGACCTAGGTGATGCCTCCTACATTCTGGGGATCCAGATCTATCGTGATAGATCAAAGAGGATGTTGGGACTTTCGCAGTCCAGGTACATAGACACCATATTGAAAAGATTCAGTATGGATGATTCTAAGCGTGGTAACCTACCGGCTTGTCACGGAATCACCCTCTCCAAAGAGATGTCTCCCAAGAATGATTTGGAAAGGGATCGCATGTCGATAATACCCTACGCTTTTGCGGTAGGCTCTATAATGTATGCGATGTTACGTACCAGACCAGATGTAGCATATGCATTGAGCGTTGTAAGCCGGTATAAGGCAAACCCAGGGGAGAAGCACTGGATAGCAGTAAAGAACATTCTCAAGTACCTAAGAAGGACTAAGGAGATGTTCTTGGTGCATGGCGGAAAAGACCTCCAGATCGAGGCCTTTGCTGACTCCATCTTCCAGAGTGACAAGGATGACTCCAAGTCCATGTCGGGTTATGTCTTTACCCTCAATGGAGGGGCGGTCTATTGGAAGAGTTCCAAGCAGGACACCGTTGCTGACTCAACGATGGAAGCGGAGTTCATAGCTGCTTGCGATGCCGCAAAAGAAGCTATCTGGATGAAGAAGTTCCTCACAGAACTTCAGGTGGTTCCTACCAGTGTTGGTCCAATACCTCTGAATTGCGACAACAACGGCGCTATAGCTTTTGCGAAGGAACGCAGGTCCCATCAGAAGTCCAGACACATCTTAAGGCGGTATCACCTGATCAGGGAGATCATCGATCGCCAGGAGATCGAGGTAAAGAGAGTAGATACAGAGAATAACACTGTCGATCCATTCACAAAGGCTATTCCTCAGATGCAGTTCGAGAGGCTATTCAAGATGATAGGTCTGCGATACGCTAGTACATGGCCCTAGTGCAAGTGGGAGATTGTTAGTGTTTTTGCCCTAGAAGGCCATTACTGTATCATACTAGTTTGTATATTACTTAATGGAAGCTTGGGATTTTCACAGTTATATAACAGTCTTGCTAAACATGGTAGTATGCTACTTGGTTTTATCTATCTTAATATGTGAGTATACGTATTGATAGAGCTCTTAGGATCTTGCTTGACTACCAGCGTTGTGATGGCAGTCACACTAGTGGGGGCTGGGTAGTCTACAAGCACATCCTTATTCAGGTCCCTAGTCGTAGGATTATCGAGACAGCGCATCGATACTCCGGGGTACACTAGTGTGTACGCTTCTCATCCCAGTTGGGGAGATGGTCTGTCCCACAGCCGTCAGTACGTAGTACTGGAGATAGTATACAGGTGCTCGTTAGGTTACGGGTACACAGGACAGGACTCACAGGGAACTGTTGGTTGGGATTATACCCGTTGTCAGTTAACAGTTCCCAGGTGACATGAGTACAGCATAGTCCGAAGACTTGACACTGCTACTTCGCCTCGAGTGTGTCCCACTGTTCTTAGATTGCTACCCTACCACGGCTCAAAGGAGTCGTGCAAACAGGTAGCAGTTGGGTGCAGTCCCGAGCACTTGGAGGCAGTGGCGGTTAGACAGGATTCGTCTCTCCCGGTATTGGGAGTTGATATCGCGCTGTGTCAGAGAGCCATTACGCAAAGTCCCTGGCCAGGGCAAGCGAGATTTAGTGGTAGGTTTTCCAGTAGTTTCTCAAGGTGTAATGGGCTACGCTCCGACACGACTTATACAGCTTTTAGGGGGCTAACGCTTGCCGCCCCCTAGGCCCGATATGCGATAGTCTTATACGAACAGACCGGACTATACGGAGATTGTCATTGCAGGCTCAGTAGGAGTTCGGATGGGTTTACTCATCGGCCTTCTTATCGACATCTCCCTGGGGACCGTTACGTACAGCTAGTGCCGCTTGCGGTCTGTGGTTAAACCCACTGCCAGCGTAGTATCGAGTCTTTAGAGTCCCACACAGAGAGTTTCCCTGCTTCAGGCGAAACGATATAGAGGTCGTATGGTTTTACGAAAGGGTTCGGACGCATACGTGTTTTTACGCACGTACGATATTCGGACAGTTTTTACTAGCCGGCTTTGGTTTAAGCCAGATTCTAGTATCGGATTATTGGATTTATACAGTCTAAAGTTTTTCTGTGTTTTTACGGAAAGGAGGGGCGTTTCGTAATTTGTCGGTAAGCTTCTTGAAGCATGGTGACTTGGGGGTTAAGGTGGCATTTGCATTAATTGGATAAGTGAGTCATGGTGTGATTCATACATGGAGTTAATGAATCAATTATGATTTATATGACTCATGTGATGAATCACTAAGTGTATTAATGAAACATGATGATATATCATTATTTGTTATTCATTTAATATATATGATATGTTTCATATACACACACATGATCTATTCATCCAAAAGGATTCTCACTCTCACCTTCTCTCTCCTCAAGCTCTCCATCTTCAAACCCTAACCCTAACCTCTCATGTGTTGAGATCAAGGGTTAGCTAGACTAATACTTCCATAATCCAACTCTATATCACCTAGGTTGCTTAGATTAGCACTTTGAGTAACCTAGTTACCTCAAGTTAGAGGTTAAGCTTGGAGTAGGAGCTCTCGGGTAGATCGTCTTTGACTCGAGGAGGCCGTTGAGGTGCCGACGTTCCAAAGAGCCTACAAGGAGTGGAGGATAGTGATGAAGACCCGAAGGAAAAGAAACCTGAGGTATAACTTCGAATCATAGTAGTTAAACATTTCATAGTTTGCTAGTAACGGTTTAGATACGATTCATGCGCTCAAGTCCTTGTTACGAACCTTTGATGATCGTTTTTCATATATTCCGCCTCCCCACAAGTTCGTGGGGTTCATGACATGGACTTACATTGATGTCGCACAGTGCACGGGTGGCCATCACTGGAAATCCTCGGCCGAGGTAGCGAAGAATTACTGATTTGGATCAGTAGTTTCTCAGGTGGTGATGGGCTTCATGCCGACACGATTTATCGCGTTATTAGGGGTCTGACTTTATCCACCCCCTAGACTCGATATGCGATACTCTTTTGACGAACGTACCGGACTGTACGGATATTGTCACTGTCAGGCTCAGTAGGGTTTATGGATGAGTTCGCTCGTCAGCTTCCCTTCCAATCAATACATAGGCAACCGTTACTTACAGCTTGTACCTCTGACGTGCTAGAGGTTATACCCAGTGCCAGTGTGTTGATGAGTCATTGGAGTCCCCCACAGACACTTTCCCAAGTTCGGGCGAAACGTTGTAGAGGCCGTATGGTTTTATGGCAGGGTTCGGAAAATGCACGTGTGTTTTCGAACGTGTCATTTTTCGGGCAGATAATATTGGTAGGCTTTGGTTTAAGCCGGATCCCAGTATTATACTGTGTAGATATAATATCATTGTCTCAGTTGTATTTGTATTCGGTCGTAATACAAATGCGGGTATGTTTATACTGTTACGGGATTATCCTGAAATTCGTTTCAGGATCACTTTTGGAAGTTGCCAGTTTCCTGTTTTCTATCTGCCGTATTTAACATTCGGTTAAATGCGGATTTATCTTTTCGTCACTTGGATGAGTCATGGGGGTGAGTCGTGCATCTAGAATTTTCTAGATGATGACTAGGTTTTGTGACTCATGGTTGTATTTAATGTGCATTAAATGATTAGATGATGTGTTAAGTTGTGGCATCATTTGCATTAATGGTTTTGATGACTAAAGTTAATGAATCATTCATCTCATTTATTGTTATTCTCACCATCCCTCCTCCTACACTCACCCCCTTGCTTATATAGTGGTCGGCCCCCTCTCTAGGGTGAGGTGTGGTTCATTTTGGATAAAAAGAAGATGATAGTTTTGGTTCATAAAAGGATATAGCCATATTTCTCATTCCACCCGATCCAAAAAGGCAACTTCATTAACCGTTCGTCCATGGCTTTGGACGTAACGAGACAAAGTGTTCTACTCATTCTCTACATCAACCTTGGTCATCTCTTTTAGCAAACTTGATGATCGAGTTGCCTCGGTTCAGAGGCGGGAGCCTGTTTAAAGATCCGTGGACGTGTTGCTACCTGGACGAGAAGACTGAAGATTCAGGAGATCGGAGCAGCCGAAACAAAGCGTGGGATGATGGTTGAAGACCGAAGGACTCAGATCGTTCGGTATAACATTTCTACCCACTTTGTAGTTTGTTAGTTTAGCTTTAATGGAAGATCCAGGTTATAGTACGCGATAGCGCCAGTTATAAAAGTTTTTTTGTTCCGTATTTGGCGTCTGTTAGACGGCCGGGGTGCTACCGTGGACTTACATATCCAATATTTCAAATGTTGTTTTCTGCTGCGATATCTGTGATGTGATCATTTAATATGATGAGATAGATACTGTATATAGTATATGTGATATATTATATAGACGCTACTTATGTTTTACACCCGCGCTAGCCCTGTCCCGCTCTGCCGTTCGTTACCTAACCTAACGGTGCAAGACGGGACCCGTGGCGAATGCGGATGGCATAAGCATACGTTTGTATTTATCTGTGATGCTTAAGTAACTTAAATGATGGTACATTCATTAATGAGATTTATGAAAGAAAATAAACCTAATGATGTTGTGGAATCGAATTTTCAAAAACAGGTAGCTCCTGTTCTTTCTTTGCATAGCGGTATTGCATGTAGAATATCCAGCACCATATTTGATAAGGAAAGAGCTGAGATCCCTTCACTGGGGGTCACCTCTCTAGTATTAACTGGAAGATGCTACAACCCTCTATTTCATTTTTTTATTGCTTTTCTAGTTCTTGCTTTGCATAGTGGTATTGTGAATATCCTGCACCTCATTCGACGAGGAAAGAGCCTAGATCTCTTCACCGGGAGTGACCTCTTTAGCGAAACTAGCAAATGCCTCAAAAACACTCAATTTCTAATCATTTGATTCTACAACGATATCAAGTTTAAAGCGTAAACGTTTTTCTTAAAATCCATCCGCAACCCTCAAAGCTTTGTAGGAAGTAGAGTACTTAGTATTCGTGCTACGTTTGTTGACCTTAGCCAAGGCGTAGTGTGCGGTAGCTAAGTGATGTCTTCCTACAAAGCATATGATACGATTAATTAGGACAGTCATGTGACTTTGTTGATCTTAGCCAAGGGTCATGTGGGTGCGTCTAATTAATCATGAAACGACGGGTAGAACTTGACTAGTGCTTATGATTTGTTGACCATAGCCAAGGTCATAAGCCACTAGGGGTAAAAACCATTATCGGGAGTTTCAAGTGTTGAAATTTGCAAAGAGATTGCATACCTTCTATGAAATAGTTGGATCCTGATACCCACTGCAAGTAATTGTTACTCCTGGGAGAGTTTTGCTTTTTACAATAAGCCGATCAAGTAGGTGTCTAGAAAGGTGTCAACGGGGTTATGCCCCTGGGAAAACGAGATTTTTTTTAATTTGGTCCGTGCGAAAGCATGGGGAACCTCCCTCAAAATACCGGCACTGGCCTGGCTGAAAGATTGGCGAACTTGTAGGTGTATTTAATTCCGACTAGTCTTTCCTTTTAAGGTTTGAAGAAAGATTTCATAAAAACAGTGGGAGTCATCCTGATTAGATTAAATATATAACCAATCTAATCCTGCAAGACTACACGCAGAGTGTTTTCTTCTGTCTTGTAACGTTTCTGAAATCGTTGTATGAATTTTTCCGTTTTAGGGTAAAATAGTCGGTATTTTCCGTTTTAAGCCGAATGTGATCAAATCTCTGTACAGACTTGACTGCGCCTAGTTTAACTAGAATGGTGCTAGTGCGTGGGCTTTGGAGGTCAATTGGAAGTTTTGGTTCACATAGAATTTTTCGCTAATTATTATTTTAAGTTGTTTATTTTTTTTGCACTTTATTAATGGTCTGAGTTTGTGCTTCTATCTTTTTGGCCAAAATATCATTTCATTTGGTCATGGCCGAATCTTCTTGTGATGAGTGGGCAACATTTGGTTTGATGAGTCATTGGTGAGTTGGCTAAAGCTTTAATCGGTTTTGTTCTCTTGAAGATTTTTTTTGATGGATATTTTGTTATGGTCACCGTGATGAAGGTTGTTCTCACCCCTCCCCCCCCTTTGTTTTTTTCCAGTGAACACTTCTTGTAGATGTGGCCGGCCCAACTTGTTGATATATGATTTTATTTTTCTATGTTTAATGTGAGTTTTTAATGTTGCATGCATTTTGGTGTATGCATTAATTTATGTTGCATGCATTTTGTGGACTTTTCTTTTGTGATGGGCTGCCCATTTTCGAATGGGGAGGGGGCTGTGAGAATGGTGGGCATGGAGTGGGGTAGTAAGGATATTTATTCTTGCTTTAATAGTTTTTGTCCAAGTTAAGATATTTTGTGATTATTTTTTTTCCTTAGCCTCACCACTTCTTTGTTTATGCTCAAACCCTCCCCCCCGGCCACCATTTCATTCGTGAATTTGGCCGAGCACTATACCGGCATCATTTGGCGGAGCCCATTTTGTTGCGTGAGAAAATTCTTCATTTGCAAAATCATTAGCTCATTTTCATCACAACTCTAAAAGGTAACTTCAATTTACCTTCACCCAATGGCTTTGGTTCCTTGAGACAAACTATTCTACACACTCTCTACTTCTTTCTTGGACATGTCGGTTAGCAAACTTCATGTCCGAATTGCTTCAGTTTTAAGCGGGAGCCCGTATAAAGATTCGTTGACGTGGTGCCACTTCGACGAGGAGACCGTAGATTGGAGATGCCGCAAGGAGCGTGGAATTATAGATAAAGACCGAAGGACACGGATCGATCGGTATAATTTCTTAAATCACTTTACAGTTTACAAGTTAGGGTTTTGAATGGTTAATGTGGTTAATCTTGAAGTGTAGGCTTGGATAACCTAATCATTTGTGAAAATAATATTTGTTAAATTCCTATTTGTCTAATTGAGATAATTAGCAAACTAAGTTTCACTAAAACATGTTTTGGAAGAGATAAAATGCTAGAAATAGTTTGGATGAGCTAAAATGATATAAACTGCTTACTAGGTTTTCGGTAAAACTTAGACGTGAGTTTTAATGGACGTGTGAATGACGTGAATATTATTACCTACGGTATTATATGTGTTGTGAATAAGTATTGGTTTGTTTGGGTTTTTGGCGTAGTAGTTTTCGTATATAGCGACCCTAGTGAGGGTTTCGGCTATATTTTCCGGTATTTGGATTTCTTCGTTTTGCGACTGGAAATTGTATTTGGGCGTTGGACGTTTTTACGTCAACGACGAGAGTTCTTTAGTTGTTTTGCATGTGCAGGCTATAGGTTCAAACCTATGAGCGCACCGCGTGCCGTATTTGGATTTCGGAATTTGATGTTAATAGCTTTTCGAATTCATATTGATTGTAGGTACATTCTACCTGGTGATGTTTTTCTATTCACGAGTTGGCAACTCACCCCCGTTGTGCCACAGTTCTTGTAGGTTGTCCGCATGGATCAGTTGCGGCATCGCTGGCACACAGCTGTTTTCGGGTGACTTGCTTGTGGTAGGTGGTACATGTTGGATCGTGCCCATCTTTTATTCATTATTCATATTGTATCTAGTCACTCCATCAATTTAGAAACTAGCAAATTGTATATGTTGCAGACTTAGAGGACTTGTAGTTGCGAGACTGGAGCGATGGGTTTTATGTTCGCTTTTGGGGTTGATATCTTGCTTTACTTTATTTCCTTATGTGGATCTTCGCCGTTGGGCGTCGTATACTTGTTATTTATACTTATGGTGGTTGTTTCCGCCGTTGGGCATAATTTACTCCCGTTTGAGATGTTTTATTTATATTCTGTGTTGTACCCGTATTCGGGGTTGGATTTTACAAGGGAGGTACTGCCTAAATTTTCAAAAGACAAAACATGATTTGCTATACCTTTATTTCAACGCTTCACCTCATTATTTCTTAAAAAGGTTTAGATTTCTGGGTTTCAGCTTACTTGAATTACGTTACGCCTGTAGACGTCGCGTGATTTAAGTGCTGGTCGCGAGCTAATATTTTGGGTCGTGACAAAGTTGGTATCAGAGAGCTAGGTTTAACCTTGGTTCGAATTTAGGTTTGACTATGTGGAGTCTAGGGCATATATATTTTGGAACCTAGGCTTGACCTTACGGAACTTAGACTTGAACAAGGGGTGTTAGACCCGAACTTTCGTTTCATAGGCTGACCCTGATTGATGGAGTAGGTAGCTTGAGTAGAGTGACGTACCGTACGTATGTTCTGCGGCATATTTACGATACGATACCCCACTTAAGAAACCTTAGGATGTACATATCTTAAGACTGATGATTCTCTTTGTTTTCCTTGATTATACATCCATTTGAGATCCTTGATTCTATTCGTTTACATGATCATGCTCTCACTGATTCTGTTCCTCAATATGATCATATATTCTTTCTGGATCTGTTGATTCATTTCATCACTTTGATCTTTTTGTCGATACTTGATTGAGGTTCCTGTCACCATGGTTTGAGTGCAGTTTGAGCTGCTGCTGGTGATGCAGTCAGGGCGAGCTCGTCGTAGACGAGGGCTGACCATCGTGTTTTCTGGTGACATTGGAACGTATCGATGTAGTGGGGTGTTGAGATCTCTCGTTTGAGACGAGTGTGTGCTTATTTACCGGATGATCATGCCATTGTTAGAGGCTTCCTGCTGTGAGGGGACTGTTGAGGTACGACATACCTCAGAGATTTGTGATGTCATCGACCGTGCAGACAGACGACCCAGTTGTTGCTGAGATTGATGTGGTGTCGCTTCCAGAGCTTACGAGCTGAGATTGCTGGAGCTTCCAGGCAGAGATGCGACAGGTAATAGCTAGTCTATCTTGAGTTGAGGGACGAAAGTGATTCGTCAGTTTTGATGCGCCGACACAGGTCCTGTTGAGTTGAAGATTTCCAGTATGGAGAGTCATACTCAGATCTCGAGTATATCGATCCAGAGATGACGTTCGTCGAATGTTCCGATGTGAGATCAGTAAGCTGACCAGTTTCAGATAGAGGACCTCACCCAGGTGTGTTATGAGTTGATAGAGAAACAGATGAGTATTGAGTAATCCTTCGATGGTTGGGATGAGGTCCCGAGGACATGTTGGTCTAGATATCTTCTATAGAGTGATGTAGATACCGACAACGTGATTTCGAGCCCGTGCGAGAGATTCCGGATTGATTGTCGCCGAGAATCATTGCAGTACACGGATAGCATGACATGATGTCAAAGTAGACGAAAATAAGGACGAGTGGGACAAGAGGTTCGTGTGTGATGCTGACGAGCTGTTGTTACTCCCCATCGAGATTGAGATCTGATATGTTTACAGAAGCGTTGGGATACGACCAGTTCCCGAGAAAATGTTGTGCTGAGAATGCAGATATCCAGAAAGCGAAAAAAGATTTGTAAGTGTACCAGTCTCCGTATAGTTCGGTATAGGCGATATTGGAACATATCTTGATCCAGTTCCTTCCAGGACACTACTGCGATGAGATTGCACCGAGGATTAGTTGTGTCACGTGTGTTCAGAGGGCCAGGGGCCGACGCCAGTGACGTGTTGCTTTATGAGTGATCATACTAATTGGCCGAAAGTTGACCTGAGGAGTGCCAGAGCGGAATCGTTCCCGTTAGCACACCTGACTGGACAGATGAACCGATAGAGTGCGAGATTGGTAATCCACAGGGAAATAAGGACCCAGAGACAGAAGACGCCAGACTGTGAGCAGGAGGCAAACGGATGTTCTTGCTCTTCCTGTTTGGGCGCACCGACTTTTTCGATATTGTAGAAAGTGTACCTCAATGTCATTTGTTGCGATTTGCGTTTGTGATCCAAGTATCACGCTTATATCGCCAGGATTTTAGTTTTGATGACCGAGTTTCAGGATATAGTTTTCGTGCACCATGGCTGCACCTACTGGTTATATACATTTTTTATGCTTAGTTATTGCACTTGATATATTTTATACACCGTGTTGTCGATGTCGATTTTGTGCCTTAGCTGCACATGTTTTTGATTTCCTGGATTTCCTGCGCAGGATTTGATATTTCGTGCAGTGGATGCACATGATTTGATATTTCGTGCAGTGGATGCACAGGATTTGATATTTCATGCAGTGGATGCACAGGATTTGATATTTGATTTGATATTTCATGCACTAGATGCTTTTTACGAACCCGGAGCGCTTGGGTTGGATTTTTGCACATATTAGGCACTTGGTATTGGATTTTTGTGCGCATCGGATGCACTTGAGTGAGATTTTTACTCGTTCATGTTGGATGCCCTTGATATAGATTTTATCCGTGCATATTAGATGCGATTTTTATTCGTGCATGTGGGATGCACTTGATTTCGATTTCGTTTGTGCATGACGGATGCACTTTATTTGGACTTTCGCGCACATTGGGTGTATGATATGAGATGTGATTTATGCACACAGGATGCACTCGATTGGGATTTTCGTTCCTGCATGATAGTTGCACTGGTTTGAGACTTTCGTGCACTTTAGATGCACTAGTTGTTACTTTCGTGCACACCCGTTGCATTTAGTCTTACTTTTGTGCATATTGTGGCATATGTACTTGGATTTGATTTCCGTGCGCACCAGACGCACGTGATGGTTGGACAAGCCTTTTGAGGCCGATATTGCTTTTAACCATTTTGTTTTCATGATGTGGCCCTATACTTTGTAGTACCTTAGCAGGTCTAATCCGAGGATAGTACCTGTGTACTTTGCATGCATAAAAAGTTACCAAGAGGTTTTTAAAAACGGAGCTTTAGTCTCGCTATTTCTCACGTGTCTGCGAGTGACACGAGCGTTTACAAAAGAAAATCTTTTGGGATATTTTAAAAAGGGCGGAACGTATATTTTGAGCAAAACTTCTATGAAAGTATATTATTACTTAACAAATGAGTGTCCGTCATTTGTGCCGTGAGCTATACATCACACGGCGATTTAGAAAAAGATTCTGCATATGTTATTTCCGTTTTTGGAGATTTTTCAAGAAGGATGTGTACTATATATATAATATAGCATTTGCTTAGTGTATATTGGATTTCAGTAGTGGATTTAGAGGTCTGTATCTCCATTGTAACTCTGATGATATGCGTGTGAGTCCGATGATTTGCGTGACGCTTGACGGAGTTCGGTTTTGAGTTTTCATTCACGGCTTCAGGCGCATGCGATGCGCTCTGTTATTTCTATTACTTCCGTGATTTCGGATCCCTGTTGATTGAGTTAGATTTTGAAATGTTAAGTATTGGGGGTTTAATTTAAATTCGGGGACCGAATTTTTTTAAGGGGGAAGATTGTAACGTTTCTGAAATCGTTATATGAATTTTTCCGTTTTAGGGTAAAATATTCGGTATTTTCCGTTTTAACCCGAATGTGATCAAAGCTCTGTACAGACTTGACTGTGCCTAGTTAAACTAGAATAGTGCTAGTGCGCAGGCTTTGGGGTTCAATTAAAAGTTTTTGTTCATATAGAATTTTTCCCTAATTAAATTATTATTTTAAGTTGTTATTTTTTTTTGCACTTAATTAATGGTTTGAGTTTGGGCTTCTATCTTTTTGGCCAAAATATCTTTTCATTTGGTCATGGCCGAATCTTCTTGTGATGAGTGTGCTTCATTTGGTTTGATGAGTCATTGGTGAGGTGGATAAAGCTTTAATTGGTTTTGTTCTCTTGAAGATTTATTTTGATGGATATTTTTTCATGGTCACCTTGATGAAGGTTGTGCTCACCCCCTCCCCATCTATTTTTTCCAGAGAACACTTCTTAAGGAAGTGGCCGGCCCCACTTGTTGATATATGATTTTATTTTTCTATGTTGAATGTGAGTTTTTAACGTTGCATGCATTTTGGTGTATGCATTAATTTATGTTGCATGCATTTTGTGGACTTTTCTTTTGTGATGGGCTGCCCATTTTCGAATGGGGAGGAGGCTGTGAGAATGGTGGGCATGGAATAGGGCAATGGTGGGCATGGAATGGGGCAGTAAGGATATTTATTCTTACTTTAATTGTTTTTTTCCAACTTAAGATATTTTGTGTTGATTTTTTTTCCTTAGCCTCACCACTTCATTGTTTATGCTCAACCATCCCACCATTTCCTTCCTGAGTTTGGCCGAGCACTATACCGGCTTCAATTGGCAGAGCCCATTTTGTTGAGTGAGAAAACACTTCATTTGCAAAATCATTAGCTCATTTTCATCACAACTCTAAAAAGGCAACTTCAATTTACCTTCACCTAATGGCTTGGGTTTCTTCAGACAAACTATTCTACACACTCTCTACTTCAATCTTGAACATGTCGGTTGGCAAACTTCATGTCCGAGTTGCTTCAGATTGAAGCGGGAACCCCTATAAAGATTCGTTGACGTGGTGCCATTTCGAAGAGGAGACCGGAGATCGGAGATGCCGCGAGGAGCGTAGAATGATAGATTAAGACCGAAGGACACAGATCGATCGGTATAATTTCTTAAACCACTTTAAAATTTACCAGTTAGGGTTTTGAATGGTTAATGTGGTTAATCTTGAAGTGTAGGCTTGGATAACCTAATCATTTGTGAGAATGATATTTGTTAAATTCCTATTTGTCTAATTGAGATAATTAGCAAACTAGGTTTCACTAAAACTTGTTTTGGATGAGATAAAATGCTAGAAATAGTTTGGATGAGCTAAAATGATATAAACTGCTTACTAGGTTTTCGGTAAAACATAGACGTGAGTTTTAATGGACATGTGAATGACGTGAATATTATTACCTACGATATTATATGTGTTGTCAATGAGTTTTGGTACGTTTGGGTTTTTGGCGTAGTAGTTTTCGTGTATAGAGACCCTAGTGAGGGTTTCGGCTATGTTTTCTGGTATTTTGATTTCTTGGTTTTGCGACTGGATATTGTATTTGGGCGTTGGACGTTTTTACGTCAATGATGAGAGAAGTTTGGTTGTTTTGCATGCACAGGCTATAGGTTCTAACCTATGAGCGCACCGTGTGCCGTAGTTGGATTTCGGAATTTGATGTTAATAGCTTTTTGAATCCATATTGATTGTAGGTACCTTCGCATGAATTGTTAGTTATGTGTATGCCCTAGAGGCCATTACTGTACATAGGATGTATATTGTAGTAGATGCTGGGACATATATAGGGAGGACTTTCTTGCTCGACATGATAGTATGCTATCTGGTTGCTCTTTACCTTAACGTGTATACTGATTGTCTCTCTATTACATGTTGGTAAAGCCCTTAGAATGTGTACTTGACTACCTGGACTATGATGCGGATCATACTAGTGGGGACATGGTAGTCCATAAGTACATCCTTGAAAGTCCCTAGTCGTGGGTGTATCGAGATGGGGCATCGATATACCAGAGTAGACTAGCGTGTACCTTCTTGACCCATATAGATGGGCGATGGATGATCCCATATCCATCGGTGTTTGACATCAGAGATGATATACGGGTGCTCAGTAGAGACTGGGTACACTGGACGGACTCGCCGAGAACTCCCAGATGGTATTATACCTTACGTCAGATGGCAGTTCTCAGGTGACACTGGTACAGTATAGTCTGTTGACCCGAGATCGTCATAGAGTCTTGTGTGGTTCCCACTGTGCTTTGATTTCCATCTTACCACGTCCAAGAGGACGTGCAAAACGGTGGTTTTTGGGTACAGTCCCAAGTCACATGGAGGCAATGAGCGATAGGAGGGGATTCGTCTCTCCCGGTATAGGGAGTTGATGTTGCACTGTGTTCGATTGGCTATAACAGGAAGTCCCTGGCCAGGGCTGATCAGAGAATTGCTGGTAAGTGTTACCAGTAGTTTCTCGACCCGTTATGAGCCTCATATCGACACGACTTATCGAGCTATTGGGGTCTGACGTTTACCACCCCTAGGCAAGATATGCGACATATCAGACGATCAGACCGGACTGTACGGTAGTGTTACTGGTTGGAATCACTGGAGTGTGAGCGGGCTTGCTCGACGATCTTCTGATCGCTCAATACCCGGGTGGCCGTTACGTTTAGCAGACCGCTTGCGGCTTGTGGGTGTTTGATATGATCATCACCTGCTGCCGGCGTATTGACGAGTCTTTAGAGTCCTACACAGAGGTTTCCTGGCTCAAGCGAAACGAAATAGGAGCGCATATGAGATATGTGCGGGACCGAGAATAATGCGTGTACGTGATACCGTATTCTATTCTCGGGATGAATGTATCGATTGGTTGTATGCGATATAACCTAGTTATCGATTCAAGCGTTGATTCGATAAGCCGATACATTGATATTAGTCGGTTATATGCGATATGACCGGATCGTTAAATCAAGTGTTGATTTAATGATTTAATGTATAATTATATATATATGATATATTACTTTACATTAACTAGTATTGGTTCACTTTAAATGGATTTTCTCACTTTATGTGCACATTGTATATGTGATATACTTTTGTTCACAAGTTTGTATCATGTTTGATGATACATGCTAGTTTGGATTTGTGTAAAGAATTAAACCATGGTTACTTAAGTGATTAGGGTTTCATTTCATTTTCTCATTTATTTATTTATTTATTCTTTTTGGAAATTAAAAGGATAAATTGATATGGTGGCTTTCTTTGTATCTTTCATGAAACTTCATGAAGTGTTGAAAGTTTGACCACATTTGTCTCATGCTTAACCCTAACCATTCCACTTAACCATGATTCATTCTCTACACTTAACCATGGTTTGAATATGATAAGTATTTATTTTCTTTTCTATTTTAATTAACTTATCATATTATTATTATTATCATCTTCTTCTTCTTCTTCAAGGAGAAAACCTTTACTTCATCAATGGTGATTGATGAAAAAGAGTGAGAAATCCAATTCTAAAGCGAACCCACCTCCTATTTCTTCATCCTCTACCTCTTGCCAAGTTGTATAGGGTGTTTCCTTCACAAGTTTTCTTGACTTGGTGAAGTTGGAGCTTGATCCAGCGATGCCTCGACGTAGATCATCTTCGGCATCGTCGTCGATGACCTAGCCCGTCCATTCTCCGATGAAGCCGACGCTAGAGCCCGGGGTTCGACTTGGACAGCGAGGAGACTTCAATGCGGAGCTATGGAGGTGGAGGACCGGATCTACAAAGGTTGTATATCCGTTTACTTTTAGTAAAGTTGTTTACTAGTTATTGTTATCGCCTAAACTTCTAGCCAACGATCTAGTCTAGGGTTTCTCGGCACCGTATTTTTGAAATTGGAATGGTTGATGCCTTGTAAGACCTCTTGAGAGTGCCTAGGAACCCTACAGTGGTATCAGAGCCTAGCTAGAGCCTTAGGCGATGCGTAGACGGAATTTGAAACCCGATCGACCCGAAACCCTAACCCGCAAGTGCTCTCTGGACTTTTTCTAAAAAATGGGTTTTTTCCATATTAAAAATGCTTAAAAAATTCAGCAGGGAAATCCAAGAATTACGGTGCAAAATTGGATAAATGATACCTTCAACTTGCGGCGGAACCGCGGCAGAAGCCTAGCTTCTGCGGCGGTTCCGCGGTCCTATGATGACGTCAGCCCTACCAATTTGCACAGTAATTCCTATTTAACAGTGCTGAGTTCTCTGGGTTTTTTTTAATTTTATTCGAGAGTTGAATTTTCTGGGGTTGTTTTGGGGATTCGGTGTTTCGATCGGAGTATCAGATTTTGTCTATGTGGCTTTCCGGATAAATTTTAGAATATGTTAAAAAGTTCGACCGGATATAAATACCCAATTTTTTCCCTTGTCGAGAAATTTCCAAGTGTTGGATTTTTCCGTAGTTTAACGACGTTCTAAGTAGTGCAAGTAACGCGATGGACCCTCTAGAAGAAAACAAACCTTAACTCGATTATGTGACCGTCTTGAACTGCCCTTTGAACCTTCGGGTTTGGGGCAGTACGGCGTGCCACATGTGAGGCGTTGGCTTGACCCTTCTACGGCTGGACCGTTGATACTGAGGCACGAACTGAACGTTGTTAGACTTATTTCATGTGTTGAGCTGTTTCGGGAAAACTTGGGTGTTCGAATGTTCAATCAGAAAGTTTAACATTTTCTGTTTATCCGGAATGTGATACAACAATTGGAATTCACAAAAGTTATGTGATAACTGAATGAATGTTATAAACATAGCAGTTTAGTCTCACTTGATCGGTTGCCACGGAATTTTGATGTGATCAAAAGTCCGTCGCAATCACGTAGTGTACGCGGATACTCGCCGGGTAAACTTAATAGACAGCCTCACTCCATAGCCCCGACCAAGTGACTGTAGGAGAACCCCGTCGCCGAAAGCATCCGTTCGGGTGCTCCCGGTAGCGGTGTTCCGCCTTGGTGCACTTCGTCGACGGTATCGGGGGTGCGACCTCCTACTAAAGTTTGCGACGAGCATTTGATCAGGATGTCGGGAATCTTGTTGAATTGCCCGACTTGATATTGAAAAGTGTTTTCGATTTTGAGACTAAAATGCGGGGTTTATAATTGTTAGGCATGTGATGTCTAAGTATTTCATTTGACTAGGCTTGCGATGTCTATGCAGATTGCGGATTCCAACTGTTGTAGTTTTACACTTTCTTTTCTGTGACCGTAAGTGTAATATGTGATATCGCCGGTTTCGTTGCTATATGTCAACGACAATTGGGATGCGCATATTTACTTACGTTGATGACATGTGATGTTATGTGTTGCTGGATATGTTTTATTGGATAGTCGTGTTCGAATAGCCGGGGGTTTTTATGTGAGATGAGTGTTTTTCATTTTCATTCATGTAAAAACTTGTATGTAATATTCTTTTATTGGGGCACTTCCAGGTAGCGGAAGTTGTCACCGTTGATGTATATTATTTACTTTTCCGCACTATGATAGACCCAAGGAGGAGGGCACAAGTAACCGAGTTCTGGAGTCCAGTGGGAGACCAACTCGAGGAGTCGAGTCCGGGTCTCCTAACTCTAGAATTGGTAGGGTTGCTTGCCGCTCTCGTAGGGGTCTAGGGGTGTGGGTTTGGCTATTCATCGCGACCGTGGAATCCGTGTTTTATACTGGCTCGTATTGAAAACACGGACATCCTAGTATATCCAATATTTCATATGTTTCTTCTGCTGCGATATCTGTGATGTGATCATGTGATGTTCTGTGATAGATACAGTATATAGTATATATGATATATTATATAGACGTTTCTTATGTTTTATACCCGCGCTAGCCCTGCCCCGCTCTGCCGTTAGTTACCTAACCTAACGGTGCACGAGGGGACATCGCGGCGAATGCGGATGGCATAAGCGTACGTCGTATTTATCTGTGATGTTTAGGTGACTTAAATGATGGGACTTCATTAATGAGATTAATGAAATAAAAGAAACCTAATATGTTGTGGAATCGAATTTCAAAATAAAAAGGGTAGCTACAGTTCTTGCTTTGCACAGCGGTATATATGATATATCCTGCACCTTATTCGATAAGGAAAGGACCGAGATCCCTTCACCGGGAGTGACTCCTTTAGCAATAACTCGCAGATGCTACACACTCGGTTTGTCTTTTGATTGCTTCTATAGTTTCTGCTTTGCACAGTGATATATATGATATATCCCGCACCTCATTCGACGAGGAAAGGACCGACGATCCCTTCACCGGGAGTGACTCCTTTAGCAAAACTAGAAAAGCCTAAAAAACACTCCATTTCAAAATTCATTCGATCCTACAACGATATCAAGTTCATTACGCAATAGGTTTTTCAGAAAAACCTGTCGTAGCCCTCCGTCATTTCAGATAAGTACTAGTTAGTATTCGTGCTGCGGTAGTTTGGCCTCCGTCAAGGCGTAGTGTACGGTAGCTAACTAGTGCTTATCTGCTAGCATATGATGCGATTGGATTAGGTTATTCATACGGCGTTGTTTGGCCTCCGTCAAGAGTCTTGCGGGTGGGTTTAATTCAATCAGGAAATGACGGGTTGAACTTGACTAGTGGACTATGGGTAGTTTGGCCTCCGTCAAGGTCATAGCACGCTAGGGGCAAAATATTATCGGGAATTTCAAGTGTTGAAATTTGCAATGAGATTGCATACCTTCTATGAGATAGTTGGATCCCGATACCCGCTGCGAGTAAGAGTTACTCCTAGGAGAGTTTTACACATTACAAATTAGCCGATCAAGTAGGTGTCTAGAAAGGTGTCAACGGTGTTACGCCTCTGGGAAAACGAGGTTTACATTAATTAGGTTCGTGCGAAAGCACGGGGGACCTCCCTCAAAGTACCGACACTGGACTGGCTGAAAGATTGGCAAACTTGTAGTGTGTAATTAATCCCGGTTAGTCTTTCCTTTTAGGGTTTGAATGAAGATTTGATAAAAAGCAGTGGGAGCCATCCTGATTAGATAAAATAAAAACCAATATATTCTTGCAAGAGCGCACGCTGAGTGTTTTCTTCTCTCTCTCTCCTGGCAGCGACCATATCAATCCTTAATCAAGATAATAATACGGATAATTGACCGAACCCGCTTGTTATACTGAGCTGGGGAACATTGGTCCCGCTCCAACTTATAATTGTTATAAGACAGAGCAGGAAATTGGGGAATACCAGATTTCCCGTGCCGCCCAAACGAAGAGAGTGCATGCTAATGCATCATCTTCGGGTGTGTTCATTACAAAGAACTGTTTCTCAGTATCCTCCGCATCCTAGGTATATGATACCGGATGTGTAATTTGTTACATAGGGCTGCAAAAAGGTAGAAAAACTGAGAACGGGTGATAAGTTTCATGAGACAGAAAACGGGGCAAGTGTTGCAGCCAAGTCTGTTGGTCACTGTCACCCTGTATTACCAATACATTGATTCTGAACAAATGCTATTAGATACCGAACCTGATATACAAAATCATATCAGTCTCTTTATTAGTAAAGAAATGATAAAATTTTGTATTGTTGGATAATGTTTTGAACATTTCCTATATCAAAAGTTGATCGCTTCAGGCACGTTATCTAAAAGCGTTGATGTTCTAAATCAAACTACAGTTCCTTGTATACTGAACACACAAAAGAGGAAGAGTTCAGAAATGAACGGATTCTTCTTGAGGTATTGTAGACTAGGTCATATCAATGCGACCCGACTAGCTAAGTTACATATAGATGCATATTTAAATTAGTTTGAATTTACATCTTGTGAAACTTGCCAGTCATGTCACAAAGATAAGATGACCATAGCTCTGTTTATTGGAAACAGAGAAAGAGTTAGTAAACTCTTGGGACTGATACATGATGATGTATGTAAGGTCCCCTGTCTACACATGCCAAGACCGGTTCTTTATACTTCATTACATTCTCTGATGATCTCTCAAGATTCAGATATATGTTCCTGTTGAAACACAAGTCAGAACCTTTTGAGATATTCACAGAATATAAGCGAGAAGTAGAGAACCAAAATACGGGTATAAGTATTATGTCCTATGATGAGATCAGGGAGGAGAATACTTGTGCATGGAATTCCTGGACTATTCTAAAGGAGAATGAGATTCTCTCTCAGCATTACTCCTCCGAATACACCATAGCACGATGGTATATCGGGACGGAGCAATCACACCCTATATGATAAGGTGTGCTCTATGATGAGTACTACTGAGTTACCTTTTTTCCTTTTGGGAGTTATGCACTTATGAAGTTGCATGTCTATTGAATAGGGTTCAAATTAAATCAGTTGCCTACCACTTCATATATGATATGGTATGGGAAGAGCCCATGTCTTAAGTTGGTTATGATTTGGGGTTGTCCGGGCTATGTCTAAAGGCAAAATCCGGACAAGCTCGAGGCAAGGTCAGTTATGTAGAACTGGAAGTGTTTCAGCTATACAAACTACAGCAGATGATTTGGTAGAACCAAAGGATTCAATAGTTACCAACGAACCTCAGCCTCTCCGCCGATCTAGTAGGGTTCCTCACCCACCTGAGAGATACTTCGGTTTCTCTATGACAGTGGGAGCGAGGATTGCATCATGAGATGATGACCCAACTAGTTTCGAGCTGGCCATCAGGAGTGAGACTCTGTAAGAATGGCTGGATGTTTAGCGATCTGAGATGGAATCCTTATACACCAACAAAGTATGGACTTTGGTTGCTTTATCTGAAGGGTTAAATCCCTATCAGGAGCAAGTATATCTTGAGAAGATTACTTGGTGTACATGGAAAAGTCGAGACTTTCAAAGCTAGACTTGTTAAAGGTTTGCATCATGACCAGGTGTGGATCATGATGAAACTTTTTCTAAAGATCTATGCTTAAGTCTATCCAGATCCTACTTGCCACGGCTACATACCATGACTACGATATCTGGTGGTTGGGTGTCATGACTGCTTTTCTAAATGATGTTTTGGAAGAGAGCGTCTATAAGTACACAGCCAGAGGGCTTCGTAAAAAGTGGGAGCAGCGGAAACATGTGCAAGTTACTTTATATAATAAAGTAGGTATCGCGGAATTGGAACATCTGTTTTGATGAGTTAGTCAAACAGTTTAACATCATCAAAATAGTAGATGAACCTTGTATATACAAAAAGGTAGTAGAGAGTATGCTGGCGATCCTCGTAGAGTACGTGGATGACATACTCTTGATAGGGAAGGAGTTTCCTATGCTACGCTCGATCAATCTCCGATTATCACAAAGATTCTCCATATAGCATCAAAGTGATACCTACTAAATCCTGGATTTTGGATCTATGAGATAGATCTAATTGGATGTTAGGAATCTCACTAGTTGTAGTGAGATGGTATCAATCGATCCTGGGGAGAATCACTGGAAAGGTTCCAGGGTGATAAAGACGACTGAATGTCAGTCGCAGGCATTGTCTTTACCCTCAGTAAAGGGACGGTATGTTGGAAGAGTTCCAAGCTAGATACCGTGACATACTAGACGATAAAGGCTGGATACATCGCTACTTATGATGCTACCAAAGAGGAAGTCTGGATGAATATTGGTTCATGAGATGAACTTAGTTCCTCCCATTGTGTGACAATGGAGTTGTGGCTTATGCCAAGGAACGTCCGTCCCAACAGTGATCCAGACATATTCTAAGGCAGTATCACCTGATCATGGAGATGGCTGATCTCCAAGGTGATCGAGGTTAGGAGAGTAGACTCAGAGGACAACACGGCGGATCCACTCACGAAGGCCTATTCCCAGAGAGAGACTATTATGGGATGGTTGAGTATGAGATACTACAACCACTGCTACAGATGGCCCTAGTGCAAGTGGGAGATTGTTAGTTATATGTATGCCCTAGAGGCCATTACTGTACATAGGATGTATATTGTAGTGGATGCTGGGACATATATAGGGAGGACTTTCTTGCTCGACATGATAGTATGCTATCTGGTTGCTCTTTACCTTAACGTGTATACTGATTGTCTCTCTATTACATGTTGGTAAAGTCCTTAGGATGTGTACTTGACTACCTGGACTATGATGCGGATCATACTAGTGGGGACATGGTAGTCCATAAGTACATCCTTGAAAGTCCCTAGTCGTGGGTGTATCGAGATGGGGCATCGATATACCAGAGTAGACTAGCGTGTACCTTCTCGACCTATATAGATGGGCGATGGATGATCCCATATCCATCGGTGTTTGACATCAGAGATGATATACGGGTACTCAGTTGAGACTGGGTACACTGGACGGACTCGCCGAGAACTCCCAGATGGTTTTATACCTTATATCAGATGGCAGTTCTCAGGTGACACTGGTACAATATAGTCTGTTGACCCGAGATCGTCATAGAGTCTTGTGTGGTTCCTACTGTGCTTTGATTTCCATCTTACCACGTCCAAGAGGGCGTGCAAAACGGTGGTTTTTGGGTACAGTCCCGAGTCACATGGAGGCAATGAGCGATAGGAGGGGATTCGTCTCTCCCGGTATAGGGAGTTGATGTTGCACTGTGTTCGATTGGCTATAACAGGAAGTCCCTGGCCAGGGCTGATCAGAGAATTGCTGGTAAGTGTTACCAGTAGTTTCTCGACCCGTTATGAGCCTCATATCGACATGACTTATCGAGCTATTGGGGTCTGACGTTTACCACCCCTAGGCAAGATATGCGACATATCAGACGATCAGACCGGACTGTACGGTAGTGTTACTGGTTGGATTCACTGGAGTGTGAGCGGGCTTGCTCGTCGATCTTCTGATCGCTCAATACCCGGGTGGCCGTTACGTTTAGCAGACCGCTTGCGGCTTGTGGGTGTTTGATATGATCATCACCTGCTGCCGGCGTATTGACGAGCCTTTAGAGTCCTACACAGAGGTTTCCTGGCTCAAGCGAAACGAAATAGGAGCGCATATGAGATATGTGCGGGACCGAGAATAATGCGTGTATGTGATACCGTATTCTATTCTCGGGATGAATGTATCGATTGGTTGTATGCGATATAACCTAGTTATCGATTCAAGCGTTGATTCGATAAGCCGATACATTGATATTAGTCGGTTATATGCGATATGACCGGATCGTTAAATCAAGTGTTGATTTAATGATTTAATGTATAATTATATATATATGATATATTACTTTACATTAACTAGTATTGGTTCACTTTAAATGGATTTTCTCACTTTATGTGCACATTGTATATGTGATATACTTTTGTTCACAAGTTTGTATCATGTTTGATGATACATGCTAGTTTGGATTTGTGTAAAGAATTAAACCATGGTTACTTAAGTGGTTAGGGTTTCATTTCCTTTTCTCATTTATTTATTTATTTATTCTTTTTGGAAATTAAAAGGATAAATTCATATGGTGGCTTTCTTTGTATCTTTCATGAAGCTTCATGAAGTGTTGAAAGTTTGACCACATTTGTCTCATACTTAACCCTAACCATTCCACTTAACCATGATTCATTCTCTACACTTAAGCATGGTTTGAATATGATAAGTATTCATTTTCTTTTCTATTTTAATTAACTTATCATATTATTATCGTCTTCTTCTTCTTCTTCTTCAAGGAGAAAACCTTCACTTCATCAATGGTGATAGATGAAAAAGAGTGAGAAATCCAATTCTAAAGTGAACCCACCTCCTATTTCTTCATCCTATACCTCTTGCCAAGTTGTATAGGGTGTTTCCTTCACAAGTTTTCTTGACTTGGTGAAGTTGGAGCTTGATCTAGCGATGCCTCGACGTAGATCATCTTCGGCATCGTCGTCGATGACCTAGCCCGTCCATTCTCCGATGAAGCCGACGCTAGAGCCCGGGGTTCGACTTAGACAGCGAGGAGACTTCATTGCGAAGCTATGGAGGTGGAGGACCGGATCTACAAAGGTTGTATATCCGTTTACTTTTAGTAAAGTTGTTTACTAGTTATTGTTATCGCCTAAACTTCTAGCCAACGATCTAGTCTAGGGTTTCTCGGCACCGTATTTTTGAAATTGGCATGGTTGATGCCTTGTAAGACCTCTTGAGAGTGCCTAGGAACCCTACATGATTTTCGTGACGACGAAGCGCATCGACTACTGTTAAGCGAGGAGTATAGCATGTGAGTAGATTTATATCTACGGGGGAAGTCGGGTGGATGTCGTATAGCACCCCCGCAAACATTGATATGGATTATCGTTTGATTATTATATCATAAAAATGCGATGCGAGATATTAATGTGATGAACGAGTATACGATGTGATATGATGACTTAGTGTGATATGTCATTTTGTGAATTCGAGTCGATATGAGATTGTTGATACCATTGTAGGTCCCCTGATACGAGTTTGACAAGGATGCGACCTGAGAGATAGGTATATATATATGGATAATGTTTTGCATTTTGAGTGATATGACGTACGAGATTTAAATCCGTACCCCGATTGTAAGTCTACGTTACCTCTCCCGGTACTTACGGGCTTGTGGAAATGATGAAAAACGATTTTTCAAGAGGTGGTAACATGGACTCAAAATAAGGATCTTTGTTAAACAACTATCTAACAATCCTAACAAGAGTTTTACCTACTCGGTTAGGTGGTTATACCTTAACTTGAACTCCTTCGTCTTCAACTCCTTGCGGTGGTCGAATCGGCCTCACCTCGTCGACTCCTTGCGCCGAAGATGGATCCACCTGAAAGCTTCTACCTTTGGCTTCTCTTCAAGTTATAAGAAACTAGAACACTTGGTTTGCTAAACCTTGTGAACTAGGATGAGTAGAGAAGTGATATGGGTTTTCTTTTATCTCTAAGGAAATGTTTCTCAACTCATGAGAGGGAGTTGCCTTGAGCTAGAGAGAGAGCAAGAGGAAGAGCAAGAGAGCTTGAGGATGAGAGAGCTCAAGAGAGAGAAAGCAAATCAAAGAATGAGCAAGACTTTTTGCTCCCATGCTCTCATAATCCAAAATCATGATAACTCATAATAGTAATTGAGTATTATGTGATGGTTCAAGTCAAAATGGCCATATCATTTCATGCACTCATTTTGAAAAAAGAAACAAGCAAGCAAAAGTCTTTGCCATGAAATGATAGCCATTGTAATGTTGGTGGTCAACTAGTCCAACCTAGTCAACCGGTCAACAAAGTCAACTAGTCAACAAAGTCAACTCTTCATCTCAACCATGACACAATAATACTTAATTAATATTATCATTAATCATATTTCTTATTCTCATTAGGTTTTTGCAAAAGTCAATAGTCAACAGTCAACAACCCCAATGAGAATCCTCTGCCTCTGTCTCTCTCTATCAACTGTGCATACACACCCGCATCCGTGTTCTGAGGAACACGAATGCAAACGAGATAAAACCAATCCCAAAACGTACACTAGGCTATGGCTTAAACCAAAGCCCGCTAGTGTTAACGTTCCGGACACTAAACGTGCACAAGTGCACGGATGTGACCGAACCCTGTCGCAAAACCATGCGACCTGTCGCAAAACCATGCGACCTCTACTCTTTTGCCTAAAGGCGAATAGCTTTCTATGTGGGACTCTAAAGACTCGATACTACGCTGGTAGTGGGTTTAACCACAGACTGCAAGCGGCACTAGCTGTGCGTAACGGTCCCTAGGTAGATGCCGACAAGAAGACGGACAAGGTGAAACCCATCTGAACTCCTACTGGGCCTGAATCTGACAATCTGCGTACAGTCTGGTCTGTTCGTCTGAGAACATCGCATGGCGGGCCTAGGGGGCGGTAAACGTCAGTCCCCTAATAGTGGTACAAGTTGTGTCGGAGTGTACCCCAGAACACCCTGAGATAACACTGGAAACCTACCAGTATATCTCGCTTGCCCTGGCCAGTGACTTTGTATAATGGCTCTCTTAGACACAGCGCGATATCAACCCCCAATACCGGGAGAGACGAATCCTGTCTAACCGTCACTGCCTCTAAGTGCTTCAGGACTGCACCCAACTACTACCTGTTTGCACGACTCCTTTGAGCTGTGGTAGGGTAGTAATCAAAGTACAGTGGGAACACACTCAAGGCGAAGTGACAGTGTCAAGTCAGCGGACTAAGCTGTACTCATGTCACGTGGGAACTGAAAACTGACGATAGGTATAGTATTAACCAACAGTTCCCCATGAGTCCTGTCTAGTGTACTCGTAACCTAACGAGCACCCGCATACTATCTCAAGTACGGCGTATTGACGGCTGTGGGACAGACTGTCTCCCACACTGGGATGAGAAGCGCATACGCTAGTCTACTCCGGAGTATCGATGCCTTGTCTCGATAATCCTACGACTAGGGACCTGCATAAGGATGTGCTTGTGGATTACCCAGCCCCCACTAGTGTGACTGCCATCACAACGCTGGTAATCAAGCAAAGATCCTAAGGGTTCCACTAATGTATTTAGGTGATATACTAGAATAAACACATGTACACATTAAAGCAGAAACAAACCAAGTAGCATACTACTATTTTGAGCAAGATTGTATTTACAACTGTGAATATCCCAAGCTTCCATTAAGTAATATACAAACTAGTATGATACAGTAATGGCCTCTAGGGCATATACACTAACAATCTCCTACTTGCACTAAGGCCTTGTACTGGCGTATCGAAGACCTATCATCTCGATCAGCCGCTCGAACTGAGTCTGGGGTAAGGCCTTCGTGAATGGATCAGCAGTTTTATCTTCGGTATTTACTCTCTTCACCTCGATCTCCCGGCGATCTACGATCTCCCTGATCAGGTGGTACCGCCTCAAAATGTGCCTGGACTTCTGATGGGACCTGGGTTCCTTCGCTAAAGCTATAGCGCCGTTGTTCTCACAATACAGCGGTATTGGATCAACACTGGTAGGAACCACCTGAAGCTCCGTGAGGAACTTCTTCATGCAGACAGCTTCCTTTGCGGCATCGCAAGCAGCTATGTACTACGCCTCCATAGTTGAGTCAGCAACGGTTTCCTGCTTGGAACTCTTCCAGCAAACCGCCCCTCCATTGAGGGTAAAGACATAACCCGACATGGACTTAGAGTCATCCTTGTCACTCTGGAAGCTGGAGTCAGCAAAGGCCTCGATCTGGAGGTCTTTTCCGCCATACACCAAGAACATCTCCTTAGTCCTTCTCAGGTACTTGAGAATGTTCTTTACCGCTATCCAGTGTTTCTCCCCTGGGTCCGACTGATACCGGCTTACAACGCTCAATGCGTATGCTACATCTGGTCTGGTACACAACATCGCATACATAATAGAGCCTACCGCAGATGCGTAGGGTATAGATGACATGCGAGCCCTTTCCAAATCAGTCTTGGGAGACATCTCTTTGGAGAGGGTGATTCCGTGACAAGCCGGTAGATTACCGTGCTTGGAATCTTCCATACTGAATCATTTCAGTATGGTGTCGATGTACCTGGACTGTGAAAGTCCCAACATCCTTTTAGATCTATCACGATATATCTGGATCCCAGAATGTAGTTGGCATCGCCCAGGTCCTTCTTGGAGAACCTCTGTGACAAGAATCCTTTGACTGACTGTAATATAGGAATATCATTTTCCATTAGGAGAATGTCATCGACGTACAAGACGAGGAATACCACATTTCTCCCTACAATCTTACTGTAAATGCATGGTTCATCTGGGTTTTTGATAAAGTCGAATTCTTTGACAGTATCATCAAAGCAGATGTTCCAACTCCACGATGCCTGCTTCAGTCCATAGATGGACTTGAGCAACTTGCACACTTTACCGCTGCTCCCACTCTGAATGAATCCCTCTGGCTGATCCATATAGACACACTCTTCAAAATATCCATTTAGGAAAGCCGTCTTTACGTCCATCAGCCAGATTTCATAATCGTGGAAGGCAGCAATGGCAAGAAGGACCCGAATGGATTTCAGCATAGCCACTGGAGAAAAGGTTTCGTCATAGTCCAAACGAGGTCTTTGACGAAAACCCTTTGCAATAAGTCTAGCCTTATAGGTCTCAACCTGTCCATCTACACCAATCTTCCTTTAGAAGATCCACTTGCATCCTACGGGTTTTACCCCATCTGGAGCAACGTCCAACGTCCATACTTTGTTGGTGCACATGGACTCCATTTCGGTCCGCATTGCATCCAGCCATTTTACCGAGTCACCGCTCTGAATAGCTTGCTAGAAGCTAGTAGGATCATCATAATCAATAGTGCAATCCTCTCTATCCCCGTCTATGAGAAAACCGTAGTATCTCTCGGGCGGATGAGACTGCCTACTACTCCTGCGGAGCGGCGCAGGAATGTCCAGTTCTCCTGAAACTTCTGGTTCATCCAAGCTTTCAGTAACAGCTTGTGGTTCTGGAATTTCTTCCAATTCTATTGCGCTCCCACTTATCTGATTTTCCAAAAATTCAGTTTCCAAGAAGTGGGCAAGCGGAGAAACAAAAACTTTTTGTTCTTCTGCGGAATAGAAAAGATAGCCCATGGAGTTCTTTGGGTATCCCACAAACTTACACAGTACTGAGCGTGCCTCGAGCTTGTCCGCATGCTGCTTCTTTACAAAAGCTGTACATCCCCATGTCTTAAGATACTTAAGACAGGGTTTCTTCCCACTACATATCTGATATGGGGTGGTAGTCACAGTCTTGGTTGGAGCCTTGTTCAAGAGATATGTAGCTGTTTCTAGTGCATAAGCCCAGAAAGATTGCGGTAACTCAGCCTTACTCATCATGGAACGAACCATATCCAATAGAGTTCGATTCCGCCTTTCAGATACACCGTTGTGTTGTGGTGTGTATGGAGGAGTACGCTGAGAGAGAATTCCATTCTCTTTTAAGTAGTCCAGAAACTCGGCACTCAAGTATTCACCACCTCGATCAGATCTTAGTGTCTTTATACTTTTGCCTGTTTGTTTTTCAACTTCATTCTTGTATTCCCGAAAATTCTCAAAGGCCTCGGATTTGTGCTTCATTAAGAAGACATGTCCATACCTAGAGAAATCATCTGTGAAAGTAATGAAGTATGAATAACCACATGTGTAGACATTGGACCACACACATCACTGTGTATGAGTCCCAAGAGCTCGCTCTCTCTAACTCCGTGTCCAGTGAACGGAGTCTTTGTCATCTTTCCCATGAGACAAGATTCACAAGTGGCATAAGACTGATACTCGAACGGATTCAAGTATCCCTCTTTATGTAACTTTGTTAACCGTGTTTCATTAATGTGACCCAGTCTACAATGCCATAAGAAAGCCTGATTTAATTCCGGAGACTTTCTTTGAAGTGTGTTCTGGACACTGAAAATCTGAGCTTGATTCAATACGTATATCCCGTTATTTAATGTACCTGACCCAATCAGATCTTGATTTAGGTGGATGTGTACTACATCGCTTACAAAAGTAAATTCATATCCTTCCTTAGAAAGTAAGGATACTGATATGATATTACAAGTCGCACCTGGTACATACAAACAGTTACGCAAAATCAATATCTGCTAAGTTGTCAGTCCAAGATGATATTCCCTTACAGATTCAGCATCCATGCTCATTCCGTTAGCAACCCTGAGAGTCATATCACCTTTCCTGATAACCCTACGGTTTCTCAGAGCCTGTAATGAATTACAGATGTGAGATCCTGATCCGGTATCCAATACCCAGGAAGTAGGGTTAACTGACATACAGTTCTCTATTACAAACACACCCGAAGACGAAGCCACAACATGCTTCGAATTCTGGCGACTGGCTTTGCTAGGCCTGCAATCCTTCTGCCAATGTTCATTCCCGTTATAATAGGAACGTCCCTCTTTTACTACATCCATTCCCAAAACTTTTGCCCTTCCCTTTCCTTCTACTTCCCTGGGTTCCTTCAGGGAAAAAGGTAGAGACTGTATAATCAAGTCAGTATCTGACCCGTTCACCAACGTGGTCTTCAGGTCCATGAGCTCAAAATAGCTGGTCTTTGTAGGGACGTTGCCTCCTACAGATGAACCGATAGCCCACCTCGCTTGAAGCAATTCGTTCGAGGTCTCATATCTTGCGATACGAGATTGCTCTCCATATAAATCTTTATTATGGAGGAAGACAGAAACAAAGTCCATCTTCCCGTGCTGCCTCTGGTATGCACCATCAACTGAGGCTAACACGAGGCACTTGGCTTTCGCATAGTCTTTTTCCGATGTATTACGGATATCACTATCCGTGACAAGGGAAACTGGTCCTGAGACAGCAGGGGTTTGATTAGTTATGAGGTGTCCCAGTTTGTCATGGGTAATGGACATCTGGACAGACCTTTGCCAATCATAACAGTCAGGTTCAGTCATTTTATTATCTAGATGTAACCTATGTGCGGTCACTGGGTCGCTGCAATTAAGAGAGAGAGAAGAAAACACTCAGCATGATGCTCTTGCGAGTTTAGATTGGTTTTTAATTTATCTAAACAGGATGGCTCCCACTGTCTTTCGAATCCCTCCTCAAACCATAAAGGAAGAATTAATTGGGATCAATCTCACCGTACAATACTTGCTTAACCGTTCAGCCAGGCCTGTGTCGGTACTTCGAGGGAGGTTTTCCAATGCTTTCGCGAAGTTCCTTAATTAAATAAGCTCTTTTCCCTGTGGGCGTATCCCCGCTAACACCTTTCTAGACACCTACTTGGTTTATAGCATTGATCGTTATGTGAGAAAGTTCCGGAGGAGTAGCATATACTCATAGTAGGATCGGGATCCAAATATCATCGTGTGATAAAACTGAAGGAATCCTACCAGAATCATCACACTCCAAATGGTATGCAGCGCTAGCAAGTTTCAGTTCTTTTGAAACTCCCGATGTGGATTTTTGCGCCATGCTCTTATGACCTTGACGAAGCTCAACAAATCATAACTCACATGTCAAGTTCTACCCGTCATTGTCCAGGTTAATTTGAACCCACCCGTATATACCCTTGACGAAGGTCAACAAGGTAATACGACTGTCCCAAACCAACGCATCTATATATGCTACATATGAACACCCAACAGCTACCAATCAATATGCCTTGACGAAGGTCAACAAACACAGCTTGAATACTATTGAACATTCATACGAAACGACGGAGGGCTACGAATGGTTTTGGCGAAACCGTGAACGTAGTGAACTTGATATAATCGAAGGAACCTTGATAGCTTTTAAAAGGAGTGGCTTAAGCTCCGCGTTTAAAAGTTGTTTTTGAAAATAAACCGAGTGGATTTTTTGAAATTGTTCCAACGATATTTACTTGGTTTATTTTCTTGCATTAATTTTAATGCGTCCCATCATTTAATCCTACCATTGTAGAAAACAACGAAAATATGACGTACGCTTATGCCATCCGCATTCGCCACGGGGCCCCATCATTACCCGTTAGGTTACTTAACTAACGACAAAGCGGGGGCTGGACTAGCGCGGATGCAAAACATAAGCAACACCTAAATAGATATCATATATAGATATACACATTCGTCACATGCAATGATAGCCATTCCAGATCACAGATGAACACATTGGATATACTAGGAATCCGCAATCCGTACGAGCCTGTAACGAAGAGCGGATTACACGGTCGCAATGAATAGCCAAGACCCCACCCTAGACCCTTACGGGTGCGGCAAACTACCCGCCAAGTACCCAAAGCGAAGCAACCTCCCTCAACACCATGAGTAGGCCACTTGGCACTTTGAGATACCCGGTAATTTGTGCACCCCACCATGGGTCTATCCTAGGAGCAAAAACAGTAAAAGAAATTATACAATGACGGCTATAACCCCATCCCGGTTGTGCGGCCATATAAATAATATTACATCAATTACAAATTTACATGAATTAAAAGAAAAAGAAAACTCTCATCTCACAACCCCCCGGCTATTCATCCGCGACAATCCAATGAATTCATATACACATACCATCAACATTACAGATCACAGATATGTATAACCCCCACTAATCGACGTATAGCGATTAGCAGACGTTCAATACATATATCACATCACAGATATAACCCGTTAGCTTAAGTATTTAGAAGTTCGATCAAAATACGGATTTTTAGGCCCCAAAAACAAATTTTGCTTTCTAGATAATCTGGGCAGAAAAAACATATTGAAAAAATCCCAAAACACCCCACTGAACACACTGCATGAAAAATCTCCCACGGCCGAGTCAACTCGGCCGCGGTTCCGCGGCGGGAGCATGCCCCTGCCGCGGTTCCGCGGCGCTTTGACCGAGTCGTGGGACCATTTTTCTACAGTGTGTTCTAAAAAGCCTGAGCCGATTTTTAGTGTAAGATTTTTTATTATTTGAACAGAAAACAGAATCGGCAGAAACTTGATTTTTCGGGCATGTTTCGCGACTTTTTCTCCGATCGAACTTCTAGTTACATTGCTAACATGTTAGACAGTGTTTAACTAGGCTCTGATACCACTGTAAGTCCACGTTACCTCTCCCGGTACTTACGGGCTTGCGGAAATGATGAAAAACGATTTTTCAAGAGGTGGTAACATGGACTCAAAATACAGATCTTTGTTAAACAACTATCTAACAATCCTAACAAGAGTTTTACCTACTCGGTTAGGTGGTTATACCTTAACTTGAACTCCTTCGTCTTCAACTCCTTGCGGTGGTCGGATCGGCCTCACCTCGTCGTCTCCTTGCGTTGAAGATGGATCCACCTGAAAGCTTCTACCTTTGGTTTCTCTTCAAACTAGAAGAAACTAGAACACTTGGTTTGCTAAACCTTGTGAACTAGGATGAGTAAAGAAGTGATATGGGTTTTCTTTTATCTCTAAGGCAATGTTTCTCAACTCATGAGAGGGAGTTGCCTTGAGCTAGAGAGAGAGCAAGAGAGCTTGAGGATGAGAGAGCTCAAGAGAGAGAAAGCAAATCAAAGAATGAGCAAGACTTTTTGCTCCCATGCTATCATAATCCAAAATCATGATAACTCATAATAGTAATTGAGTATTATGTGATGGTTCAAGTCAAAATGGCCATATCATTTCATGCACTCATTTTGCAAAAAGAAACAAGCAAGCAGAAGTCTTTGCCATGAAATGATAGACATTGTAATGATGGTGGTCAACTAGTCCAACCTAGTCAACCGGTCAACAAAGTCAACTCTTCATCTCAACCATGACACAATAATACTTAATTAATATTATCATTAATCATATTTCTTATTCTCATTAGGGTTTTGCAAAAGTCAATAGTCAACAGTCAACAATGAGAATCCTCTTCCTCTGTCTCTCTCTGTCAACTGTGCATACACACCCGCATCCGCGTTCCGAGGAACACAAATGCAAACGAGATAAAACCAATCCCAAAACGTACAGTAGGATCTGGCTTAAACCAAAGCCCGCTAGTGTTAACTGTCCGGACACTAAACGTGCACAAGTGCACGGATGTGACCGAACCCTGTCGCAAAACCATGCGACCTGTCGCAAAACCATGCGACCTTTACTCTTTTGCCTAAAGGCGAATAGCTTTCTGTGTGGGACTCTAAAGACTCGACACTACGCCGGCAGTGGGTTTAACCACAGACCGCAAGCGGCACTAGCTGTGTGTGATGGTCCCTAGGTAGATGCCGACAAGAAGACAGACGAGGTGAAACCCATCTGAACTCCTACTGAGCCTGAATGTGACAATCTGCATACAGTCCGGTCTGTTTGTCTGAGAACATCGCATGGCGGGCCTAGGGGGGCGGTAAACGTCAGTCCCCTAATAGCGGTACAAGTCGTGTCGGAGTGTAGCCCAGAATAAACTGAGATAACACTGGAAGCCTGCCAGTATATCTCGCTTGCCCTGGCCAGGGACATTGTGTAATGGCTCTCCTAGACACAGCGCGATATCAACCCCCAATACCGGGAGAGACGAATCCTGTCTAACCGTCACTGCCTCCAAGTGCTTCGGGACTGCACCCAACTACTACGTGATTGCACGACTCCTTTGAGCCGTGGTAGGGTAGTAATCAAAGTACAGTGGGAACACACTCGAGGCGAAGTGACAGTGTCAAGTCAGCGGACTAAGCTGTACTCATGTCACCTGGGAATAGAAAACTGACGATAGGTATAGTACCAACCAATAGTTCCCCACGAGTCCTGTCCAGTGTACTCGTAACCTAACGAGCATCCGTACACTATCTCAAGTACGACGTACTGACGGCTGTGGGACAGACCATCTCCCACACTGGGATGAGAAGCGCATACGCTAGTCTACTCCGGAGTATCGATGCCTTGTCTCGATAGTCCTACGACTAGGGACCTGGATAAGGATGTGCTTGTGGATTACCCAGCCCCCACTAGTGTGACTACCATCACAACGCTGGTAATCAAGCAAAGATCCTAAGGGCTCCACTAATGTGTTTAGGTGATATACTAGAATAAACACATGTACACATTAAAGGAGAAACAAACCAAGTAGCATACTACTATTTTGAGCAAGATTGTATTTACAACTGTGAATATCCCAAGCTTCCATTAAGTAATATACAAACTAGTATGATACAGTAATGGCCTCTAGGGCATATACACTAACACCGATGTTGTATAGGTTGATAGAATCCCTATTTGTTTAGTGATGCCGTACGATAGATTACCGTACGCGATGAGTTTTACCTATTGATTTATCCATACCCTTGTTTAGAGGAGGCCATACGATGGATTGTACCGTACGTGATGTTGTGAGGCTAGATGCCGATTGATGGATTCGCCGACTCAGATATATATATTGTAGAAACGTATACCTTATAGCTTTTAGTTGATGTTGTACTTTACGCTACGATCATGTTATTCTTATTGCATTAAATATACCCGTGCTAGTACACCTACACCATTATCGATGATGTAGGGTTAGCTTAGTACCTTAGCAAGGTTTAGGAAGGCATCACACATGCCATATTGAAATTTTTGGGGTGCTAAACAAACCAACCAAGTAATCGAACTAGAGAATTAGGGTTAACTTTGCATGTAAACAACTTTACATCTAAGAGAGAGGGATTACAACCTTTATAGTCCGTTCTGTCGCTTCATAAGCTCCGAGTAGTAGTCTCTTCGCCACGATCCATGAACTCCCGGACTCTTGAGAGGCTCCATAAGTCGAATGATCCATGCTTGCTTGAAGACTTCGAAATCCAAGATGATCTACTTCGAGGAAACACAAACTCATGCTATGATTTCACTAAGTATGAATTAGTGAAGCTAACACACTAATCTATATGGCTAGTACAGAAAAGGATGATGAAGTAAGAATTTGGCTAACTTTATTATTTAATTTCTCACAATTTTCTTCTTGATCTCAAAAGCTAGAAAGCAAAAATGAGAATGGGGAATAAGAAGAAGAATGAATTGAGAGTGAGGTTATAAATGCAACCATGGGTCAAGTATATCATCCTTAACCATTGTAGAGAGTTAAACCATGGCTATGTGTCATGGTTAGGTTAGAAATATCTAAGGCAAAACAAAAAGGGTGGACTTGCTCAATGGTAATCTACTGTAACGCCTTAGATTTCGGTTAGTGTTCGTTTAGACGTTAATGCGGGTTTACTGTAAAAAGTTTACCAATTCGGGTTTCTCGTATTTTATAACATTTAATTAATAATTTATTATTATTTGTTATGGGCATGCACGCACGTGTGCACGTAAATGTGAGGATTTGTTTGTGCTAATTTTGTTCTTTGCAACGTTGACACTTAACCTTAATTCTAATCCCTTTGCTTTAATTCTTAACCTTAACCCTAATTCCTTAGATCTTTTGAGTGAGAGAGAGAGATATATATTTTCTTTTGGAGTGATGAGGTGTGAGTGCATTAATGTGAGGGCATGGTTAGCAATTAATGCTAATGATACACTCACCTCTCATTCTCACCCTACACTCACCTCCCCTCTCTTCATCATTTCCTCTCTTTCTTTTTCTCTATCTCATTTATTCTCTCATCTCTCCCTCATCAAACTGAACACTCTCCATTTCCTACACAAATCCATCACAAAATTCACAAACTTCATCAAAATCACATCGTTATCTTGGTTTTGCCACATGGATGCCTTGGAGTGTGCCAAGCTTGGATCTTTGAGTTATTTTGAGTAGGTAATGATTCTTTTCTGTTCTTTAAGTTAATTTTGTGTAGCTTAGATTGTTAGTTTTAGTTTTTATCGCGTATCGTATCGTTTCGGGTAAATATCGTATTTTTAGTGTTTTATTGGGTCTCGGATGATCTGTTGTTAAACCAAGTGTTTGTTGCAAAAGTTGGCATGACAATAACCTAGTGTAGAGACCTAGAACCTACCTTGAAAATACGAGCCAATTGTAAGTCGATGTAGTACACCCCAGTACTTATGGGGAGGCGGAATTTACAAAAACTATCAAGTTTAAACAACGAACATCGACTAACCGCTTGAATCGAAGCTAAACTCTAAATAACCGTATTCTAAAGTTTCATCTCACAAGTGATTAGGGATTATACCTAATGAAACCGGTCCTTCTTCTTTACGTCCTCCTTTGTTCTCCTCGGCCTTCTCTAGGTAGTAGACGATCCACCCGAGAGCGAAACTCCAAGCTAAACCTCTAACTTGAGGTAACTAATCAACTTTGATTGCTAATCAAAGATGAGAGGATGATATAGAGTGAAGGTTATGGATTGTTTAGTCTAACTAATCCTTTGATCTCAACACATGAGGATTAAGGATTAGGGTTAGAAGATGAGAGCTTGAGGAGAGAGAATGTGTGATATGATAATGAGAGAAGAGAGAGAGTGTATCATAATATTATGAAGCATTCTTATTTTCAAATAATCAATAAAGGAAATGAATAAGCATGCTTCACAAAATATCTTGTGATGATTCATTAACATGAGTCATTAAGCAATAAATGTGCATTAATGAAGTGAATGAATCACCACTATGACTCACTCTCTCATCCAAAAGAAACCTCCTTAGTCACATCTTCTAGAAGCTTCTCGAGTAATTACGAGAACGCCCCTCCGATCCGTAAAAATACGGAAAAACTTTAGACTGTATAAATCCAATAACCGGATACCAGTAACTGGCTTAAACCAAAGCCGACTGGTAAAATCTGTCCGAAAGTCGTACGTGCGTAAACGCACGTATGCGTCCGAACCCTTTGTCGCAAAACCATGCAACCTCTATATCGTTTCGCCTGGAGTAGGAAACTCTCTGTGTGGGACTCTAGAGACTCGACTACTACGCTGGCAGTGGGTTTAACCACAGACCGCAAGCGGCACTAGCTGTACGTAACGGTCCCCAGGTAGTTGTCGATAAGAAGGCCGATGAGAAAACCCATCCGAACTCCTACTGAGTCTGATGTGACAATCTCCATACAGTCCGGTCCGTTCGTCCATGACTATCGCATATCGGGCCTAGGGGGGCGGCAAGCGTCAGTCCCCTAATAGCGGTATAAGTCGTGTCGGAGTGAAGCCCATTACACCCTGAGAAACTGCTGGAACCTACCAGCAAATCTCGCTTGCCCTGGCCAGGGACTTTGCGTAATGGCTCTCTGACACAGCACGATATCTACTCCCAATACCGGGAGGGACGAATCCTGTCTAACTGCCACTGCCTCCAAGTGCTCGGGACTGCACCCAACTGCTACCTGTTTGCACGACTCCTTTGAGCCGTGGTAGGGTAGCAATCTAAGAACAGTGGGACACACTCGAGGCGAAGTAGCAGTGTCAAGTCTGCGGACTACGCTGTACTCATGTCACCTGGGAACTGTTCACTGACGACTGGTATCAAACCAACCAACAGTTCCCTGTGAGTCCTGTCCGGTGTACCCGTAACCTAACGAGCACCTGTATACTATCTCCAGTACGACGTACTGACGGCTGTGGGACAGACCATCTCCCCAACTGGGATGAGAAGCGTACACACTAGTCTACTCCGGAGTATCGATGCTCTGTCTCGATAATCCAACGACCAGGGACCTGAATAAGGATGTGCTTGTAGACTACCCAGCCCCCACTAGTATGACTGCCATCACAACGCTGGTAGACAAGCAAGATCCTAAGAGCTCTATCAATACGTATACTCACATATTAAGATAGAAAAACCAAGTAGCATACTACCATGTTTAGCGAGACTGTTATATACATGTGAATATCCCAAGCTTCCATTAAGTAATATACAAGCTAGTATGATACAGTAATGGCCTTCTAGGGCATAAACACTAACAATCTCCCACTTGCACTAGGGCCATGTACTGGCATATCGTAGACCAATGATCTCGAGTAGCCTCTCGAACTGAATCTGAGGAAGGGCCTTTGTGAATGGATCAGCAATGTTCTCTTCTGAAGCAACTCTCCGAACCTCGATCTCCTGACGATCAATGATCTCCCTGATCAGGTGATACCGCCTCAAGATGTGTCTGGACTTCTGATGGGACCTTGGTTCCTTCGCTAAAGCTATAGCTCCGTTGTTGTCGCAATACAGAGGTATTGGATCAACTATGGTAGGAACCACCTGAAGTTCTGTTAGGAACTTCTTCATCCAGACTGCTTCTTTTGCGGCATCGCAAGCAGCTATATACTCCGCTTCCATCGTCGAGTCAGCAACGGTGTCCTGCTTGGAGCTCTTCCAGCACACCGCCCCTCCATTGAGGGTAAAGACATAACCCGACATGGACTTGGAATCGTCCTTATCACTCTGGAAGCCGGAATCAGCAAAGGCCTCCAACCTGAGGTCTTTTCCGCCGTAAACCAAGAACATCTCCTTAGTCCTCCTCAGGTACTTGAGAATGTTCTTTACTGCTATCCAGTGTTTCTCCCCTGGGTCTGACTGATACCGGCTTACCACGCTTAGTGCGTAAGCTACATCTGGTCTGGTACACAACATCGCATACATTATAGAGCCTACCGCAGAAGCGTAGGGTATAATAGACATGCGTTCCCTTTCCAAATCAGTCTTGGGAGACATCTCTTTGGAGAGGGTGATTCCGTGACAAGCCGGTAGATTACCGCGCTTTGAATCTTCCATACTGAATCTTTTCAGTACAGTGTCGATATACCTGGACTGCGAAAGTCCCAACATCCTCTTGGATCTATCACGATAGATCCGGATCCCCAGAATGTAAGAGGCATCACCCAGGTCTTTCATGGAGAACCTGTGTGACAAGAATCCTTTGACAGATTGTAGCATAGGAATGTCATTTCCTATCAATAGAATGTCATCCACGTACAAGACGAGGAATACGACACTTCTGGCCACAACTTTACTATATATGCACGGTTCATCTGGATTTTTGATAAAGTCATATTCTTTGACTGTCTCATCAAAACAGATGTTCCAACTCCGCGATGCCTGCTTTAGTCCATAAATGGACTTAAGCAGCTTGCATACTTTCCCGCTGCTCCCACTCTGATTGAAACCCTCTGGCTGATCCATATAGACGCTCTCTTCTAAATTTCCATTCAGAAAAGCCGTCTTTACGTCCATCTTCCAGATTTCATAATCATGGAAGGCAGCAATAGCAAGAAGGACCCGAATGGATTTGAGCATAGCCACTGGAGAAAAGGTTTCATCATAGTCCAAACCAGGTCTTTGACGAAAACCCTTTGCAACAAGTCTAGCCTTATAGGTTTCCACCTGTCCATCTACACCAATCTTTTTCTTGAAGATCCATTTGCATCCTATGGGTTTTACCCCATCTGGAGCAAAGTCCAAAGTCCATACTTTGTTGGTGTACATGGACTCCATTTCGGTCCGCATTGCATCTAGCTATCGTACCGAGTCGCCGCTCTGGATGGCCTGCTGGAAGTCAGTAGGTTCATCATCATCTATGATGCAATCCTCTCTATCCCCATCTATGAGAAAACCGTAGTATCTCTCAGGCGGATGAGACGGCCTACTACTCCTGCGGAGGGGTGCGGGAATGTTCTGTTCTTCTTGAACCTCTGGTTCTACCAAACTTTCAGTAGCAGTTTGTGGTTCTGGAATTTCTTCCAGTTCTATTTCGCTCCCACTTATTTCCTTTTCTAAAAACTGATTTTCCAGAAAATGGGCATTACGAGAAACAAAAACCTTTTGTTCCTCTGCGTAATAGAAATAATATCCCTTGGAGTTCTTTGGATATCCCACAAACATACATTTTACTGATCGTGCCTCGAGCTTGTCCACATGCTGCTTTTTAACAAAAGCTGGACATCCCCAAATCTTCATATGCTGAAGATGGGGTTTCTTCCCAGTCCACATCTGATATGGAGTGGTAGGCACAGTCTTGGTAGGAGCTCTGTTCAGAAGATATGCCGCTGATTCAAGCGCATAACCCCAGAAAGATCGCGGTAACTCAGTATTACTCATCATGGATCGTACCATATCCAATAGGGTTCGATTCCGTCTCTCCGATACACCGTTATGCTGTGGAGTGTATGGAGGAGTAAGCTGAGAGAGAATTCCTTTCTCTTTTAGGTAACCTAGGAACTCGGCACTCAAGTATTCTCCACCTCGATCAGATCTAAGTGTCTTTATACTTTTGCCGGTTTGGTTTTCTACTTCATTCTTATACTCTTGGAATTTCTCAAAAGCCTCGGATTTATGTTTCATCAGATAAATGAATCCGTATCTTGAGTAATCATCCGTGAAAGTAATGAAATAGGAAAAACCACCTCTCGCATGTGTAGACATTGGACCGCATACATCACTGTGTATGAGTCCTAAGAGCTCGCTCGCTCTTACTCCTTGTCCAGTAAATGGAGTCTTTGTCATCTTTCCTTTGAGACAAGATTGACAAGTGTCATAAGTTTGATATTCGAACGTGTCCAAATATCCTTCTCTATGCAACTTAGTCAACCTTCTCTCATTGATGTGACCCAGTCTACAATGCCATAAGAAAGCTTTATTTAAATCTGGAGACTTTCTTTTTAGTGTGTTCTGGACATTGAAAATTTGGAGTTGGTTTAACACATATATGCCGTTATTTAGAGTACCGGACCCAATCAAACCATGATTAAGGTGGATGTTGACAACATCTCTTACAAACGTGAAATCATAACCTTTATTTGATAACAAGGAAACTGATATGATATTACACGTTAAGCTGGGTACAAAATAACAGTTATGTAAAACCAAAATGTGTCCACTCGTCAATCCTAGGTGATAATCCCCGACGGACGCAGCTCCCACGCTAGCTCCGTTAGCAACCCTGAGGATCATATCACCTTCGTTCAGCACTCTACGGTTTCTCAGTGCCTGCAAAGAATTGCAAATATGAGATCCTGATCCGGTATCCAATACCCAGGAAGTAGAGTTGATTGACAGACAATTCTCAATTACAAACACACCTGAAGTCGAAGCCACAGCTTGCTTCGGTTCCTGGTTCTTGGCGTTCAACGCCTTGCAATCCTTCTTCCAGTGCCCTTTCCTGTGACAATGGAAGCACTCATCCAGGCCAACTACCGGTGCTGTAAACTTTTTCTTTCCCTTCTTTCCCACCTTACTAACACCTCCTCTAGGTCTGGGTGCGGCCTTCTTCTTCCTTCCTTTGGCCCTAGCCTTGGACCCGGAAGAAGATGAACCGCCAACAAACATAGCGGGTGTTTCCCTTGCCTTCTGCAAGGTGCCCTCTGCACTCCTTAACATGTTCAGGAGTTCCGCAAGTTCAACTTCTTTTCCTTGAAGATTGAAGTTGAGGATAAACTGGGCGTAGGTGGGAGGAAGGGACTGGAGAACAAGGTCTGTATAGAGCTCATTATCCAAAGTCGTCCCAAGGTCCGCGAGCTCTTCAATATAGCCGATCATCTGTAGGACATGTTCACCTACAGATGACCCGACAGCCAACCTCGCTCGAAACAGTTTCTTAGAGGTCTCGTATCTTGCTATACGAGATTGCTCTCCTTAAAGTTCCTTTGTATGGAGAAATATGCCATCTAGGGACATATCCTCGTGCCTCCTCTGATGTTCATTGTTCATCGAGGCAAGCACGATGCACTTGGCTCTCGCGCAATCTAAATCCCAGGTTTTACGGATTTCCTTATCCGCATTGCTGGATTTGGGACCAAGGACAGCAGGTGCTGTAGCGGTGAGGACGTACCCCAGTTTGTCATAGGTCAAAGCCATCTTGACATTCCGCAGCCAATCTTTATAGTTTGGCCCCGTCAGTATATTTTTCTCTAAAAGTAACTTAAGTCCAGTCATTTTCAGGGTCGCTGCAATTAGGAGAGAGAGAAGAAAACTCTTTAGCATGATGCTCTTGCAAGTTTAGAGTGGTTTTTAGTTTATCTAAACTGGATGGCTCCCACTGTTTCTCGAATCCTTCCTCAAACCATAAAAGAAGAATTAGCCAAGACTATTCTCACCGTACAATACTTGCTTAACCGTTCAGCCAGGCCGGTGTCGATACTTCGAGGGAGGTTTTCCAACGCTTTCGCGAAGTTCCTTAATTAAATAACCTCTTTTCTCTGGGGGCGTAACCCCGCTGACACTTTTCTGGACACCTACTAGGTTTATAGCATTGATCGTTAAGCGACGAATATCCTGATAAGTAGCATATACTCACAGTAGGATCGGGATCCAAATATCATCGTATGATAATGTTGAAGGAATCCTACCAACATTCATCAAACTCCAAATGGTATGCATCTCTTTGCAAATTTCAGTTTCTTTAGAAATTCCCGATATTAGTTTTTGCCCCATGCTCTTATGACCTTGGCTTTAGTCAAAATGTCATAAGTCACATGTCAAGTTCTACCCGTCATTATCTTGTCAATTTGAACCCATCCGTATATACCCCTGACTTTGGTCAAATGATAATACGACTGTCCCAAACTAACTCATCTATCTTATGCAACAAATGAAAACCCAGTAGCTACCAAACACTATGCCTTGACTTTGGCCAAAATGCATAGCTTGAATACTACTGAATACCCAAATGAAACGACGGAGGGCTACGACTGGTTTTGGCGAAACCGTGAACGTAGTGAACTTGATATAACCGAAGGAACCTGATAGCTTTTAAAAGGAGTGGTTAAATCTCCGCATTTAAAAATATCTGTTTTAAAAATAACCGAGTGGTTTCTTTTAAATTGTTCCAACGATTTAAACTTTGGTTTGTTTTACTTTGCATTATAGATAATGCGTCCCATCATTAACCTATCATTGCAGAAAACAACGAAAATATAACGTCCTCTTATGCCATCCGCATTCGCCACGGGGTCCCGTCATCACCCGTTAGGTTACTTAACTAACGACAGAGCGGGGGCTGGGCTAGCGCGGGTGAAAAACATAAGTGACGTCTAAATAGCTATAATAAATATAGATATTTTACATTCGTCTGACGCAATGATATTCATTCCAGAACACAGATAAACAATATTGGATTTGCAAGCAATCTGTATTTCTTTTGAGCCTGCAAGAAAAGACAGATTACACAGTTGTGATGAATAGCCGTTTACCCCACCCTCGACCCCTACGGGTACGGCAAACTACCCACCCGGCAGTCTGTGTACCCCACCTTGGGTCAGTCCTAGGAGCAAAAACAGTAAAATGAAATAATACAACGGTGGCTACAACCGCAACCTGGAAGTGCCCCGCGAAAATAATATTACAACAAATTACATTTACAACAAATGAATTAATCAATAACCCATTGCTAACCCCGGCTATACACCACAACAGTCCAATACAGTTTATATGCACAAACAGATATAACCATTTCAGAAATGTGCAACCCCCTGCCAACCGACATACTAGCAGTTAGGGGAGGTTTACGAACACATTAAACAATCACAGATATAATCCAATACGCAAATACTGTACAATTCGATCGAATAAACAACATCAATATTGCTCTAAAATCTGCTCTGTTAAACAGTAACCTGAGCAATAATTAAATATTCCAGAAAACCCCAAATATCACACGGGACCCACCCAAAATATTTGAGCCCATGACTCGGCAACTCGGCCGCGGAAGCGCGGCGGATCGGTAGGATCCGCGGCGCTTCCGCGGCGCTTTAGTCGAATCATTGGCTCGAATTTCTTGGGTGTTCTCCTGTGGTCATGTCAAGCTCTCTGAACACACCAGAAAAATTTTAGGACTTCATTTTAAGTTCGACAGAAACTAAACAGAATTAGGGTTTTCCGGCTTCGTTTTTTCGTTCGAAATTCGTACAAATTTGCGATTAAGTTATTTAGTGTTTAGCAAGGCTCTGATACCACTGTAAGTCGATGTAGTACACCCCAGTACTTATGGGGAGGCGGAATTTACAAAAACTATCAAGTTTAAACAACGAACATCGACTAACCGCTTGAATCGAAGCTAAACTCTAAATAACCGTATTCTAAAGTTTCATCTCACAAGTGATTAGGGATTATACCTAATGAAACCGGTCCTTCTTCTTTACGTCCTCCTTTGTTCTCCTCGGCCTTCTCTAGGTAGTAGACGATCCACCCGAGAGCGAAACTCCAAGCTAAACCTCTAACTTGAGGTAACTAATCAACTTTGATTGCTAATCAAAGATGAGAGGATGATATAGAGTGAAGGTTATGGATTGTTTAGTCTAACTAATCCTTTGATCTCAACACATGAGGATTAAGGATTAGGGTTAGAAGATGAGAGCTTGAGGAGAGAGAATGTGTGATATGATAATGAGAGAAGAGAGAGAGTGTATCATAATATTATGAAGCATTCTTATTTTCAAATAATCAATAAAGGAAATGAATAAGCATGCTTCACAAAATATCTTGTGATGATTCATTAACATGAGTCATTAAGCAATAAATGTGCATTAATGAAGTGAATGAATCACCACTATGACTCACTCTCTCATCCAAAAGAAACCTCCTTAGTCACATCTTCTAGAAGCTTCTCGAGTAATTACGAGAACGCCCCTCCGATCCGTAAAAATACGGAAAAACTTTAGACTGTATAAATCCAATAACCGGATACCAGTAACTGGCTTAAACCAAAGCCGACTGGTAAAATCTGTCCGAAAGTCGTACGTGCGTAAACGCACGTATGCGTCCGAACCCTTTGTCGCAAAACCATGCAACCTCTATATCGTTTCGCCTGGAGTAGGAAACTCTCTGTGTAGGACTCTAGAGACTCGACTACTACGCTGGCAGTGGGTTTAACCACAGACCGCAAGCGGCACTAGCTGTACGTAACGGTCCCCAGGTAGTTGTCGATAAGAAGGCCGATGAGAAAACCCATCCGAACTCCTACTGAGTCTGATGTGACAATCTCCATACAGTCCGGTCAGTTCGTCCATGACTATCGCATATCGGGCCTAGGGGGGCGGCAAGCGTCAGTCCCCTAATAGCGGTATAAGTCGTGTCGGAGTGAAGCCCATTACACCCTGAGAAACTGCTGGAACCTACCAGCAAATCTCGCTTGCCCTGGCCAGGGACTTTGCGTAATGGCTCTCTGACACAGCACGATATCTACTCCCAATACCGGGAGGGACGAATCCTGTCTAACCGCCACTGCCTCCAAGTGCTCGGGACTGCACCCAACTGCTACCTGTTTGCACGACTCCTTTGAGCCGTGGTAGGGTAGCAATCTAAGAACAGTGGGACACACTCGAGGCGAAGTAGCAGTGTCAAGTCTGCGGACTACGCTGAACTCATGTCACCTGGGAACTGTTCACTGACGACTGGTATCAAACCAACCAACAGTTCCCTGTGAGTCCTGTCCGGTGTACCCGTAACCTAACGAGCACCTGTATACTATCTCCAGTACGACGTACTGACGGCTGTGGGACAGACCATCTCCCCAACTGGGATGAGAAGCGTACACACTAGTCTACTCCGGAGTATCGATGCTCTGTCTCGATAATCCAACGACCAGGGACCTGAATAAGGATGTGCTTGTAGACTACCCAGCCCCCACTAGTGTGACTGCCATCACAACGCTGGTAGACAAGCAAGATCCTAAGAGCTCTATCAATACGTATACTCACATATTAAGATAGAAAAACCAAGTAGCATACTACCATGTTTAGCGAGACTGTTATATACATGTGAATATCCCAAGCTTCCATTAAGTAATATACAAGCTAGTATGATACAGTAATGGCCTTCTAGGGCATAAACACTAACACCAATTCCTCCAAGGTCAGGCCGCAGTTTTATTGGTTCTGGCCGCAAATTGCGACCAGACTGGGAGTTGGGGTTTGGGATTTTGATGTAGGGGTATCTGGGGTTAATTGTAGTCTCATGGTACTTGCAATTTTTATAAATTATTGTTACAGAAAAATCTGGGACCACTTTGCATATTTATAGTGTTTCGTTTCGTGCGATACGTTATCCGATACGATGCGTGTTCCGTGTTGCTGTTGCTCTGAGTTGGTTTCGTAGTGTCGCTATACGCGTTAGCTACAACACGAATCCTTTAGAGTATGTATGTGTGTCGTGTTGGTCCGTGTAGATTGTATGTATTTTGGGTCTATTATTAATATATACTTGGTTTATTGTTTAATGTTGCAGGTTCGCAGGCGGGGACTTCGGACACTGCTACAAAGGGAAAACAGGTGGTAGACTTCACCTAGCTTGGAGCGTTGGTGAGTAGATGTAACATCTATAAGGGAATCGCTCGCATGGCGTTATGCGTCTGGGCTAGAAATGATTTGACTTGTCGCATATTCTATGTCATATTTAGAATTTGCGCATTTACCCTACTACTTAGTTATTGTTGTGCTTGGACTAGTATCCTAAGGACACTGCACATATTATTGACGACTCATGTTGCACGAGCACTGATTGTATGCTACACACACCGTCAATAATTGCCATGTCATGCACAACCCACTTATAGTTATGATATTGTTTGGTTAGGGACTTTGAGACATTGATTCATATTTCTTTACGCATATGACATATAGCATACCTGTATACTTACATGCTTACCTATATGCCTTGACATACTTACCTGCTAGATATCTGTATACCTATAGAGTATTTTACCATTAGCGATAGGTACATACACACTTAATGACATAACTACAGGAATATCTTGCACACATATTTCACTTATATTCATGGGGTATATTACATCATTACTTATAGATAGATACATATACCTTGCAATACCTTTATGTTTACACATATATCAGTTATAGCTACATATTACCTTTACTTGATGTTATTTAGAATTGGAGAAAATAGGAACCGCGTGATATTTTATATTAACTTGTTGCAATTAATTAGCGGTTTTTCCTTTATATGCTTACATTTCAGTTTTATGTTGCATATATTATATTCATGGATTTTTCGCATTGAGCTATGGATTTTTCATGATGTTTTCTGGATTTGGGGACCGTGAGAGTTAATGAAATTATGTATTATTTGAAAAACCCGGTTTCCCTTGATATAATATTTCAGCATCCACCATGAGATTTATCGGTTCTGATATATATATACCCCTGCGAGGAGGCGTTGAGGCGGTATGAGGATACATGGTGGGGCCCGGAGGTACCCCGGGGTAAGACGATTGATGTGTAAGTCCACGGTAGCGCCCCGGCCGTCTAACAGACGCCAAATGCGGAAGAAAAACTTTTTACAACTGGCGCTATCGCGTACTATAACCCGGATCTACCATTAAAGCTAAACTAACAAACTACAAAGTGGGTAGAAGAGTTATACCGAACGATCCGAGTCCTTCGGTCTTCAACCATCATCCCACGCTTTGTTGCGGGTGCTCCGATCTCCTGAATCTCCAGTCTTCTCGTCCAGGTGGCACCACGTCGACGGATCTTTAAACGGGCTCCCGCCTCTGAACCGAGGCAACTCGATCGTCAAGTTTGCTAGAAGAGACGACCAAGATGATGTAGAGAAAGAGTAGAACACTTCGTCTCGTTATGTCCAAGGCTATGGACGAACGGTTAATGAAGTTGCCATTTGGAATCGGGTAAATGGAAATTGAACTATATGAAATTTCCATGAACTAAATTTCTTGTATCTTTTTCTCAAAAATGAATCAATCAAACAATTCCCACAAGGGGGCCGGACACATAAGGAGAGGGGGGAGGTGAGTATCGGAGCTATCTTTTGGTGACTATAAGCATTCATACTTATCATAACAATTAAAGAAAGAATGACTCATTTAGAACATTAAATGTAAAAGCATGAATCATGAAACCTAGTCATCAAATCATTAATGCAAAAGAATGAGTCACTAACCTAGTCACTAAACTTGAAGCTTCCACACAAAATGACTCACCCATAGAAGGAAAGATAAATCCGTCTTTAACCGAATGTTAAAAACGGGTGATACAAAACTGGAAACTGGCAACTTCCAAAAGTGATCCAGAAATGAATTTCAGGATAACCCCGTAATAGTATAAACATACCCGCATTTGTATTACGACCGAATACAAATGCAACTGAGATAAAGATATTATATCTACACAGTATAATACTGGGATCCGGCTTAAACCAAAGCCTACCAGTATTATCTGCCCGAAAAATCACACGTGCAAAAACGCACGTGCATTTTCCGAACCCTGCCATAAAAACATACGACATCTACAACGTTTCGCCCGAACTTGGGAAAGTGTCTGTGGGGGACTCTAATGACTCATCATTACACTGGCACTGGGTATAACCACTAGCATGTCAGAGGTACCAGCTGTACGTAACGGTTGCCTATGTATTGATCGGAAGGGAAGCTGACGAGCGAACTCATCCAGAAACCCTACTGAGCCTGACAGTGACAATATATGTACAGTCCGGTCCATTCGTCTATGAGTATCGCATGTAGGGCCTAGGGGGCCGGTAAACGTCAGACCCCCAATAGCTGTATAAGTCGTGTCAGAGAGCAGCCCAGAACACCCTGAGATACTACTGGAATACCTTCCAGTAAATATCGATTACCCTGGCCAGGGATTTCTTGTAATGGCTCTCCTAAACACTGCGCAATCTCACCCCCAATACCGGGAGAGACGAATCCCCGACGATCTGCTCACTGCCTCCACGTGGCTCGGGACTGTACCCAAAATATACCTGTTTGCATGACTCCTTTGACCCGTGGTAGGGTATAAATCAAAGTACTGTGGGAATTCACACGAGACAAATGACGACCTCAGGTCGATGAACTAACCTGTACACATGTCACCAGGGAAATGCTATCTGACGCTAGGTATAATACCAACCAGCAAGTTCCCGGCGAGTCCTGTCCGGTGTACTCATAACCCAATGAGCACATGTATACATCTTAGGTCAACCAACTAACAACAATGGCTTGTGAGACCGGCCAACGCCCCTCGTCGGGGTCTCGAATGTATACACTAGTCTACTCCGAAGTATCGATGCCCTGTCTCGAAACTCCCACGACTAGGGACACTTTAAGGATGTGCTTATAGACCCCATCTCCCACATATATGATCGCCATCATACTGCTGGTAGTCAAGCAAGAATCCTATGGGCTCTATCAACATCTACATGATGATAAAGACAAACCAGTTAGCATACTATCATCTAGAGTAAGACTGTTCTACTGGTATATGTCCTCCCTCAATCATTGCAATCACGTACCTGCGATCCAATAATTGACTTAGAGCGCACTATATCCAACAATCTCCCACTTGCACTTATGGCTAATTATTGCAATGTCGCATACTCACAGCCCGTGTGATACCGAACACCCAACTCCTCTACTAATCAGTTTCACAAATCCCGTTTGTAAAACTATTGTGTTCAAGAAATAGCCTTAGTGAAAGGATCCGTCTTGATGTTTCTTTCTATATCTCTCTTAATCTCAAGTTCGCGGAGAACGCCATCTCCCGAATCGAGTAATACCTGTCTTAGAATATGTCTGGATATCTGATGGGACCTAGTTCATAAATGAACTCCAAATCCAAACTTCTTAGACTGTATCGATCACTGAAACTATTCAGTGTCCATCACTATGCCTCCCACAGTATCCTCTTGGAATGCCTGTCCATAATACTGTCCCTCGTCAGAGGGAAAACTATAACTCTGAAAATCACTCTGTCATCCAGGTCACCTGTGAAGCCTGGAATAATAACTGTCTCCCGAAGGAGGCTGCCGTCATCAAATCCGTAGAATATGTACTTATGTTCTATAACTGCTTCCGTATGTTTCTTCAGGATTGGATTAATATAAACTTATCGCATCTATTGCAAAAACGACATCTGGTGTGGTACTTGACATCTCATGATTGACTCAATTGCCTAAGCAAGTGATCTGCCAATCATACACGTCCCTCTCCCCTTCAGTCTGTAAGACACCTTTAGAGAGGGTGACTCCATCACCTGCAGGTACACTACCATGCTAGGAGTTAACTATTCTAAAATACTATTAGAATACTGTAAAAGTACACATATTGGGAAACTACACAAATCTAGATCTAAAACCATAGATCTAGTAACCAGAATGTCAGATATTATATCCATACCCTTTGTGGAGAAACAACTGTGTGACGACCATAGTACAACCGATCGTAGTATAGGTATTTTACTTCCTACTCTGTGTATGTCATCCAAATACCAGGACATCACACCCTACTATCTTCTCAACAGATCCATCCTTTATTCTGATGAAGTCAAACCCATGACTTGTCACATCAAAAATTAGATGATCTTATCTCCGCTATATATGCTCAAGCCTATAAATAGACATAAGCTACTTGCCCACTATGCTTCCGCTGCTCCCACTGACTACGACAACCCTCTGGCAGAATAATATATACGTGCACTTCTAAAACTAGTTTAGAACGACTCTATACATATCCTCCTGCCGGGTCTCGTAGTGTGGAACAACAGTAGTATCAAGTCTGGGTAAACAAGAACCTCCCTGTCACTGTCCTTAAGGTTACTGGAGTACCTCTCGGGTGTCTGAGGTTACCCTCCATATCTGCGGAGTGGCTATTGGAATGTCAAACCTGATTGAATATATAGGTCCTATTAAATTTTTCGTAATCGTTTGCGGTTCTGGAATCTCTTCCAGTTCTACGATACTTCCACTACTGTTTTCTGAAAAAGTCCATTTTAATAAAACCGTGGCGAGTCAAGAACAATATCACTATAGATCTTTCAGATGGTAGAAAATCAACCCTCGTCGAAGCTAGGGTCAACCCACAAACTGCCATTACAGAAACGTGCCTTGAGTTATCCAGTGTCTGGTTTTAAGCATAAGCTGGACAACTCCCCTTACCTTAACATCGTTAAGATATGAAGCATTCTATATCCAATATAGAAACATTGGCACTTATTTAATTGGAACCAGATTCAAATCATGCAACTGTCTCAAGTGCATATCAACTTAATGGAGAGAGGCTAATCAGCATTACTCAACTTAGGAATCCATCCAATTATGAGTAACCTGAAAGAGAAACAAGTTTCCCAAAACCATTACTATCAACTGAATACCAATCACAAGAATCTACATCTTCAATCTCTTTGAATAATCCAGATAATTGCGATACTTGGTTCTCTACTTTATTCTTATACCCACAACTTCTCAAAACATAGACATTGTATTTCTACGAATCACTTGTCAAAAAACTACAGAAGTCATAAGTAAACAGAATATAGTATGAGAACCTACCCCTTTGTCCTGACGGACACTGGACAACATACAATACTCTGTATAAGTCCGCTGAGTTAAATAACTCAAAACCTTGTGCGTCGTAGGTTGAAAACTGTACCCAGGCGATTTCCTCAAATATCACCAATTACAACGAATTCCGATATAATGAGGATGATCACCTAATTTCCAATAACTTACTCCCACTCAACATCTGTAAAACCATAGAGATGTGAGAATCATACCTGGTAAATACATACCCTGGAGTAAGTATCTAATTGGGAAATAAGTTTTCCATTAACAATGCACTGAAACAATAAAATGTTCCGTAGGGTATCCTGGTATTCTTTAGTAATGTCTTTTCCAAAATCCAAATCATGACTTTCACCGTATATTTCCCTGCAATCTTTCCAATTCCCTTTATTTGTCTTTAGTCGTTACCTTCTGTACACCATCATTAGGCTAAATGGTTTTCTTCCTTCCCTACCATTCGGCACCGGCCTATGGTTTGGAAGAAAACTATCCAGTAAGCATAATAGGTGTACTCGCCTAATCATAGGAGTACTCGCAACTTGAGAGACGGTGATGATAACTGAATAAGCGTTATTCCTTTTTCTCCTGAACCAGAATCCATCCTCGAAAAAATATCCTTCGAGTTCGTATATAACCATATGATGGATTTATCCAATGGAATTGGATGTTCGTAGTGATATGGGTTGTTCTGGAGAAATTAAAGGTGAAGTAGGAGTGGCGATGAAATACGTGGTTTGGTCGTGAATGTGAATAGTCGTAATTTACTTTGCCCTCTTTCTAATTCCTTTATCTTGTCTTTACATATTACCTTCTGCACACCCTACTTAGGCTAATTGGTTTTCTTCATTCCCTACCTTTCGGCACCTGCCTATGGTTTGGAATAAGACTACCCAATAAGCGTAATGGGTGTACTCTCCTAATCCTAGGAGTACTCGCAACCTGAGAGAAGGTGATAATAAAAGACAACTGAATAAACCAATTCTATTTCTCCTGAAGCTGGATCTATCCTCAAAGAAGTCCCTTCGAGTTCGTATATAACCATACGATGGATCTATCCAATGGAAGTGGATGTCCGTAGTAATACGGGGTGTTCTGAGAAATACAAAGTGTAAAAGAAGAAGCTGCAATGACTTATGCAACTATAGACAATCCAAAAGCCAGTATATTAAGAAGGTTCAGTCAACTTGGTCTTTGAGTTATAGTCTAGGGTCGGTTAATGGTCGCTGCCAAAGAGAGAGAGAAAAGAAACACTCTGCGTGCACTCTAACCTAGATCAGAATGGTTATCACTTTATCTAATTAGGAAACCTCCCACTATAATCTCAAATTCTCCTCCAAACCAGAAAAAAGAATCAATCGGGATTACCCGAAGTGTAAACCAACTCATCAGTGGGAATCGGGATCCAACTCTCATCGCATGATAACGTGAAGGAATCCACTCATGTTATCATACTCCAGAAGGTATGCTCAAGTTTTGCAAGTTTCCTGTATGTTTGAAACTCCCGATATAATTTTTATCCCATGCTCTTATGACCATGACATAGGCCAACAAATCATAAGCCTCATGTCAAGTTCTACCCGTCGTTGTCCTGATTAATTTATGTCATCGTACATTCCCTTGACGCAGGCCAACAAGGCTGTACGTCTGTCCTAAACTAATGCATCTATCTATGCAACAAATGAATACCCAGCAGCTACCAAACACTATGCCTTGACGTAGGCCAACAAACATAGCTTGAATACTACTGACCATTCATAAGAAATGACGAAGGATTACGGCTGGTTTTTGGCGAAAAACCTTTAACGTAATGAACTTCATCTCGTTGAAGGAACCTGATAGCTTTTTATAAAAATATAGTGGCGAAAACCTTTTTCTAAAGAAGTCACTCCCGGTGAAGGGATCTCGGTTCTTTCTTCGTGGAATGAGGTGCCGGATATTCCAACTGAATACCATGATACAAAGCAACTTGTAATCGACTATATTGAAGTTATTACCCTGACGCAAACTTCTGCCCAAGGGGTCACTCCCGGTGAAGGGATCTCGGCCCTTGCCTCGTCGAATGAGGTGCATGATATTCTAACTGAATACCGCTATGCAAAACAAAAGGAAACGTCTTTGTAATAACTCCCTTTTAAAATTTGTTCCAACAACATCAAATATAGGTTTGTTTTATCCTTGCATTGATAAGAATCAATGCAGTCCCATCAATCAATCACACCAGAAAAGAACGAAAATGAAATGTATGTATATGTCTTCCGCATTCGTCACTGGGTCCCGTCATCACCCGTTAGGTTACTTAACTAACGACAGAGCGGGGGCTGGACTAGTGCGGATATAAAACATATACAACATCTAATAGTATATATAACAGTATACAATAATTGCTCCAGGCATGATAATATGAAACATTACAGAAAAGTAATAAGCATCACAGAACAATCCAGATAATCTGGGATCCCCGGGTTTCACAGAGCCGCTGCTGAAACCCGACGTTCCCCTGGTCGTGTGGATAGCCTGTGAAATGAAACCTAGACCCCTACGGGTGCCGCAAGTTACCCGCCAAAACCTGAAGCGAGGTAGTCCCCACAACATAGTGAATCGAACACCCAGCATTTCACCGAATCCGGTAACTTGAGCACCGCTCCTTGGGTCAACCTGTACCCCTTACGAGTGCGGCGAATAGTCTGCCAATTCTAGAGTGAGGCCCCTCTGCCTCTCAAAGCCATGAGATACGGACCCGTTCCCTTCCAGAACCCGGCTATCCGTGCACTCCTTCGCGGGATAAACCTAGTACAGAAATAAAAATATGTACAACAGGTACACTGACCTCTACCCGGTCGTGCCCCAAAAGAATATTATACAAACAGGCAGTGACGGAAGTCCACATGTTGGACGCTCACCCCGCAATATCAAATGTACAAATAAATCCAAACAGCACTACCATTGCACACTGCTATCCACCACGACAAATCCGCAACATCACAGCACAAAAAAGAACATCAACGCGAATGTCACGTTCGCAAACCCGTCTAAAAGAACTATAGCAATTAGACACGGTTTACCGATCGAATGACATTCCCGGTCGGAGATATAAAGTAAGTCTTGCAAACTAACATGTTTAAATTTCGATCGACCAAATATCCCAAAGTGGGCCCCACGTACATCTGTTGTACAGTAACAAAAACTGGGCCAAAAAGAACAATTTCAGAAACCACAATTTCCAACAAAGAAACACCAGAAGAAAAATGACCAAGTGAATCACCAAGACGGCCGCGGTTCCCCGGTCAAGGCTTTGACCGCGTTTCCGAGGCCGTATGGTCGGTTCACTCGATCGTATTTCTTCTGTATTCTTATAAAAGCCTGCTTGATTTTTTGGTATGGTCAAAATAATTTTTAGAACAGATTTAAAATCAACAGAAACTTTAACATTGAAAATTATGATTTCCGAAAATCCGTTCGATCGATGTTTTAAACGCGTTAGCACAAGTTAGTATAGCTTAATGGTGAGGCTCTGATACCACTGTAAGTCCACGGTAGCGCCCCGGCCGTCTAACAGACGCCAAATGCGGAACAAAAACGTTTTTCAACGGGCCCTATCGCGTACTATAACCCGGATCTGCCATTAAAGCTAAACTAACAAACTACAAAGTGGGTAGAAGAGTTATACCGAACGATCCGAGTCCTTCGGTCTTCAGCCATCATCCCACGCTTTGTTGCGGCTGCTCCGATCTCCTGAATCTCCAGTCTTCTCGTCAAGGTGGCACCACGTCGACGGATCTTTAAACGGGCTCCCGCCTCTGAACCGAGGCAACTTGATCGTCAAGTTTGCTAAAACAGACGACCAAGATGATGTAGAGAAAGAGTAGAACACTTTGTTTCATTATGTCAAAGGCTATGGACGTACGGTTAATGAAGTTGCCATTTGGAATCGGGTAAATGGAAATTGAATTATATGAAATTTCCATGACTAAATTTCTTGTATCATTTTCTCAAAAATGAATCAATCATACAATCCCCACAAGGGGGCCGGCCACTTAAGGAGAGGTGGGAGGTGAGTGTAGGAGCTATCTTTTGGTGACCATAAGCATTCTTACTTATCATAACAATTAAAGAAAGAATGACTCATTTAGAACATTAAATGTAAAAGCATGAATCATGAAACTTAGTCATCAACTCATTAATGCAAAAGAATGAGTCACTAACCTAGTCACTAAACTTGAAGCTTCCACACACAATGACTCACCCAAAGAAGAAAAGATAAATCCGTCTTTAACTGAATGTTGAAAACGGGTGATAGAAAACTGGAAACTGGCAATTTCCAAAAGTGATCCTGAAATGAATTTCAGGATAACCCCGTAACTGTATAAACATACCCGCATTTGTATTACGACCGAATACAAATGCAACTGAGACAAAGATATTATATCTACACAGTATAATACTGGGATCCGGCTTAAACCAAAGCCTACCAGTATTATCTGCCCGAAAAATGACACGTTCGAAAACGCACGTGCATTTTCCGAACCCTGCCATTAAACCATATGGCATCTACAACGTTTCGCCCGAACATGGGAAAGTGTCTGTGGGGGACTCTATTGACTCATCAATACACTGGCATAGGGTATAACCACTAGCATGTCAGAAGTACCAGCTGTACGTAACGGTTGCCTATGTATTGATCGAAAGGGAAGCTGACGAGCGAACGCATCCAGAAACCCTACTGAGCCTGACAGTGACAATATCTGTACAGTCTGGTCCATTCGTCTATGAGTATCGCATGTAGGGCCTAGGGGGCCGGTAAACGTCAGAGCCCCAATAGCTGTATAAGTTGTGTCAGAGAGCAGCCCAGAACACCCTGAGAAACTACTGGAATACCTTCCAGTAAGTCTCGATTATCCTGGCCAGGGATTTCGTGTAATGGCTCTCCTAAACACTGCGCGATCTCACCCCTAATACCGGGAGAGACGAATCCCTGACGATCTGCTCACTGCCTCCACGTGGCTCGGGACTGTACCCAAAATATACCTGTTTGCACGACTCCTTTGACCCATGGTAGGGTATAAATCAAAGTACAGTGGGAACTCACACGAGAAAAATGACGACCTCAGGTCGATGAACTAACCTGTACACATGTCACCAGGGAACTGCTATCTGACGCTAGGTATAATACCAACCAGCAAGTTCCCGGCGAGTCCTGTCCGGTGTACTCATAACCCAATGAGCACCTGTATACATCTTAGGTGAACCAACTAACACCAATGGCTTGTGAGACCGGCCACCGCCCCTCGTCGGGGTCTCGAATGTATACACTAGTCTACTTAGGAGTATCGATGCCCTGTCTCGAAACTCCCATGACTAGGGACATTTTAAGGATGTGCTTATAGACCCCAGCTCCCACATATATGATCCCCATCATACTGCTGGTAGTCAAGCAAGAATCCTATGGGCTCTATCTACATCTACATGATGATAAAGACAAACCAGATAGCATACTATCATCTCGAGTAAGACTGTTCTACCGGTATAGGTCCTCCCTCAATCATTGCAATCACGTACCTGTGATCGAATAATTGACTTAGAGGGCACCATATCCAACATGATGGACTTTGCCGATTGAGCCTGTGTGGGGAACCATACCATCCGGTGACATTACCTATGACTCGGCGGTTATCATGGGGATACCGACGGGAGTCATGTACTTATGGATACGTGGAAAGACGAGGGTCAGAGCTAGGCACTCGTGCTTTTCGGTATAGCGTTACGTACCTATCAGGGTGCCAGTCTTGGTAACAGCACCTGATAGATCAGCATTTCTGTGTCGATACTTGACACATTGGTTTCATGATATTTTTACTCCTAGATTTATATAACAGTGAAATGGGACGCTGTTATATATGCATATATGTATATATTAGTGGAACGGGACGCTAATATATATGTATACATATCAATTCATATACTTCATCATATTTATTCATGCAAATATACCTAGGTTATAAGAGATTCACTTGATATTGGATTTATGACATATGATATTTACTTGATTTTGTACATTCAGGATATATGAGATTTATTCGATATTGTACATTAAGGATTTGTGAGACTTGTATGATATGAGAGCCAATTTGGGGGCTGATTTGAGGAAATTGGGATTTGGACTGTCTTGATGGATTGTGATCCTACTACGATATCAGGATTCCGTGGAAATGACATATTTTATTCCACACTCCATATTTATTGTTTATGCATTGTTTCATGTGTAGTTGTACATGTTAGTGTACCTTTCATGACTGTTGCATTTACATACCTTTATTTATATGCATTGCTTCATGTGTAGTTGTACCTGTTGGTGTACCTTTCATGACTGTTGCATATATAAATCTTCATATCATTATTCCATGATTATTAATACCGATTGTCATATTATTATTGCTTCATGTATTAGTTATACCTGCTAGTTGTACCTGCTAGTGTACCTTTATTTACTGTCAATTGCATATGTTAGATTCACGCTGTACGTGCATACTTGCGATTACCTGCATATGTTATTTACTATTCACGAGTTGGCAACTCACCCCCGTTGTGCCATAGTTGTTTTGCAGGGTGTTCCCCAGAGTAGTCGAGGCAGGCTATTCAACTATATGATCATCTTTTGCTGCGGCTACCGTTTCAGCTCATAGTGTGCAGTTTTACTTAGGTGGGTATTGTGGTTATCCGTACTGTTGTAATGTATATTCGTTATATCCTTGTACTCTGCATCTACTATATTTTCTTGTTGACCTAGAGACTTGGTGAGGACGATATTGTATATTATTTTGTGACTTGATTGTCTTTTATACAGTTTCCTTTTATCGTCTTTTATTTCTTCGCTACGGCGTCGTATATTTGTTGTGGTGGTTGCTTTCCGTCTTTGGGCGGGTATTTGCTCCCGTTTGGGAATGCATTACTTTTATTTATGTTGTACCCATTTTTGGGGCTAGTTTTTACAAAGGAGGTGCTGCCAAAATTTTAAAGGAAATAAAGTTGGACTTTTAAAGAATTTGGGTTGCGATTTTAAAGGTTTTAAAAATGTTTGTTATCTTTTCTCTTCTTTTAATGGTTTAGATTTCTGGGTTTTGGCTTTCTTTTACTGCGTTATGCCTGTAGACGTTGCGTAGTATTAGGGCCGTCACGTGCCAATTTCGGGTCCTGACAAAGTTGGTATCAGAGCGGTAGGTTTTTACCTTTCAGAGTGTGGGATGACCTTGGTATGATAGAGTAGGTAGCTTAAGCAGAGTAACGTAGTGTGTGTATGTCTGCATCATACTCACGATGCGATACTCCGCCAAAGTGACCTAAGTACAATTGCTTGAAACTCCTTCCTTGATGATTCATATCTGTGTGATTCGATTTCCGTGTTCATATCGAATCTTATTTCCATTTATAGCCTTTCCGCCGATGACTATAGGGACTCAGAGAGGTGCAGCGAGGGCCGAGGACAGAGTTGACTCGGGTGGGTCAAGCACTGACCAGGATGGCGCGCTAGTTGCACAGGTGCAGAAGGATCCGCCTTCGACAGATAGTATCGCTAGGCTTGTGACAGAGATGCAGGACATGCGCCAGACGATGAGTTCATTGGTTGAGGCCGTTCGAGCGCAGCGACAGAAGGTTGTCACCCCCGTTACCCAGTCGTTCCTTGCTATCAGCATGCAGCGTTCCATCACTTACACAGCACCAGTGGATGCAGCCCTAGTTGACGAGATATGTATTCCAGAGACTTTGGGAGTTCTGGAACCGTGGAGGACTCGTACCGGTGTACCAGCCCAGAGGCAGAGGCTTAGTCGTCGAGATAGATTTCGTGACCGTCGCGGGAGTAGCAGAGGCTTAGGACGATGACAATCATTCAGCTATCATCCCCAGGAGGGCCAGCAGTCATCGCGTGGATGTTTTTGATGCGGAAGCCTTCAACACATCGTCAGACATTGTTCCTTAGCACCACGTCAGGCCTATGTCCAGAGAGGTCGTGGACGCGGAAGGTTCGCTCAGAGGGGACAGGTTACCAGAAGAGGAGTTCAGCTAGTTACGGGTAGGAGGCAGACACGGGAGTTTGCTTCTTCTTATCGGGACGCGCGGGCGTCCAATGCAAAGTTTTCAGGTATCCTTAATTCGTATGTTCTTTTAATGTGTTTGTTTGTTTTTCACACTTGTGCCGTGGTTGGGACGAGAGTCGTGTTAGGTAGATCGGCCGTTTGTTGTGTTAACTTCTGTCAGCGATTCTTTTGTTGCGCAACACGTATTTCAGTCGTGTGCCAATCTGGTAGGAGATTCGTCCGTCACTTGATCCTTCTAGAGATGTTGGATTTGACGTTCTCCTGGGTATGGATTCGTTAGCTCCGTGCTAGGCGTCTGTGGACTACCGCGAGAAAACAGTCAGGCTTTGTTTTCCCGGCAAGTCGGTTCTTGTTGTGCAGGTGGATAGTTGTGCCGCCTCTCACAGCTTGAATTCAGCCTTTTTCGCTAGTCGACTTTTGAGGAGAGGATGTCGAGGATTCTTGGCGTTCATTCGTGATACCAAAGCCACAGTGGGATTGTTGGACCGGGTTTCTATCATGCGAGAGTTTTCCGACGTTGTTCCAGATGAGCCAGCGAAGCTTAAGGATCAGTTGCAGAGTTGTGTGTTGGGGGGAGTTTTTGTACGTCTGAGTGTTTCTCATTAGGGAGCTCCTATTTCTGTTCGTTAAGGAGAAAGATGAAAAATTGAGGTTGTGTATTGATTGATCGTCAATTGAACCGGCTTACGGTGCGGATAAGTATCCTTTACCTCGCATTGACGATTTCTTCGATCAGCACCAGAGTGTGAGACTTTTTCTAAGTTTGTTTGGGATTAGGTCATCATTGTTGCGGGTTCCGAGTGATGACATTCCGAAGACTGCCTTGTGCGTGCTACGGGCTTTGTGTGTTTTGGTGGTGTCCTTGGACTCACCAATGCTCTAGCAGCATTCGTAGATATGATGAACCAGATTTCTTCAGGCCGTTCCTTGACCAGTTATTGTTGTGTTATTGACGACATTCTGGTCTATTTAATGTGTTTTGAGGAACAGGAGCAGCACTTGAGGATTTGTTTTGCAGATACTGGGAGAGCCCCAGCGGTTTGCTAGATTCTCGGAGTGTTTCTTCAGGCTTGTTTGTGTTGACTCCTAGGTCTTGTAAATACGGGAGACGATATTGTATGGTTCCGAGGAAGATCGTGGCCGTACAGCTTAGGCCCAGACTTGTGTGCAGGACGGAGATCCGCAGATTTTTGGGCTTAGCAGGTTATTTTTTTCCGACGTTTCATGCAGGATTGCTAGTGTAGTGCTGCACCGTCGACTGGACTGACCGGAAAGGAGGTTTCTTTTCTTTGGACTGAGGCATGCGTGCGGAGTTTTTCAGCAGTTGAAGACTCGGTTAACAACTGCATCAGTTCTTTCTTTGCTTTCTGGTTTGGGCGACCTTGTTGTTTAACTGTGATGTTTCGTGAGTGGGGCTCGAGTGTGTACTGAGGTAACACTATGGAGTTATCGCCTTTGCTTCCTTACATTTGGAGAATGTACAAGCAGGATATCCCACTCATGATCTGGAGATGGCCGCGGTTGTCTTGCGTTTGAGATTTGGAGACACTACTTGTTCGAGAGTCGTGCCAGATTTTTGCGGACCACCAAAGCTTAATGTACATCTTCCTGCAGCGGGTTATGATCATTGAGATAGTCTTCTGCAGATTTACAGTTCTTTTTCGATCGTTGAGTACCGCTTAAGTTCGCCTCTACTGAGGGGATAGCTTGCCCATGTTCGCGCCCGACCACTTTTCTTTAATCGCTTTCGCGAGGCTCTGCCCGCCGATGGTCGTTCGTCAGAGATACTTGAGTATACTCGATTGGGTAATGATTCAGAAACCTTGATTTGTGACAAGGGTGTGGTAAGTTTAGGGACGCGTTTGTGTACCTGATACTATTGGCTAGAGACGCGAAATCCTAGAGCAGGCACATATGTCAACTCTCTGTACTCATTCAAGTTCCACCAACATTGACGTGACTTGTGAGATAGTTACGGGTGGGCAGGGATGTAAAGAGAAGTTTCGGGTTTCATTTCAAGGTGTCTGTCTTGTTGTGTGCTTTGGTTGAGCATCTGAGACCAGCTGCAGAGTTGCAACCTTTAACCGTTCCGAAGTGGGAGTGGGAGCAGATCTCCACGAATATTCGTTGTGGTGTCTACCCCGGATTAGTCAGGGTGTGACTCCATTCGGATGCTTGTAGTCCGGTTATACCCAGTTTACTCAGTTGTTCTTTGTTAAGTTTGTGCGTTGCACGGAGTTCCTGTTGGAGATAGTGCCCTCAGAGTCAATTATTGGATCGCAGGTACGTGATTGCAATGATTGCGGAGGACCTATACCAGTAGGACAGTCTTACTCGAGATGATAGTATGCTATCTGGTTTGCCTTTATCAGTCGTGTACATGTTCAGGTGACTGATTACATGTTACACTTTGATAGAGCCCTTAGGATCTTGCTTTACCACCAACTGTATGATGGCGATCATATACGTGAGAGTTGGGTGGTTTATATGCATATCCTTAATTGTGGTCCCTAGTCGTGGGAGTATCGAGACAGGGCATCGATACTCCGGAGTAGACTAGTGTATACAGTTGAGACCCCGACGAGGGGCGGTGGCCGGTCTCACAAGCCACTGGTGTCAGTTGGATCAACTAAGATGTATGCAGGTGCTCATTGGGTTATGAGTACACCGGACAGGACTCGCCGGGAACTTGCTAGTTGGTATTATACATATCGTCAGATAGCAGTTCCCTGGTGACATGTGTACAGGTTAGTTCATCGACCTGAGGTCGTCATTTGTCTCGTGTGAGTTCCCACAGTGCCTTGATTTCTACCCTACCACGGCTCAAAGGAGTCGTGCAAATAGGTAGTTTTTGGGTACAGTCCCGAGCCATATGGAGGCACGTGAGCGGATCGGCAGGGGATTCGTCTCTCCCGGTATTGGGGGCGAGATCGTGTTGTGTCTAGGAGAGCCATTACATAAAGCCCACGGTCGTGGCAGGATATTTACTGGTAGGTACTCCAGTAGTATCTCAGGGTGTTATTGGGCTACACTCCGACACGACTTATACTGCTATTGGGGGTCTGACGTTACTAGCCCCCTAGGCAGATATGCGATACTCATTGACGAACGGACCGGACTGTATATACATTGTCACTGTTAGGCTCAGTAGGGTTTCTGGATGAGTTCGCTCATCAGCCTCCCTTGAGGTCAGTCCATGGGCAGCCGTTACGCATAGCTTGTGCCGCTGACGGTTTGTGGTTAAACCCACTGCCAGGATACTGACGAGTCATTAGAGTTCCCCACAGACAGTTTCCCAAGTTCGGGCGAAACGTTGTAGAGGCCGTATGGTTTTATGACAGGGTTCGGAAAATGCACGTGCGTTTACGCACGTGTTATTTTTCGGGCAGATGATACTGGTCGGCTTTGGTTTAAGCCGGATCCGAGTATTGTATTGAGTAGATATAATATCTTTGTCTCAGTTGCATTTGTATTCGGTCGTAATACAAATGCGGGTATATTTATACAGTTACGGGGTTATCCTGAAAGTCGTTTCAGGATCACTTTTGGAAGTTTCCAGTTTTCTATCAGCCTTCTTTTTACATTCGGTTAAAGACGGATTTATCTTTTCTTGGATGAGGGTGAGTCATGCTTCTAGAAGGTTCTAGAAATGATGACTAGGTTAAATGGTGTTGTGTTTTCATTGGTTGCATTTAATGGTTCAATTAATGCAAGGTGACTAGGTTAGTGATTCATCTTTTTCATTAATTATGTTCACACATGATATTTGTTCTTGTGGTCACCCCCCCACTCCTACACTCACCCTCCTCCTCCCTATATATGGCCGGCCCCCTCTTCTCTCTCTCACTACTTGAAAAAGATGGTTGTAAAAGATATGATAGATTTTGGGGTGTATGGAATTTCACAGCTCATTTCATTCCTTCACCCGATTTCCAGGGCAACTTCATTAACCGTTCGTCCATAGCTTTGGACGTAACGAGACAAAGTCATCTACTCATTCTCTACATCATTCTTGGTCGTCTCTTTTAGCAAACTTGACGACCGAGTTGCCTCGAGTCAGAGGCAGGAGCTCGTTTAAAGAATCAGTGACGTGGTGCAACCTGGACGAGCAGATCGGAGATCGACGAGATCAAAGCAGCCGCAACGGAGCGTGGGATGATGGTTAAAGAACGAAGGACTCGGATCGTTCGGTATAATCTTTCTACACTCTTTACAGTTTGTTAGTTTAGCAATAGTGGCAGATCCGGGTTAAAGTATACGATAGCGCCAGTTAAAAAGTTTTGTTCCGCATTTGGCGTCTGTAGACGGCCGGGGCGCTACCGTAGACTTACAGTGGTATCAGAGCCTCACCATTTTTCTATACTAACTTGTGCTAACGCGTTTAAAACATCGATCGAACCGGATATCGAAAAACACAATTTTCAACATTCACAGTTTCTGTCGATTTTAAATGAAGTCCTAAAATTATTCTACATATCTCAGAAAACTGTGCAAGGTTTTATAAGAACACCGTACAAATTTGGGCTCATGAATCGACAAGACTGCCACGGAATCGCGGCCAAACCCATGGTTTGGCCCCGCATCCGCGGCCGTTCTGAGTGATCATGCCCCCAAACTTTCACAGTGTATTCTTCTCTGGAAATTGGGGTTTTTGGTACATATCTTTTGGGCCCAGATTTTGTTACTGTTCACCAGTTGTTCGTGGGGCCCACTTCGTGATATTTAGTCGATCGAAATTTAAACATGTTAGTTTACAGTGCTTACATTATATCTCCGACCGGGAATGTCATTTGATCGGTAAACAGCGTCTGATTGCTATAGTTCTTTTAGACGGGTTTGCGAACGTGACATTCGCGTTGATGTTCTGTGTTGTGCTGTGATATTGCAGATTTGTCGTGGTGGATAGCAGTGTGCAATGATAGTGCAGTTTGAGTTTATTTGTACATTTGAAATTGCGGGGCGAGCGTCCAACTTGTAGACTGCCGTCACTGCCTATTGTATAATATTCTTTTAGGGCACGACCAGGTTGCGGTCGATGCACCTGTTTTACTATTTTTCATTACTGTACTAGGTTTTGCCCCGCGACGGAGTGCACGGATAGCCGGGTTCTGGGGGGCAACGGGACCGCATCTCATGGCTTTGAGAGGCAGAGGGGCCTCACTCTAGAATTGGCAGACTATTCGCCGCACTCGTAGGGGGTACAGGTTGACCAAAGGAGGGGTGCTCAAAGCTACCGGATTCCGTGAAGTGCTGGGTGGTCCATTCACTTTGCTGTAGGGGGCTGCCTCGCTTCAGGTTTTGGCAGGTAACTTGCCGCACCCGTAGGGGTCTAGGGTTCATTGCACAGGCTATCCACACGACAGGGGAACGTCGGGTTTCAGCAGCGGCTCTGTGAAACCCGGGGATCCCAGATTATCTGTATTGGTCTGTGATGCTTATTACTTTTCTGTAATGTTGCATATTATCACGCCTAGAGCGATTATTGTATATTGGTTTATATACTATTAGATGTTGTATATGTTTTACACCCGCGCTAGTCCAGTCCCCGCTCTGTCGTTAGTTAAGTAACCTAACGGGTGATGACGGGACCCAGTGACGAATGCGGATGGCATATACGTACATTTTATTTTCGTTCTTTTCTGGTGTGATTGATTGATGGGACTGCGTTGATTCTGATCAATGCAAAGTAAAGCAAACCTGTTTACAGTTGTTGGAACAAATTTAAAAAGTGTTATTGCAAAGACGTTTCCTTTTGTTATGCATAGCGGTATTCAGTGGAATATCCTGCACCTCATTCGATGGGGCAAGGGCCGATATCCCTTCACCGGGACTGACCCCTTGGGCAGAAGTTTGCGTCTGGGTAATAACTTCACTATAGTCGATTACAAGTTGCTTTGCATCGCGGTATTCAGTGGAATATCCTGCACCTCATTCCACGAGGAAAGAGCCGAGATCCCTTCACCGGGAGTGACCTCTTTAGCAAAAGGTTTTCGCCACTATATTTTAAAAAGTTATCAGGTTCCTTCAGCGATATCAAGTTCACTACGTTAAAGGTTTTTCGCCAAAAACCAGTCGTAGCCCTCCGTCACTTATTTTGGGTATTCAGTAGTATTCAAGCTATGTATTTTGACCTAACGCCAAGGCATAGTGTTTGGTAGCTGCTGGGTATTCAATTGTTGCATAAATAGATGAGTTGGTTTGGGACAGCCGTTCTGCCATTTTGACCTAACGCCAAGGGCATGTGCGGGTGGGTTCAAATTAACAAGATAGTGACGGGTAGAACTTGGCATGTGACTTATGACATTTTGACCTAACGCCAAGGTTATAAGAGCATGGGGCAAAAATCATATCGGGAGTTTCTAAAGAAACTGAAACTTGCCAAGTATGCGCATACCTTCTGGAGTATGAGTAACGTGGATGCATTCCATCACGTTATCATGAGATGAGAGTTGGATCCCGATTCCCACTTATGAGTTGGTTTACTCTTCGGGTGATCCCGATTGATTCTTCTTTCAGGTTTGGAGGAAAATTTGACAGGACAGTGGGAGGTCTGTAAGTCCACGTTGCGACCCCCGGTGCTTACGGGGAGGCGGATACGGTATAAAATCAAATTTTTATCGCAAGAGGCAACATGGACTAAACTTGGTCGGGATCTTTACCTAAACTAAAACTAGCATACTAAGCTAAAGAGATTTAGCTACTCGGTTGAAGATGGTTATACCTAGCTTTTCTTGAACTCCTTCTCTTCAAGCTCCGGTGGTGGTCCGATGGCTCCTTCTCGTCGTCTCCGTACGCCGAAGATAGATCCACTTGAAATCTCCAACCTTTAGCTCCTTCTTCGTTCTTTGAAGAAACTAGTTCACTTGGTTTGCTAAACCTAGTGAACTAGAATGAGTAGAGATGATTTAGAATGGGATTTTATCTATGGTTCTTGATTCTCAACTCATGAGACAAGAGAACCATAGATCAAGAGAGGGAGCAAGAGGTTGAGTGTGAGAGCAAGAGGAGAGATCAAGAACAAGATAGAGAATGAGCAAGAAAGAATGAGCAACTCTTTTGTCTCTCACCCTCTCATAATCCAAAAGAAATGATAACTCATCATATCAAAAAAGTCTTATGTGATGGTAGGAAGCAACCATAACCTTATCATGTCATGCACTCATTTTACTCAAATGAATAAGCAAGAAAAAAGTCTTTGGCATGAAATGATAACCATGGTTATCATGATGGTCAACTAGTCAAGCCTAGTCAACCGGTCAACAAGTCAACAAAAGTCAACAAGTCAACAAAGTCAACAAGTCAACAAAAGTCAACAAGTCAACAACCATATCACCATAATACTTAATTAATATAATAGTTAATCACATATCATATTCTCATTAGGGTTAAGCAAAAAGTCAAAAGTCAACGGTCAACTGTCAACAACCCTAATGAGAATCCGCTGTCTTTGCCTCCCTGTCAACTGTGCATACACACCCGTATCCGCGTTCCGAGGAACACGAATGCAAACTGGATAAATCCAATCCCATATGGTACACTAGGATCTGGCTTAAACCAAAGCCCGCTAGTGTAAACTGTCCGGACACTGTACGTGCACAAATGCACGGATGTGACCGAACCCTGTCGCAAAACCATGCGACCTGTCGCAATACCATGCGACCTCTACTCTTTTGCCTAAAGGAGAAAAGCTTTCTGTGTGGGACTCTAAAGACTCGACACTACGCTGGCAGTGGGTTTAACCACAGACCGCAAGCGGCACTAGCTGTGCGTAACGGTCCCCAGGTAATGCCGACAAGAAGACCGACGAGGCGAAACCCATCTGAACTCCAACTGAGCCTGAGTGTGACATTCTCCGTACAGTCCGGTCTGTTCGTCTGATACATCGCATGGCGGGCCTAGGGGGCGGTAAACGTCAGTCCCCCAATAGCGGTACAAGTCGTGCCGGAGCGAAGCCCAAAACACCCTGAGATAACACTGGAAACCTACCAGTATATCTCGTTTGCCCTGGCCAGGGACTACTCGTGTAATGGCTCTCCTAGACACAGCGTGATGTCAACCCCCAATATCGGGAGAGACGAATCCTGTCTAACCGTCACTGCCTCCAAGTGCTTCGGGACTGCACCCAACCACCGCCTGTTTGCACGACTCCTTTGAGCCGTGGTAGGGTAGTGATCAAAGTACAGTGGGAACACACCCGAGGCGAAGTGACAGTGTCAAGTCAGCGGACTAAGCTGTACTCATGTCACCTGGGAACTAATGACTGACGATAGGTATAATACCAACCTGTCAGTTCCCGACGAGTCCTGTCCAGTGTACCCGTAACCTAACGGGCACCCGCATACTATCTCAAGTACGACGTACTGACGGCTGTGGGACAGACCGTCTCCCACACCGGGATGAGAAGCGCATGCGCTGGTCTACTCCAGAGTATCGATGCCCTGTCTCGATAGTCCTGCGACCAGGGACCTGCATAAGGATGTGCTTCTAGATTACCCAGCCCCACTAGTGTGACGGCCATCACATCGCTGGTAATCAAGCAAAGATCCTAAGGGCTCCACTAATGTGTATAAGCAATATACAAAGATAAACACATACACACATTGAAGTAGAAATAAACCAAGTAGCATACTACTATTTTGAGCAAGATTGTATATACAAGGTGAATATCCCAAGCTTCCATTAAGTAATATACATACTAGTATGATACAGTAATGGCCTCTAGGGCATATACACTAACAGTTTCCGGATTTGATAAAGTGATAACCATTCTGATATAGGTTAGAGTGCACGCAGAGTGTTTCTTTTCTCTCTCTCTTTGGCAGCGACATTTGACCGACCATAGACTATGACTCAGTGACCAAGTTGACCGAACCTTCTTAAATTACTGGCTTTTGGATTGTCTGAGTTGCATAAGTCATTGCCACTCCTTCTTTTACCCTTTGTATTTCTCAGAACACCCGTATTACTACGGACATCCACTTCCATTGGATAGATCCATCGTATGGTTATATACGAACTCGAAGGGACTTCTTCGAGGATGGATCAAGGTTCAGGAGAAATAGAATTGGTTTATTCAGTTGTCTTTTATTATCACCTTCTCTCAGGTTGCGAGAGCTCCTTGGTTTAGGAGAGTACACCTATTACGCTTATTGGATAGTCTTATTCCAAACCATAGGCAGGTGCCGAAAGGTAGGGAATGAAGAAAACCAATTAGCCTAAGTAGGGTATGCAGAAGGTAATATGTAAAGACAAAATGAAAGGGATTAGAAAGAGGGCAAAAGTAAATTGCGACTGATATCATTCACGACAAAAACCGCGTACTTCATCGCCACTCCTTTTTCACCTTTAAAAGAATAAGGTATTATTCAGTTGTCTTTTATCATCACCTTCTCTCAAGATGCGAGCACTCCTTGGTTTAGGAGGGTACACCTATTATGCTTACTGGATAGTCTTCTTCCAAACCATAGGCTGGTGCCGAAGGGTAGGGAAGGAAGAATACCATTTAGCCTAACGATGGTGTACAGAAAGTAATGACTAAAGACAAATAAAGGGATTTGGAGAGATGGCAATAAAATATACGGTTAAAGTCATGAATTGGATTATGGAAGAGGCATTACTATGAATACCAGGATACCCCTACGAAACATTTTCATGTTTCAGTGCATTGTTAAAGGAAAACTGTTTTCTCGATTAGATACTTACTCCAAGGGTATGTATTTACCAGGTTTCATTCTCATATCTGTATGGTTTTACAGATGATGAGTGGGAGTAAGTTATTGGGAATTAGGTGATCATCCTCATTATATCGGAATTCGTTGTAATTGGTGATATTTGAGGAAATCGCCAGGGTACAGTTTTTAACCTACGACGCACAGGTTTTTGAGTTGCTTAAACTCAGCGGACTTATACAGAGTATTGTATGATGTCCAGTGTCCATCAGGACAAAGGGGTAGGTCCTCGTACTATGTTCTGTTTACTTATAACTTCTCTAGTATTTAGACAAGTGTTTCGTAAAAATACAAGGTCTAAGTTTTGAGAAGTTGTGGGTATAAGAACAAAGTAGAGAACCAGGTGTCACAAGTATCGGGATTCTTCAAAGAGATCGAAGATGTAGATTCTTGTGATTGGTATTCAGTTGATAGTAATAGTTTTGAGAAACGTGTTTCTCTTTCAGGTTACTCATAATTGGATGGATTCCTAAGTTGAGTAATGCTGATTAGCCTCTTTTCTATTAAGTTGATATGCACTGGAGACAGCTGCATGATTTGAATCTGGTTCCAATTAAATAAGTGCCAAAGTTTCTATATTGGATATAGAATGGTTCGTACCTTAAAAGATGATAAGGTACGGGGAGTTGTCCAGCTTATGCTTAAAACCAGACTCTGGATAACTCAGGGCACGTTTCTGTAATGGCTGTTTGTGGGTTGACCTGGCTATGACGAGAGTTGATATTCTACCATTTGGAAGATCAATAGTGATATTGTTCTTGACTCGCCACAGTTTTAGTAAAATGGATTTTTTCAGAAAACAGTAGTGGGAGTATGGTAGAACTGGAAGTGATTCCTGAACCGCAAATGATTACGGAAAATTTAATAGGACCTATATATTCAATCAGGTTTTGACATTCCAATAGCCACTCCGCAGATATGATGGGTAACCTCAGACACCCGAGAGGTACTCCGGTAGCCTCAAGGACGGTGACAGGGAGGATCTTGTTTACCCAGACTTGACACTACTGTTGTTCCACGATATGAGACCCGGTAGGAGGTTTGTCGTAGTCAGTGGGAGCAGCGAAAGTTTAGTGGGCAAGTAGGTTATGTCTATTTATAGACTTGAGCAGTTATAGCGGAGATAGATCATCTAATTTTGATGTGACAGTCATGGGTTTGACTTCAATCAGGATAGGGGATGGATCTGTTAAGAAGGTAGTAGGGTGTGATGTCATGGTATTTGGATGACATACAAAGAGTAGGAAGTAAAATTCCTATACTACGATCGGTTGTACTGTGGTCGTCACACAGTTGTTTCTCCAGACAGGATATGGATATAATATTTGACATTCTGTTTTCTAGATCTATGGTTTTAGATCTGGATTTGGATACTTTCCCAATGTGGGTACTTTGACAGTATTCTAATGGTTTTTAGAATAGATGACTCCTGGCATGGTGGTGTACCTGCAGATGATGGAGTCACCCTCTCTAAAGGTGTCTTACGGACTAAAGGGGAGAGGGATGTGCATGATTGGCAGATCACTTGCTTAGGCAACTGAGTCAATCATGAGATGTCAAGTACCACACCAGATATTGTTTTTGCACTAGATGCAATAAGTTTGTATTAATCCAATCCTGGAGAAACAAAAGGAAGCGGTTTTAGAACATAAGTACATGTTCTACGGAATTGATGATGGCAGCCTTCTTCGGGAGACGGTTATCATTCCAGGCTTCAAAGGTGACATGGATGACAGAGTGATTGTCAGAGTTATAGTTTTCCCTCTGACGAGGGACAGTATTATGGACAGGTAGTCCAAGAGGATACTGTGGGAGGCTTGGTGCTGGATACTGATTAGGTTCAGTAATCGATACAGTCTAAGAAGTTTGGATTTGGAGTTCATTTATGAACTAGGTCCCATCAGATATCCAGATATATTCTAAGACAGGTATTACTCGATTCGGGAGATAGCTTTCTCCGCGAACTTGAGATTAAGAGAGATATAGAAAGAAACATCTAGGCGGATCCACTCACTGAGGCTATTTCTCGAACACAATAGTTTTACAAACGGGCTTTATGAAACTGATTAGTTGAGGAGTTGGATGTTCGGTTTCACACGGGCTGTGAGTAGTCGACATCGCAATAATTAGCCTAGAGTGCAAGTGGGAGATTGTTGGAGATAGTGCCCTCAGAGACAGGGCATCGATACTCCGGAGTCGACTAGTGTATACAGTCGAGACCCCGACGAGGGGCGGTGGCCGGTCTCACAAGCCACTGGTGTCAGTTGGATCACCTAAGATGTATACAGGTGCTCATTGGGTTATGAGTACACCGGACATGACTTGCCGGGAACCTGCTAGTTGGTATTATACATATCGTCAGATAGCAGTCCCCTAGTGACATGTGTATAGGTTAGTTCATCGACCTGAGGTCGTCATTTGTCTCGTGTGAGTTCCCACTGTGCTTTGATTTCTACCCTACCACGGCTCAAAGGAGTCGTGCAAACAGGTAGTTTTTGGGTACAGTCCCGAGCCATATGGAGGCACGTGAGCGGATCGGCAGGGGATTTGTCTCTCCCGGTATTGGGGGCGAGATCGTTCTGTGTCTATGAGAGCCATTACACAAAGCCCACGGCCGTGGCAGGAGATTTACTGGTAGGTACTCCAGTAGTATCTCAGGGTGTTATTGGGCTACACTCCGACACGACTTATACTGCTATTGGGGGTCTGACGTTACTAGACCCCTAGGCAGATATGCGATACTCATAGACGAACGGACCGGACTGTATATACATTGTCACTGTTTGGCTCAGTAGGGTTTCTGGATGAGTTCGCTCATCAGCCTCCCTTGAGGTCAGTCCATGGGCAGCCGTTACGCATAGCTAGTGCCGCTGACGGTTTGTGGTTAAACCCACTGCCAGGGTACTGACGAGTCATTAGAGTTCCCCACAGACAGTTTCCCAAGTTCGGGCGAAACGTTGTAGAGGCCGTATGGTTTTATGGCAGGGTTCGGAAAATGCACGTGCGTTTACGCACGTGTTATTTTTCGGGCAGATGATTCTGGTCGGCTTTGGTTTAAGCCGGATCCGAGTATTGTATTGAGTAGATATAATATCTTTGTCTCAGTTGCATTTGTATTCGGTCGTAATACAAATGCGGGTATATTTATACAGTTACGGGGTTATCCTGAAAGTCGTTTCAGGATCACTTTTGGAAGTTTCCAGTTTTCTATCAGCCTTCTTTTAACATTCGGTTAAAGACGGATTTATCTTTTCTTGGATGAGGGTGAGTCATGCTTCTAGAAGGTTCTAGAAATGGTGACTAGGTTAAATGGTGTTGTGTTTTCATTGGTTGCATTTAATGGTTCAGTTAATGCAAGGTGACTAGGTTAGTGATTCATCTTTTTCATTAATTATGTTCACACATGATATTTGTTCTTGTGGTCACCCGCCCTCTCCTACACTCACCCTCCTCCTCCCTATATATGGCCGGCCCCTTCTTCTCTCTCTCACTACTTGAAAAAGATGGTTGTAAAAGATATGATAGATTTTGGGGTGTATGGAATTTCACAGCTCATTTCATTCCATCACCCGATTTCCAGGGCAACTTCATTAACCGTTCGTCCATAGCTTTGGACGTAACGAGACAAAGTCATCTACTCATTCTCTACATCATTCTTGGTCGTCTCTTTTAGTAAACTTGACGACCGAGTTGCCTCGAGTCAGAGGCAGGAGCCCGTTTAAAGAATCAGTGACGTGGTGCCACCTGGACGAGCAGATCGGAGATCGACGAGATCAAAGCAGCCGCAACGGAGCGTGGGATGATGGTTAAAGAACGAAGGACTCAGATCGTTCGGTATAACCTTTCTACACTCTTTACAGTTTGTTTGTTTAGCAATAATGGCAGATCCGGGTTAAAGTATACAATAGCGCCAGTTAAAAAGTTTTGTTCCGCATTTGGCGTCTGTAGACGGCCGGGGCGCTACCGTAGACTTACAGTTCCTTCATGGGTCGTATCCAATGAAGGCACCCTGTTCGCTTGCCGTCTTGGGTAGGAACTTCAGGAAGCCTTGGGTACTGGTTGAGCCTTAGCTCCGTATTTCCATCCGCAGGATGATGATTTTGTGAGTGTGGGCTATACGGACTCTAGAGGTTATGCTTATGCGTATGTACTAATTGTTGTCGGCAGTTGGGATCGTCACTTTCCAGTGTTAGGGTTCTCCTTCGGTAGCTGTTAGCAGGAGTCACTCCAATTGGCAACCTTTAGGTTTAGGGGTTAGGTAGTGTTGATCACATATCTGTTTTTCTGACTCTGCGTAAGTAGAATTTTTGGACCCCAGCTAGTCTAGAGACTTCGGAGAAGATCCAGTTGTTTTAGGTCAGGATGAGAATTGTCAATTGGAGATAGAGGTCTTTTGCCAACCGTGATGGTCGCAGACTTGAGTTCGCAGTGGGAGATCATGTATTCCTACGGACTTTTCGATGAATGACATGTTGTGTTTTGGAAAGCTTACCGCAGAATTGTAGGTCCTTTTGAGATCCTTAAAACGAGTTAGTTCCGTCGCCTAAATTTGGCACTTCCGCCCAGATTATTGAGTATTCACCCCGTATTCCTTGTGTCGATACTTTGCAATTACCTTCATGACCTTTCTCTCATGATTCGGCACCAGACCATTTAGTTTGGACGCAATCTTTCATTCACCAGCAGCCAATTTGTTAGTTATATGTATGCCCTAGAGGCCATTACTGTACATACGATGTATATTGTAATGGATGCTTGGACATATATAGGGAGGACTTTCTTGCTCGATATGATAGTATGCTATCTGGTTGTACTTTATCTTAACATGTACTCTGACTGTCTCTATGTTACATGTTGATAAAGCCCTTAGGATATGTACTCGACTACTGGGACTATGATGAGATCATACTAGTGGGGCCATGGTAGTCGACGAGTACATCCTATAACCGTTCCTAGTCGAGGGTGTATCGAGACAGGGCATCGATGCACCAGAGTTGACTAGCGTATACGCATCTTGACCTATATGATGGGTGATGGATGATCCCATATCCATCGGTGTTTGACATCAAGGATGGTTTACGGGTGCTCAGTAGAGACTGGGTACACTGGACGGACTCGCCGAGAACTCCCAGATGGTATTATACCTCACGTCAGATGGCAGTTCTCCGGTGACACTGGTATAGTGTAGTCTGTTGACCCGAGTGTTAGGTTTACCTAGCACCCTATGAGAGGTTTGGAAGCATCACATGTCACAAAGATTAAATTTTTAGAGTGCTAAGTGAACACACAAAGAATCAATCCTAGAAAATTAGGGTTTCATAACATTAAACCACACCACAAGTAACAAAGGCTAGGGTTTTGAGAGTACAACCTTTGTAGCTCCCTATGCCAGACTCCTTGGCCACTTGAGAGTTGGAAAACGGTTAGCTTGAGGTCTTCTAGCGTCCACGACGATCCACCCGAAGCTCCTTTGTCCAAGCTTGCAACTTCACTTTATCAAGAGAATGAAATGAAGCTAACACTCTATACAAGTGGGCAATACATGTGTAGAATGGTGTTGTGGTTCTTTTTCTCACTTCAAAATCCTATCTTGTTGAGTATTTTGCTCACTTGAAAGATCTAGAGAGCAAAAGAGCAAGGTTAAAGAAGATGATGGCTTTTTAAGAAGAAGAGAAAAGATAATCTCATGAAAGAAAAATAGAAAATATATGCATATATATTTTTCTCTTCTCATCTCAAGCCATGGTTAAATGATAAAGTTATTATTTAATTTGAGTTAAAACATAAAAGGAAAGTTTATTCCATGGTTAAAAGTAGGTGAGCATGGTTAGGTCAAAGAAGAGTGTAGAAACAAACCATGAATTATCCTTTCCTTTTTAAATTTGTTTTAAAACAAATAGAAATAATTATCCATATAAATAACCAAGGTGTGAGTCTTATATTGCCACCATTTTCCATATATAAACAACCATGATAGAATGATGTATGTATTCATGTGTGCATGCACATCCATATGTGCATGAACAAGAATGAATGCATACATGCATGCATACATCCAAAAAAGACAAGAAAGGATTTCTAGTGAGAAGCTAATGGTTAAACGATAAATCAACACTTGATTTATCAATCCGGCCATATCACGTACGACCGAACCAAAAGCAAGCCGCCCGATTAATATACGGTATCTCATACGCGCATTTTAATCGGGTCCATGCGCATATTGCATACGCGCACCACAACATTTCGCCTGGACTAGGTAACTCCTTTGTGGGACTCTAAGACTCGTCAATACGCCGGAAGTGGGTGATGATCATATCAAACACCCCCAAGCCGCAAGCGGTCAGCTAAACGTAACGGCCACCCGGGTATTGAGCAATCAGAAGAAAACAAGCGAACCTGCGACAACTCCCGTCGAGCCAACCGGCAACACTACCGTACAGTCCGGTCTCTTCGTCAGATATGCTGCATATCGAGCCTAGGGATGGTCACGTCGACCCCAATAACTCAATAAGTCGTGCCGGTGAATGGTCTATAACAGATCGAGAAACTACTGATAACACTTATCAGAAAATCTCAGCAGCCCTGGCAAGGGACTTACTGATATAACCAGTCGAGCACAGCACAGCATCAACTCCCAATACCGGGAGAGACGAAACCCCTCCTATTGCTCATCGCCTTCGTGTGTCTCGGGACTGTACCCAACGGCCACCTGTTTGCACGACTCGGTAGAGCCGTGGTAGGGTGGTAATCAAAGTACAGTGGGAGAGCACACAAGACTCTATGACGATCTCGGGTCTACAGACTAACCTGTACTTGTGTCACCTAAGAACTGCTATCCGACGATAGATATAATTCCATATAGGAGTTCTCGGTGAGTCCGTCCAGTGTACCCAGTCACCACTGAGCACCCGTATATGATCTTGGTGTCAAACATCGATGAATGTGGGAACATCCATCGCCCATCATATGGGCCTAGTATCATATACGCTAGTCTACTCTGGTATATCGATGCCCCGTCTCGATATACCTACGACTAGGGACATTTCAGGATATGCTTATAAACTATAGATGTCCCACTAGTATGATCTCTATCATAATCACTGTAGTCAAGCCAATATCCTCAGGGCTTTATCAACATCTATGAATGAGTAAAAGCATGATCAAATCAACATGTCAGATAAAGAAGAACCAGATAGCATACTATCATGTCGAGCAAGAATGTACACTGAATATATATATATATACATGTATAAATACATCCACTATCACATAATGGCCTCTAGGGCATACATATATCCAACAATCTCCCACTTGCACTAAGGCCAGTTTTTGGCGTATCTCATACCCAACATCTTAAAAAGTCGCTCATGCTGCGGCTAAGGGAGGGCCTTGGTGAGTGGATCTGCGGCGTTATTCTTTGTATCTACTCTCTTAATCTCGATCTCGCGGCGATCTACAATCTCCCGGATCAAATGAAAACGCCTCAGGATGTGTCTGGACCGCTGATGGGACCTGGGCTCCTTGGCTAACGCCATATCCCCATTATTATCACAATACAGTGGTATTGGATCAATAATGGTTAGAACTAATCCTAGGTCTGAGACGAACTTCTTCATCCAGACGGCTTCCTTGGCGGCATTATTTGCAGCAATGTACTCAGCCTCCATCGTAGAGTCTGCAACGGTATCCTGTTTGGAACTCTTCCAACTTACCGTCCCTCCATTGAGGGTAAATACAAACCCTGAGATAGATTTGCTGTCGTCCTTATCGCTTTGGAAGCTCGAATCGGTAAAGGCCTCCATTTGGAGATCTCCATTACCATACACCAAGAACAATTCTTTAGTCCTTCGTAAGTACTTAAGAATGTTCTTCACAGCTGTCCAGTGATTCTCCCCTGGGTTGGATTGATACCTGCATACAACACTAAGTGCATAAGCTACATCTGGGCGTGTACATAACATCGCATACATTATAGATCCTACTGCCGAAGCATAGGGTATAATGCTCATGCGAGCTCTCTCTTCATCGGTCTTTGAACAAGAATCCTTGGAAAGAGTGACTCTATGGCAAGCGGGTAAGGCACCCCGCTTGGAGTCTTCCATACTAAACCTTTTTAGTATGGTGTTGATGTACCTGGTTTGGGACAATCGTAATAACTTTTTGGATCTATCCATATAGATCCTTATGTCCAGGATGTATGTGGCATCACCCAGGTCCTTCATGGAGAACCTTAGTGATAAGAAAGATTTGACCGACTGTAGCATAGGAATATCATTTCCTATTAGAAGAATGTTGTCCACGTACAATACGAGGAATGTGACAGCTCTTCCCACAGCCTTCTTATAAACACAAGGTTCACCTGGATTTTTGATGAAATCAAACTCTTTGATGACATCATCGAAATAGATTTTCCAACTCCGTGATGCCTGCTTTAACCCATATATGGATTTAAGCAATCTACATGCTTTCCCGTTGCTCCCACTGTCAATGAAGCCCTCTGGCTGATCCATATAAACGCATTCTTCTAAATCTCCATTTAGAAATGCTGTTTTAACGTCCATCTGCCAGATTTCATAGTCATAGTGAGCAGCAATAGCATGTAGGATCCGAATGGATTTAAGCATGGCTACGGGCGAAAAAGTTTCGTCATAGTCCAAACCTGGTCTTTGACGAAAACCCTTCGCCACAAGTCTTGCCTTATAGGTCTCTACCTGCCCATCTACACCAATCTTTCTTTTAAAGATCCATTTGCATCCCACAGGTTTTACCCCAGGGGGTACAACGTCCAAAGTCCATACTTTGTTGGTGTACATAGACTCCATTTCGGATCTCATGGCATCCAGCCACTTCACAGAGTCTCCACTCGTGATAGCTTGCTGAAAACTGGCAGGATCATCATCATCCATGATGTAGTCTTCTCCATTACCATCAATGAGGAAACCGTAGTACCTCTCCGGTGGGCGAGAAGTCCTACCAAACCTTCGGAGTGGCCGAGGTTCCTCAGTTTCTATTGCAACAGATGTCCAACCAAATCGTCATTTGTAGTTTGTGTCTCTAGAACCTCTTCTAGATCCACCACCTTGCCATCATCTTTATCAGTGAAAAACTCTTTTTCCAAGAATGTGGCATACTGAGAAACAAACTGTTGGAGATAGTGCCCTCAGAGTCAATTATTGGATCACAGGCACGTGATTGCAATGATTGAGGGAGGACCTATCCCAGTAGGACAGTCTTACTCGAGATGATAGTATGCTATCTGGTTTATCTTTATCATCGTGTACTGCTTTAGGTGACCTGACAGGTCGCTATTACACGTTGGTAGAGCCCCTAGGATTCTTGCTTGACCACCAGCAGTATGAGGGCGATCATAAATGTGGGAGCTGGTAATCTATAAGCACATCCTTAAAAGGTCCCTAGTCGTGGGAGTTTCGAGACAGGGCATCGATACTCCAGAGTAGACTAGTGTATACAGTAGAGACCCCGACGAGGGGCGGTGGCCGGTCTCACAAGCCACTGGTGTCAGTTGGTTCACCTAAGATGTATGCATGTGCTCATTCGGTTATGAGTACACCGGACAGGACTCGCCGGGAACATGCTAGTTGGTCTTATACCTGACGTCAGATGGCAGTTCCCTGGTGACATGTGTACAGTTTAGTTCATCGACCTGGGGATCGTCATTTGTCTCGTGTGAGTTCCCACTGTACTTTGATTAGTACCCTACCACGCTCAAAGGAGACGTGCAAACATGTTTTAGTTGGGTACAGTCCCGAGCCACATGGAGGCAGTGAGCGGATCTTCAGGGGTTCGTCTCTCCCGGTATTGGGGGTGAGGTCGCGCTGTGTCTAGGAGAGCCATTACACGAAGCCCTCGGCCGAGGCAGGAGATTTACTGGTAGGTATTCCAGTAGTATCTCAGGGTGATCTGGGCTACACTCCGACACGACTTGTACCGCTTTTGGGGGTCTGACTTTTACCAACCCCCTAGGCCCGCCATGCGATGCTCATAGACGAACGGACCAGACTGTATGGATATTGTCACTGACAGGCTCAGTAGGATGTCAGGATGAGTTCGTTCATCGATGTCCCTTTTGGTCAATACCTGGTAGCCCGTTACATATTAGCTTATACCTCTGACGTGCTAGTGGTTAAATCCACAACCAAGGTGTTGACGAGTCTTTAGAGTCCCCCACATTCAGTTACTCAAGTTTCGGGCGAAACGCTGTAGAGGCCGTATGGAGATATGGCAAGGTCCGATCAGATACGAGCGGTATTGCACGGATCAGGATCGGACAGTTTGTACTACAGGCCGTATGGGCATATGGAAGGGTTCGATCAGATACGTGCGGTATTGCACGGATCAGGATCGAACGGATATTACTAGCCGGCTTTGGTTTAAGCCGGATCCTAGTATAGTAAAGTGTAGATTTTGTCTCATTGCATTTGTATTTCGGTCGGAATACAGATGCGGGTGTGTATACACAGTATCGAGGTTTTCCTGTAATTTATTACGGGACCAGTTTTCTGGAGTTGCCAGTTTGCTTTCCGTTTCGGCCATTTTCATTTGTATCTTTCAATGACCGAAGATTGGTGGAGGAGGGCTTATTTGCATTTATGCAAATAAGAAATTGTGGAGGGGGTATTTGCATCTTCTTGTGTCATGATGGTTGCACCATCCCTTGACCATTTGACTTCTTCTTTCATGATTGCTTGACTTTTTGTAGCAATCATGGTTGTTGATTAGTTGATGGAGTATGGATTTGTTTGTGATGATTGTTTCTTATGATGATAGTTGGAGTGTGAGGTTGGCTTTGTTATCATGCTTGATCATGATCACTTTTCTTTCTCTCTCTTGTGTCATTTTGATCCATACACTCCCTCATTCACTCTTCCCTCTCCCATTCCATGCCATGGCCGGCCATTCCCTCATGGGGGCTGCCCATTTTTTTGGTGTGGGGTTTTTGGTTCATTTCATGCTCCAAAAATCCCCAAGTTCCTCTACATAGTTTATGTATCATCCCTCCACCAAAATGGCACGTCCATGAACCCCAAAATGAGACACAAGTTCTACACATTCTACAGCAAACCTTGGGCACGTCGACTCGCCAGCTTCATGCCCGAGTTGCCTCGGTATAGAGGTGGGAGCCTGTAAAAGATGCAGGCGACGTGGTGCCCTTCCGACGAGGAAGTGGAGACTGGAGACTCCGCAGGAGATCGGGACGACGACGAGAAGACCGGAGGACACGGATCGTTCGGTATATCTCTCTTCCCCATCTTGTTCTTAGCTAGGACTAGTTAATGGTACGATCCGGGTTTTAGTGCGCGGTGGTGCCGGTTCAAGAAAATTTAAAGTTAGCCATCGCTTCCGCATTTGGCCTCGGGATGGAGGCCGGGGCGCCGCCGTGCACTTACACAAACACCTTTTGTTCCTCCTTATGGTAGAATAGATATCCATAAAAGTTTTTTGGGTATCCCACAAAGTTACACATGACCGACCGTGTCTCGAGTTTGTCCGGATTTTGCTTTTTAACATAGGCCAGGCAACCCCAAATCTTAATTCTCTTAAGAGTTGGTCTCTTCCCATGCCATATCTCATATGGTGTAGTAGACACGGTTTTGGTTGGAACCCTGTTCAGTAGAAATGCTGCAGTCTCCAATGCATGCCCCCAAAATGAGACGGGTAACTCAGCATCACTCATCATGGAACAGACCATATCTAATAGGGTCCGATTCCGTCGTTCAGACACACCGTTGTGCTGTGGTGTGTAAGGAGGAGTGAGCTGAGAGAGAATCCCATTCTCTTTTAGGAAGTTTGCAAATTATGTACTAAGGTATTCCCCACCTCGATCTGATCGAAGCATCTTGATACTCAAGCCGGTTTGTTTTTCTACTTCTTGTTTATATTCAAGGAATTTCTCGAAAGCTTCGGACTTGTGCTTTAATAAAAATACATGACCGAACCTTGAGAAATCGTCAGTGAACGTAATGAAGTAAGAAAAACCGCCTCTAGCCTGTGTAGACATTGGACCACATACATCACTATGTATGAGTCCTAGGAGCTCGGTAGCTCTTTCTCCGTGTCCAGTAAACGGAGTTTTGGTCATTTTACCCTTGATACAAGACTGGCAAGTCGCATAAGATTTATATTCAAAAGAGTTTAAATATCCATCTTTGTGTAACTTGTTTAGTCTTGTTTCGTTAATATGACCAAGTCTACAATGCCAAAGAAAAGCTTCATTTATTTCTGAAAGTTTCTTTTATTAGTGTGTTGTATGCTGAAAACTGTGTGTTGATTTAGGACGTATATCCCGTTATTTAGTGTACCATACCCAACCAACATTTGATTCAGGTGAATGTTCATAACATTGTTCTGCAATATAAAGTTATATCCTTCATTGTCTAACAAAGAAACTGATATTATATTACATAGCATACTTGGTACAAAATAACATGGGTTCAAAACCAATATACACCCAAATGGCAACCCCAAGTGATACTCTCCCACTGCGACTGTATGTACATTGGAACCATTTCCAACGCGGAGAGTATGGTCACCTGTCTTCAAAACTTTGCTATTTCTCAGCCCCTGCATAGAATTGCAAATGTGAGAACCTGAACCGGTATCTAATACCCAGGAAGCAGAGTTTATTGAAAAACAGTTTTCTGTCACAAACAACCTGAAGCGGAAGCATCCCCATGCTTCTTCTTGAGGTTCAAGTACTCCGTACAGTTGCGCTTCCAATGTCCTGTCTTGTGGCAATGAAAACATTCACCTTTCCCCGAGTCTCCAGCTTTGGACTTTTCCTTTCCCTTCACCTTTTTAACTCCACCCTTAGGATTGGTGGGCTTCTTCTTTTTCTTTCCCTTGGCCTTAGCCTTTGGGCGAGAAGAGGAAGATTGTCCAATAGTCATAACGTGAGTTTTCACTGATTTCATTGTGCTCTCTGCACTCCTTAACATATTAAGGAGTTCAGGTAGCTCCTTCTCCATGCCGTGCATGTTGAAGTTAACTATGAATTGAGCAAAGGTGGAGGGGAGGGTCTGCAGAATAATATCCGTATATTGTTCATTGTCCATTGTCCATCCAATGTCCTCAAGCTCTTCTATAAGAGCTATCATCTTCAGAACATGGTCTCCTACCGGTGTGCCAGGGGCCATTCGCATCTGAAACAATTTCTTTGATGCTTCGTATCGTAATACGCGGGATTGCTCTCCATACAACTCCTTTGTATGGAGGAATATGGTTTGAATGTCCATATTCTCGTGCTGCTTTTGATGTGTATTGTCCATCGATGCAAGCGCGAGGCATTTGGCCGTGGCACAGTCAGCATCCCATGTCTTGCGAACTTCAATATCCGCAACTGAGGATTTTGGGCCTGGGACGGGCGGGGCTGGAGCCGTGAGGACATATGATACCTTATCATAAATCAAGGCTATTTTCAGATTCCTCAGCCAGTCTTTATAATTGGTCCCATTCAGTTTTTTTTTATCTAGTAGAAGCTTGAGTCCAGTCATTGGTATCTGCTATTAAGAGAGAGAAAAGAATACACTCAGCGAAAGCTCTTGCATAGATCAGATTGGTTATTATCTTGTCTAATCGATGTCTCCCACTGCTTTAATCAAGTTTTTCTTTCAAACCTTAAAAAGAAAACTAGCCAGGATTAATTACAGTCTACAACTTCGCTAACCGTTCAGCCAGGCCAGTGTCGGTACTTGAGGGAGGTTGCCCGTGCTTTCGCACGGACCTAATTAAAGTAAACCTCGTTTTCCCAGAGGCGTAGCCCCGTTAACACCTTTCTAGACACCTAATGAGTTAGCTAATTGTAAATTGCAAAACTCTCCTAGGAGCAACTATTGCCCACAGTGGGATCGGGATCCAACCATTATATGGAAGGTATGCAATCTCATTGCAAATCTCAACACTTGAAATTCCCGATGTGATTTTTACCCCTAGTACTTATGACCTTAACTATGGTCAATAAATCATAAGTACCAGTCAAGTTCTACCCGTCATTTCTTGATCAATTAGACCCACCCATATGACCCTTAACTATGGTCAACAAAGTCGCATGAATGTCCTAATTAATCTGCATCATATGCAGTGTAGGAAGACATCACTTAGCTACCGTACGCTACGCCTTAACTAAAGTCAACAAACGTAGCACGAATACTAAGTACTCTACTTCCTAAAATGACGAAGGGTTGCGGATGATTTTTAAGAAAATCTTTAACGCTTTGAACTTGATATCATCGTAGAATCAAATGGCTTTCAAAAGGAGTGGCTTGTGCTCCGCAGTTTTGAAATATAACTTTTTCATAAAGAGCCGAGTGGTTTTCAAATCTGATTCTACAACATCTATTTAGGTTTATTTTCTTTACATTAATCATATTAATGTAATCCCATCATTTAAGTCCTTAAGCCAATCACAGAAAAGAAACGAAAATAACACGTACGCTTATGCCATCCGCATTCGCCGCAATGTTCCGTTATGCACCGTTAGGTTACTTAACTAACGGCATACCGGGACGGGACTAGCGCGGGTGTAAAACATAAGCAACGTCTACTATATATCTCAAATATAATATATCATTCGTCTCAGATATCACAGAACACAGGCAGTAGAAACATAAATATAATGTGGGATATACTAGGACGTCTGTATTTAGTATTTAGCCAATAATAGAAAATACGGATTCCACAGTCGCGATGAATAGCCAAGCCCACACCCCTAGACCCCTACGAGAGCGGCAAGCGACCCTACCAATCCTGGAGTTTAGGAGACCCGGTCTCGACTCCTCGAGATGGCCTCCCACTGAACTCCAGAACCCGGTCACTTGTGCTCCCCTCCTTGGGTCTATCCTAATGCGGAAAAGTAAATAATATACAACACTGGTGGCATCAACCTCAACCCGGAAGTGCCCCAAAAAAAAGAATATTACATTACATTTGAAGTTTACATGAATGAAAAATAAAACTCTCATCTCACATAAAACCCCCGGCTATTCAATCGCGACAATCCTGCACATCATATCTCAGCAACACATAATAACATATATCATCAACGTAAGTAAGTATGCGTACCCCGATTGTCGTTGATGTATAGCAACGAAACCGGCGATATCGAACATACTACACTTACGGTCACAGAAAAGAAAGTTTAAAACTACAATATTTGGAATCCGCATTCTCTTTAGACATCATAAATCTGAGATATCACATACCTCGCATTTCATGTCTAACTATATGAATTCCACATATTGTATCACATTCAAGATAAATAGACAGTATTAAATTCTTCGAACGAATAATCAAATAACCAAAAATTCCCTAAAGCTCAACACTTTAGCGGAGTTCAAAAACCCGGAGTGTGACACAGTAGTAGCGGTCCAACCGTAGAAGGGTCAAGCCAACGCCTCACATGTGGCACGCCGTACTGCCCCAAACCCTAAGGTTCAAAGGGAAGTTCAAGACGGTAACATAATCGAGTTAAGGTTTGTTGTCTTCTAGAGGGTCCACCACAAAACATGCACGTATCTCCGAAAGATTTAAACCCCGTGAAAAAATGAGCAAATGATACTCGTTCGAACAATTCAATACTTTATAATTTACCCGGAAAAGACATGATTTAATGATTTTCCGATTGTGTAGTATTTTTATAGAAAATAGAGTTTAGAAATCACAAACAAAAATTATTTTGACCACAATCAATAACGGTGTCGGATGTAGCGCGTTAGTAAGTGCCGATCGTCCACAGGGAAAGTGAGTTCCGTTCAATTTCCGAATTAGATGAGTTGAAAATTTAAGGAAAAGAAAAGAAAACAATTCATGATTTGTAATTGTAGATCAAAAGTAAGAAAAATCTAGATCTAAAAGAAACATTAAAACAAGAAGAGAGATGAGAGATAATTTCCAATCAACACTCAAGATTATAAGTATGGCTCGTAGGAGTAGATCGGATCTCTAGATGTGATGAGATCTAATGATTATTCATTCTTATCCTTTAACGAATTGGTACTAGATCGATGCGAATTCATCGAGGTTTAAGGATCTTGCGAGGGAATTAGGAATTTCGCAACTCATCTTTTGTCCTTTCGATGGATCGCATTCAAATTCTAGCTTCTAGTTAATCAAATGTTTAATAGTTGTTCCCTAGTTTCGAGTGAACATGATCAAGAAAGCATCATCTCAAAACTAGGTTATTAATCATTCGATTCACTAGAATTTCCAAACATTATAGGATTTAAGAATTGTAAAAATATCTAAATCATCATCATCTAAAGATCGTCACAACTCCTACACGAGCGGAGATTACTCAAACATCATGATCACAAACACAATCACAAATTGAGATCTAATCATTATGCTTGAATTAAAAGATAAGCAAGAGTATAGAAAATTTACCTTTATTTATCGACAAATTTCATTACAACTCTCTTGAATTTATAAAAGGAAGGAACTAGATCGTCGATTTCGGCTTCGCTCGGCTCCTTGAGTCGCGGATCGGCGTGGATCTCTTGCTCCGTTGGAAATTCGGCGTTGCTTCTAAAGGTTGGAGGAATTCTTGCTTGAATTGATCTCGGGATCTTGATCTTGATTTTGAATTGGGGATGGGGATTGAATTTGGCACAAGCTTTGTCACTAAACTTGTGGGTTGAAGATGGTGATGATTCTTGAACAGTTTTCAACCTTGATCTAAGCTCCTTTTTATAGGCCTCAAATATTTTAGATCTAGGATTGAAATTTGAAATTTCCCTCCACAAGTTTGTTAGCCAAATATTCAAATTTCCCCCCAAAAAGTTAGTTAAGCCCAAAATTTGAATTTCTCTCCAAGAGTTTGTTAAGCCGAGCCTTCTAGATGTGCCACGTGGAGCTTCTGGGGTCTTCTCGAAGCTTTGGCCGTTAGAGTTAACACGTGGAAGAAATCTGAGGGCTTGATCTCATCATATGGCCGCTGATCCGCGGCGCCAAGGGGGTTAGGGCCGCGGATCCGCGGTCCTTTATGGGACTTGGTGATTTCTTTTCACATGGTAATTCTTGGAATTCCTGGTGGGCCTTTATCTTATGTATGGAATTTTATTTGGATTTCTGTATCACTACCAGATCCTCAGCCTTTGAGTTGGTGCATCTTTTATCAGATCTTTTCCCAATTTTGGGCTCTACTTCTGGAATTTCCTGCATTAAACCCCAGACAAGAGTTGCACAATACAAGGATGATGCGATGCCATGAAGAACACACGATTTCCCTAAAAGTGCCGGTTTTAGTATACAGTACAAGTAATCCAGTATTTGACATATGTTTTGCTAATATATGCGATATGAATACCGGATACCTATACAATAATGCAAAAGGTACGGAAATTGCCATATTAGAAATGCAGTATTTTCGACTGATCAAATTCCCCCAAACTTATTTTCGATCGTCTCGATCGAATAGTTTTATTAAAAAGAGAAGGAGAAAATATCGAAAGAGAAAAGCACACTTTCGTAGGCAACACGATTGCACTGAGCACGTGCAACAAGCCTTTAAACCTCTAGGTGTCCCTAGTAGGAGGAGTGTTGTCTCCTGAGGGTTTTCAGCGGATTGCACCCAAAAAATCCAATAATAAAAGGAAGATCATGAATATTACATTTAAATACAAGAATTGTAAAAGAAAAGCCTTGAAAAATTAGGGTTTCCAACTAAGCTAGCTTTTCGGTTGTCATGAGCCCTATCTTAATGGTCATGAAAAGATGTCAGGAATCACGTCCTCCCTCAATAAAACATCGTCTTATTCTTCATTCCTATCGTTATTCCAAACATCGATCATATCACCCTGCGTGTGTGTAAAGGACATCCCTACACCCGGAGAATTCAATTCAAGCTATCATACTCTTGCCCATCAGCCTTAGTACTTTTTAATTTTGATGAGCTCACACACTTTCATGCGACCGTTAATACTTCTTGAAGTACTAACTGACCGATTACTCATGTGCTTGCATATTTGGTGTATTTTCCTCGTCTTGCACCACCTTAAGTATAGCAGTGACTCCCAGACCAGTTGGCCTTAGGGCACTAGGTGAAAAGGCACCCTTGCTTTAGATTTTCTTATTATTGCCCTTGGTGATAACAAAACCAGTGTCCATTTTTTTTTCTCACCACTTTCTTCATTTTTTTCCTTCATACATCGGCTTTAAGACAAGAGCATTTCAAGGTATCCTCTACTAATCCGGGCTTTAAGACGTGTGTAAGTGCGAATAGCAGGGTATCAACGTTCAAAATGTTTGGCTTTCCAGAATAGAAACTATTTTTCAGACTTATTTTTATCCTCAGATTAGTGACTTCCTTCATCTTACTAACCCTTGGGACAACGGCTCATAACTACTTATTACTAGTTCGTATAAGAAAACTTCTAATTTTCTCAGTTTTCTTAAATTTTTCTAATCTCATGGATGTAATTGTTCACTATCTAATCTTTTATTATCATAAATATTAAATATTTTTATATTTTGAAAATTTTAAATTTTTATGAGTTTTGAATTTTTTTGAATTTTTATGGATTTTGAAAAATTTTAAATTTTTAATGGTTTTTATGGGTTTTGAAAAATTATATACAAAAAATGTTTACATAAATTTTTTATGGGTTTTGAAAATTTTAAAATTTTTATGGTTTTTAAAGAAATGTTTTGTGCTTATGCAAATGATGCAAAACTAAGCACAAACCTCCCCCAAACTTGTTTTCAACAGTGTCCTCACTGTTGCCATCAGCTAAATCTTGAAAAACCTGTAAGCTTGGGAGGAATTTATTAGTTGGGGCAAAATATATAAGTGAAGACCCTCCCCCAAACATATTCTTGGATTAAGAATTTTTGTAAAAATTTTCTTTCCAAGAGCCAGAAAAATTGTTCCCCCCCAAACTTGAGTTATGCAATGTTAAGCTTTGAAAAACACATGAGGGGGTCGAGAATCATTGGTCGATGCCAAGCTTTGCAAAGACCGAAGATCAACACCAACCATTCGAAGATTTTATCAATGCAGTGCTCGGGTTGGTGGAAGAAGAAATGGGGAAAGGCTAAGGGGTGGAAGAGAGTGTATGTGTGTCTCATTTTGGAGAGACGAAGTAGTGAATGTGATGGATAACTCGCATTCTTTTTACAGTTCAGAGGAAGGGGTGGAGGTTCAATTTCAGTGATTGGGACATGATTCATCTCAACACCCGTGTTATTCAGAAATGCGAGTTCATCAGCGAAGTTCTCCTCAAAAGTTTCATCAATACCCCGAAGAATAATGTTATCACAAAGTGCGGGGTGATCTTCAGACTCTAAAAGCAGTTCATAATCGGTGTTAGTTGTTGACCCGGACATCTCGGTGGAAGAGTCCGTATTTGTATGATACATAGTTGGGTCAAACAACAACGTATGAAAAGAGTCAAGATCGGTATCAGGAGGATCATCAAATTCGCTGCTGTCGACATCCATTAAGTTGACAGAACAGATATGAGCAGTAGGTTCGGAGGGTACACTTCCCAACTTGTAAATGTTCAGCTTTATTGACCTATTCCCAAAGGATAAGGTCATAGAGCCATTACGACAGTTGATGATAGCGTTGGAAGTGGCCAAAAAGGGGTGACCTAAAATCACCGGAATTTGATTCCGGGGGTTCGCTACAGGCTGTGTATCAAGTACAATAAAATCCACAGGGAATACGAATTCCCCGATTTTTATTAACACATCCTCTAGTTCACCCCTAGGTTTGGTGATTGATCGGTCAGCCATCTGGAGAGTGCAATGGGCTGGTTTCAACTCTCCGATCCCTAGTTGCTCATAGACTGAGAAAGGAAGCAGGTTAACACTGGCGCCAAGGTCTAAAAGAGCACAATTGATGTGTTTATCCCCAATAGAAATCGATATCGTAGGACATCCTGGGTCCTTACGTTTCTTTGGCAGCGGAGGGATAAAAGCAGTGCTAATGCTATTAGACATGAAGACCTTCTTTGGCACTTGAGTCTTCCTCTTCCTAGTGCACAATTCCTTAAGAATTTTCGCATAAGCGGGGACTTGTTGGATGGCATCTAGGAGAGGGATGTTGATGTTAACTTGCTTGAACATGTCCATAATCTTCTCCATATGTGGACTCGATGTGTTAGCCCTTAACCGGTTAGGATAAGGTGCTTTAGCAATAATCGCTGGGTCCATCATAGGAGAAGGAAGTGTGTGTGGCCCCGATCCCAAAATAGAAGTAGGGATCGTCTGTGGAGGAGTAAAAGAGGTGGGCTGAGGTGTCGAGCCTAGAGGGAAATGGAGAATAGGCTCGCGAGAAGGCGGTGGGGTAGAAGAACAAGAATCAGACGTAGAAGTGTGTGTGTGAGGAAAGGTCTCAGCCGGGGTGTTGATAGGATCATCAATATCATCAACTTCTTCCGCAACATGGTTATCCAGCACTCTCCCAGATCTCAACGTGGTGATTGCATTCACATGATGTGAATAGCCAGGATTGGGTACAGGTTGAGCTGGGAGTTTCCCTTTTTCTCTCGCGCTCATTTCAGCCTTAAGTCGTGCAATCTCAGCTTCCTTCGTTTTGATACTCTCAGCTTGGGACGCTGAGTTTTTCTTTATCTCACCAACGGAAGACTTAACCTCGGCCGACACTTCCATGAAATTTGACACGAGTGATTTCATGGTTTGAGCGAATTGAGAGAATTCGTCAGAACAGGTCGACTGCATAGGATTAGAAGGTGCAGGAGTGTTGACCTGGTTTTGGATGTTTTGTGACTGGTAGGGATGCTGGGTGAGTTGAAGTGGTTGCTGTTGTGGTGGAGGGACCCGTTGGAATTGATTCGGGTTTGGAACCGTGTTTTGAGATTGGGATTGGTTCCAAGCAAAGTTCAGGTGATTCCTCCAACCCTGATTGTATGTGGAAGAAAAAGGGTCGTTTCCAGGTCTTTGAAATGCGGCATTGGTATGCTCGAGACCTCGAAACTGAGAGTTTAATGGACATTCTTTCGTCAAGTGAGAAGGATCAGAACAGCACCCACAAACAGTTTTGGGGAGCGACATTGGGTTTAGGGAGGCTGCTAAGAATTTGTGTTCCATAGCGTCGAGCTTCTTTTGCATTGCTGCCATCTCAGCTTGAACACCTATGGACACGTCTATTTGGTGTAAGCCACCCCTACTCGATGGCTGGGTTCCAGTCTCCCACTGAAGTGACATTTCAGCGAACTCTTCTAAAAATTTCCACGCTTCCCCATCATCCTTGGTCATAAAGGTGCCTTGACACATGTTTTCAAGATTTTGTTTAGTGGTAGGGTTACTGCCCTCATATATGATTCGGCAAAGTTCCCATATCGGGATGCCGTGATGTGGGCATTGAACCAAAAGATCCTTGAATCGGTCAAAGTATTTTGAAAATGGTTCAGCGGGAAGCTGGGAGAATTGATAGAGTTCGCTACGGATTCGAGCTGTCTTTTGCATAAGGTAGAATTTCTTAAGGAATGCCGCAACGAATTCTTCCCAATTCGTGATGGAATGTGCGGTGGTGTTATTCAGCCACTTCTTGGCTATATCGCATAAGGTAAATGGAAGAAGTCGTAGACGTATGGCATCCACAGAAAGTTGTGATGTACCCATCATTGCGCATACGTTTTCAAATTTGGTAATAAAAACGTACGCGTCTTCAGTCTCGAGACCGTGGAATTTGGGTAGAAGGTTGATGTACTGGGGCTTAATCTCAAAGTTATCCCCATTGGCTGGTGGAATAGATAAGCAGGTCGAGAGAGGACCTCGCAAAGGATAACACCTCTCTTGGAGAGAGATGCAGGGAGGATTATGCGCACCAACGGACGGCGGCAGAGTAGCGGTAAAGTGGTTTGATGGAGACTGATCCATCGGTGTGGGTGTGGTGGGGGGTAAAAGAAAGGTAAATGGAGAAATACCGACTTCGGAGTCGATCGAGAGGACGCGGACAAGACGGGCACTAGAATCCTGTGTCCAGCCTATCTTGCACTAAAAGGGGTTAGTACAAGTGGCAGTGTGATTTATAATTAGGGGAATGAAGTGAGTGTGGTGTTTGTTTTGAAAATGATACGGATTTTGAAAAGATGATGCGATCACAACAAATGCAATAAGCAACCCTAAAATTTATGGTCACCTAGGTCAAATCTCTAGACCGCCCCTAACTTCCAAAAGACAAGTCGCAGGATAAAATCCTCCACTGTCTCTTTGTTTCTCCTGTGGCCAGGTAAGTGCCAGGTAAGTGGGAGGTTCTCCACTACGTAAGTAGTGGGCCTAATTAAGTAACCACTAGCCTTTGACACACTTGCCTTAGACACCACAAAAAGAAACGCGGATAAGCAATGAATTACCCACGGCCCTCTTCTGTCCTAAGTGAGCGCGACGGTCCTTACAGTCATCTCTAGATATTTTTTAATTAATGAGGGTAATGCGGATGCAAGTTTGTGATTTTTGGGGCTTAGGAAGGGTAATGAACTCCCCACCTAATCTGGATTTGGCCGTGCCCCTTAATGTCCGTATTAATTATGCAAACAACCACAAAGTCAAAAACAAGCACAATTTTAATTTTGCTTTTGCGGCGCTGCGATTATTTGCAAAGAAGCCTGCACGAAATGTTAATTGGAGCAGATTTTGGGAAGGAGATAAGAAAGTTAGAGATTACCAGATAAAAATTGTACAGAGATCCCCTAGAACCGCCGCGATTCCGCCGCGGTTAGCCCCTAATGCCGCGGTTCCGCCGCAACTTGAGCTCCTCTCTGCACTGAAAAATTTGGTAATGCTCCTGTTCAGCTCCTGAGCTCTCTGGAATTCTCCAAATAAGTTTCCAATTTCACAGTAAGCTCCAGATCTCCTTGTAATTAACCACAACAACAAGTATTAGTATTTTGCGTGAGTTTTGATCTAAAAAATATTGATGGATTAAACTTTTCAACTCAAATTTCAAAAAATGAACAAATAGCACACTATCCCCGGCAGCGGCGCCATTTGATTTAATGATTTTCCGATTGTGTAGTATTTTTATAGAAAATAGAGTTTAGAAATCACAACCAAAAATTATTTTGACCGCAATCAATAACGGTGTCGGATGTAGCGCGTTAGTAACTGCGGATCGTCCACAGGGAAAGTGAGTTCCGTTCAATTTCCGAATTAGATGATTTGAAAATTTAAGGCAAAGAAAAGAAAACAATTCATGATTTGTAATTGTAGATCAAAAGTAAGAAAAATCTAGATCTAAAAGAAACATTAAAACAAGAAAAGAGGTGAGAGATAATTTCCAATCAACACTCAAGATTATAAGTATGGCTCGTAGGAGTAGATCGGATCTCTAGATGTGATGAGATCTAATGATTACTCATTCTTATCCTTTAACGAATTGGTACTAGATCGATGCGAATTCATCGAGGTTTAAGGATCTTGCGAGGGAATTAGGAATTTCGCAACTCATCCTTTGTCCTTTCGATGTATCGCATTCAGATTCTAGCTTCTAGTTAATCAAATGTTTAATAGTTGTTCCCTAGTTTCGAGTGAACATGATCAAGAAAGCATCATCTCAAAACTAGGTTATTAATCATTCGATTCACTAGAATTTCCAAACATTATATGATTTAAGAATTGTAAAAATATCTAAATCATCATCATCTAAAGATCGTCACAACTCCTACACGAGCGGAGATTACTCAAATATCATGATAAAAAACACAATCACAAATTGAGATCTAATCATTATGCTTGAATTAAAAGATAAGCAAGAGTATAGAAAATTCACCTTTATTTATCGATAAATTTCATTACAACTCTCTTGAATTTACAAAAGGAAGGAACTAGATCGTCGATTTCGGCTTCGCTCGGCTCCTTGAGTCGCGGATCGACGTGGATCTCTTGCTCCGTTGGAAATCTGGCGTTGCTTCTAAAGGTTGGAGGAATTCTTGCTTGAATTGATCTCGGGATCTTGATCTTGATTTTGAATTGGGGATGGGGATTGAATTTGGCACAAGCTTTGTCACTAAACTTGTGGGTTGAAGATGGTGATGATTCTTGAACATTTTTCAACCTTGATCTAAGCTCCTTTTTATAGGCCTCAAATATTTTAGATCTAGGATTGAAATTTGAAATTTCCCTCCACAAGTTTGTTTGCCAAATATTCAAATTTCCCCCCAAAAAGTTAGTTAAGCCCAGAATTTGAATTTCCCTCCAAGAGTTTGTTAAGCCGAGCCTTCTAGATGTGCCACGTGGAGCTTCTAGGGTCTTCTCGAAGCTTTGGCCGTTATAGTTAACACGTGGAAGAAATCTGAGCGCTTGATCTCATCATATGGCCGCGGATCCGCGGCGCCAAGGGGGTTTGGGCCGCGGATCCGCGGTCCTTTTATGGGCCTTGGTGATTTCTTTTCATATGGTAATTCTTGGAATTCCTGGTGGGCCTTTATCTGATGTATGGAATTTTATTTGGATTTCTATATCACTACCAGATCCTCAGCCTTTGAGTTGGTGCATCTTTTATCAGATCTTTTCCCAATTTTGGGCTCTGCTTCTGGAATTTCCTGCATTAGACCCCAGACAAGAGTTGCACAATACAAGGATGATGTGATGCCATGAAAAACACACAATTTCCCTAAAAGTGCCGGTTTTAGTATACAGTACAAGTAATCCAGTATTTTCACATATGTTTTGCTAATATATGCGATATGAATACCGGATACCTATACAATAATGCAAAAGGTAGGGAAATTGCCATGTTAGAAATGCAGTATTTTCGACTGATTTAAACCCCGTGAAAAAATGAGCAAATGATACTCGTTCGAACAATTCAATACTTTCTAATTTACCCGGAAAAGACACGAAATAAAAATTCCGATCGAATCATTGAACTCAAAACCATCCCCAGAATATTCAGCACAAGAATCAGATTAAACATACCTAAAACAATATACAAGCAGGTATAGGAATTACTGTGCAAATAATAAGCCATGAAGCCTCCGTACGGCCGCTGAGCCGCGGCCCAAGCAAGGATTGGCCGCAGTTCCGCGGCGGCTTGAACGGCTCATGGCTTCGTATTTCACAGTATTTCTTAGATTTTCCTGCTGTATTTTTTAAGTATTTTTAATTCTGAAAATAACCAGGTTTGAAAAAATGTCCAGAGAGGGTCCCGAAAATCCGTATTTTGGGTCGATCGGAGTTTTTACTTCGTTAAAGTGTCGCCTAATTTTCTAGGTCGGCTCTGATACCAATGTTAGGTTTACCTAGCACCCTATGAGAGGTTTGGAAGCATCATATGTCACAAAGATTAAATTTTTAGATTGCTAAGTGAACACACAAAGAATCAATCCTAGAAAATTAGGGTTTCATAACATTAAACCACACCACAAGTAACAAAGGCTAGGGTTTTGAGAGTACAACCTTTGTAGCTCCTTATGCTAGACTCCTTGGCCACTTGAGAGTTGGAAAACGGTTAGCTTGAGGTCTTCTAGCGTCCACGACGATCCACCCGAAGCTCCTTTGTCCAAGCTTGCAACTTCACTTTATCAAGAGAAAGAAATGAAGCTAACACTCTATACAAGTGGGCAAGACTTGTGTAGAATGGTGTTGTGGTTCTTTTTCTCACTTCAAAATCCTATCTTGTTGAGTATTTTGCTCACTTGAAAGATCTAGAGAGCAAAAGATCAAGGTTGAAGAAGATGATGGCTTTTTAAGAAAAAGAGAAAAGATTATCTCATGAAAGAAAAATAGAAAATATATGTATATATATTTTTCTCTTCTCATCTTAAACCATGGTTAAATGATAAAGATATTATTTAATTTGAGTTAAAACATAAAAGGAAAGTTTAATCCATGGTTAAAAGTAGGTGAGCATGGTTAGGTCAAAGAAGTGTGTAGAAACAAACCATGAATTATCCTTTCCTTTTTAAATTTGTTTTAAAATAAATAGAAATAAGTGCGAGTCTTATATTGCCACCATTTTCCACGTATAAACAACCATGATAGAATGATGTATGTATGCATGTGTGCATGCACATCCATATGTGCATGAACAAGAATGAATGCATACATGCATGCATACATCCAAAAAAGACAAGAAAGGATTTCTAGTGAGAAGTTAATGGTTAAATGATAAATCAACACTTGATTTATCAATCCGGCCATATCACATACGACCCAACCAAAAGCAAGCCGCCCGATTAATATACGGTATCTCATACGCGCATTTTAATCGGGTCCATGCGCATATCGCATACGCGCACCCCAACATTTCGCCTGGATTAGGTAACTCCTTTGTGGGACTCTAAGACTCGTCAATACGCCGGCAGTGGGAGATGATCATATCAAACACCCCCAAGCCGCAAGCGGTCAGCTAAACGTAACGGCCACCCGGGTATTGAGCGATCAGAAGAAAACAAGCGAACCTGCTACAACTCCCGTCGAGCCAACCGGCAACACTACCGTACAGTCCGGTCTCTTCGTCAGATATGCTGCATATCGAGCCTAGGGATGGTCACATCGACCCCAATAACTCAATAAGTCGTGCCGGTGAATGGTCTATAACAGATCGAGAAACTACTGATAACACTTATCAGTAAATCTCAGCAGCCCTGGCCAGGGACTTACTGATATAACCAGTCGAGCACAGCACAGAAACAACTCCCAATACCGGGAGAGACGAAACCCCTCCTATCGCTCATCGCCTTCGTGTGTCTCGGGACTGTACCCAACGGCCACCTGTTTGCACGACTCAGTAGAGCCGTGGTTGGGTGGTAATCAAAGTACAGTGGGAGAGCACACAAGACACTATGACGATCTCGGGTCTACAGACTAACCTGTACTTGTGTCACCTGAGAACTGCTATCCGACGATAGATATAATTCCATATAGGAGTTCTCGGTGAGTCCGTCCTGTGTACCTATTCACCACTGAGCACCCGTATATGATCTTGATGTCAAACATCGATGAATGTGGGAACATCCATCGCCCATCATATGGGCCTAGTATCATATACGGTAGTCTACACTGGTATATCGATGCCCCGTCTCGATACACCTACGACTAGGGACATTTCAGGATATGCTTATAAACTACAGATGTCCCACTAGTATGATCTCTATCATAATCACTGTAGTCATGCCAATATCCTGAGGGCTTTATCAACATGTATGAATGAGTAAAAGCATGATCAAATCAACATGTCAGATAAAGAAGAACCAGATAGCATATTATCATGTCGAGCAAGAATGTACACTGAATATATATATATATATATATATACATGTATAAATACATCCACTATCACATAATGGCCTCTAGGGCATACATATATCCAACACCGAGATCGTCATAGAGTCTTGTGTGATTCCCACTATGCTTTGATTTCTATCATACCACGTCCAAGAGGGCGTGCAAAAAGGTGGCTTTTGGGTACAGTCCCGAATCACATGGAGGAAATGAGCGATAGGAGGGGATTCGTCTCTCCCGGTATAGGGAGTTGATGTTGTGTTGTGTTCGATTGGCTATACCCGGAAATCCCTGGCCAGGTTTGCTGAGATTTACTGGTAAGTATTATCAGTAGTTTCTCAAACTGTTATAGACCTCAAATCGACACGACTTATCAAGCTACTGGGGTCTGACGTTTACCATAGGCGAGATATGCGACATATCAGACGACGAGACCGGACTGTACGGGAGTGTTACTGTTTGGATTCACAGGAGAATGTACAGGCTTGCTTGTTGATCTTCTGAGCGCTCAATACCTGGGTAGCTGTTACGTTTAGCTGACCGCTTGCATCTTGTGGGTGTTTGATATGATCATCACCTACTGCCGGCGTATTGACGATTCTTTAGAGTTCTACACAGAGGTTTCTTGACTAAGGCAAAACGGAGTAGGAGCACATATGTGATATGTGCGGGACCGAGGATAATGCGGTATGTGATACCGTATTGGATTCTCGCGATATGAGATATCGGACGGGTATATGTGATATAGCCAGGTCGTCGTATTTGTCAGTTATATGCGATATAACCGGATTGTCGGATCAAGTGTTGATTCGATAATTTAATGTATAATAATATATATGATATATTAAATTACATTAACTAATATTAGCTCACTAAAATATTCTTTTTCTCACTCGGGTAATACATTGATATATATGCTATATATGTTAATTGTATTATTTATTTTTGTTATAATAAATATTATATATGTGACATATAATATTGTAACATGATATGATTTTTAATGCAACATGATTAGTGGATTTTAAACATGGTTAGGGTTTGGATTAGGGTTATGACTTCTAGTAAATTCTAGAAGCTTTTCTTTTGTCTTGGAAAAGATATTATGCTTGATATTTTCAAGTGACTCACTTTTAAACCAACCCAAACCCTAGCCCTAGTTAAATCTCTACAATGGTTTAGTTAACCATGGTTGCATAATTCATCATGATCATCTTTTCATTATTCATCACAAAAGGATTATTCTTATTTCTTCTTCTTCTTCCTTCTTTGCAAAGTTTTCTTGCTTTGATTTTGTGATGAAAATTTAGTGAGAATAAGAAAACAAATGAGAGCAAAAAATCCTACTTCATCATCCTCATTTATCCTTGCCCTTTAGATGAGGGTGTTCACTTCTTTTAGTGAGTGTTAGCTTGTGTTAATGAAACTTCAAGGTAGATCATCTATGTTATCGAAGATCGGAAGCAAGACTGAATCTTTCTCTTCGTGGAGCCTATCGAGTGTAGGGTTCCTAGGCACACTCAAGTGGTTCCACAAGGCATCAACCATGCCAAATTTATTGTTTTTAGGTGCCGAGAAACCCTAATATAGATCGTTAACTTGAGGATAGGCGAAATAACATGCAAGTTAACGACTTAACTACAAGTGAAAGTGACTACAACCTTTGTAGATCCGGTCCTCCACTTCTTTAGCTCCGTGATGACCTCCCTCCGCTGCGATCATCGGAATCCCGGACTCTAGCGTTGGTTTCGTCGGAAAAATAAGCGGGCTAGGTCGTTGACTTCGATGCCGAAGATGATCTATGTCGGGGAGACTCAAACTCAAGCTATTCCTTCACTTGGTCAAAAACTTTATGAAGAGAACACCCTATACTACATGGCAAGTAGTAGAGGATGAAGAAATAGGAAGTGGGTTCACTTTAGAATTGAATTTCTCACTCTTTTTCTCATGGCACCATTGGAGCTAGCAAGCTTTTGTGAGCTTGATGAAAGAGAAGAAGAAGAAAAGAAAAATTATAATCAATATCCAAATGAAACTTATCCAATAAATAATGGAACCATGGTTGAGTTAAGCCCTCGTGCTTAACTCATGTAGAGAATTAACCAAAGCATTAGGTTAAGGGTTGGGTTAACTAATATCTTATACAAATGACAAAAGAGTTGACTTTGTCAATGTTTATCAAGCTTCATGAAGCTTGATAACTTTGACCAAAGTCACACTCTTTTGTTATATTCTAGGAAAATAGTAAACCATAATTTAACCTTGATTTGGTTCAAGTCTGATACACTCAACTTGTTTGTATCATCAAGCATGATACAAACATGTACACTTGCATATATCACATATAAACAATGTGCACATTCAAGTGGGAAAATCAATCTTAAGTGAACCAATACTAGTTAATGTAAAGTAATATATCAAATATATAATTATACATTAAATCATTAAATCAATACTTGATTTAACGATCCGGTCATATTGCATATAACCGACTAATATCAATAGTAACAACTTATCGAATCAACACTTGATCCGATAACCCGGCTATAGCGCATACAACCGATCAATGTCACATATCGCGAGAATATAATACAGTATCACATACTGGTTTTATTCTCGGTCCCGCACATATCTCATATGCGCTCCTATTTCGTTTCGCTTGAGCCAGGAAACCCCTGTGTAGGACTATAAAGACTCGTCAATACGCCGACAGTAGGTGATGATCATATCAAACACCCATAAGCCGCAAGCGGTCTGCTAAACGTAACGGCCACCCGGGTATTGAGCGATCATAAGATCAACGAGCAATCCCGCTCACACTCCTGTGAATCTAACCAGTAACACTACCGTACAGTCCGGTCTGTTCGTCTGATATGTCGCATATCTTGTCTAGGGGTGGTAAACGTCAGACCCCAATAACTCGATAAGTCATGTCGATATGAGGCTCATAACGGGTCGAGAAACTACTTGTAACACTTACCAGTAAATCCCTAAAGCAGCTTTGGCCAATGACTTTCTGTTATAGCCAATCGAGCACTGCGCAACATCAACTCCCTATACCGGGAGACACGAAAACCCTCCTATCTCACATTGCCTCCATGTGACACGGGACTGTACCCAAAAACCACCATTTTGCATGCCCTCTTGGACGTGGTAAGGTGCAAATCAAAGCACAGTGGGAATCACACAAGACTCTATGACGATCTCGGGTCTACAGACTAACCTGCACCAGTGTCACCAGAGAACTGCCATCTGACGTAAGGTATAATACCATCTGGAAGTTCTTGGCGAGTCCGTCCAGTGTACCCAGTCTCCACTGAGCACCCGTATATCATCTCTGATGTCAAACACCAATGGATATGGGATAATCCATCGCCCATCTGTATGGGTCGAGAAGGTATACGCTAGTCTACTCTGGTATATCGATGCCCCGTCTCGATACACCCACGACTAGGGACTTTGAAGGATGTACTTATGGACTACAATGTCCCCACTAGTATGATCCGCATCATAGTCCAGATAGTCAAGTACACATCCTAAGGGCTTTACCAACATGTAACAGAGAAACAATCAGTGTACACGTTAACGTAAAGAGTAACCAGATAGCATACTATCATATTGAGCAAGAAAGTCATCCCTATATATGTCCAAGCATCCACTAGAATATACATCCTATGTATAGTAATGGCCTCTAGGGCATACATATAACTAACATCAAGAGTCCGGAACACGATGATCACAGCGAAGGGATGTTGGCGATAGTGCCCTCATAGTCAATTATTGGATCACAGGTACGTGATTGCAATGATTGCGGAGGACCTATACTAGTAGGATAGACTTACTCGAGATCATAGTATGCTATCTGGCTTGCCTTTATCAGTCGTGTACATGTTCAGGTGACTGATTACATGTTACACTTTGATAGAGCGCTTAGGATCTTGCTTTACTACCAACAGTATGATGGCGATCATATACGTGAGAGTTGGGTAGTTTATATGCATATCCTTAATTGTGGTCCCTAGTCGTGGGAGTTTCGAGACAGGGCATCGATACTCCGGAGTAGACTAGTGTGTACAGTCGAGACCCCGACGAGGGGCGGTGGCCGGTCTCACAAGCCACTGGTGTCAGTTGGATCACCTAAGATGTATACAGGTGCTCATTGGGTTATGAGTACACCGGATAGGACTTGCCGGGAATCTGCTAGTTAGTACTATATCTATCGTCAGATAGCAGTTCCCTGGTGACATGTGTACAGGTTAGTTCATCGACCTGAGGTCGTCATTTGTCTCGTGTGAGTTCCCACTGTGCTTTGATTTCTACCCTACCACGCCTCAAAGGAGTCGTGCAAACAGGTAGTTTTTGGGTACCGTCCCGAGCCATATGGAGGCACGTGAGCGGATCGGCAGGGGATTCGTCTCTCCCGGTATTGGGGGCGAGATCGTACTGTGTCTAGGAGAGCCATTACACAAAGCCCACGGCCGTGGCAGGAGATTTACTGGTAGGTACTCCAGTAGTATCTCAGGGTGTTATTGGGCTTCACTCCGACACGACTTATACTGCTCTTAGGGGTCTGACGTTACTAGCCCCCTAGGCAGATATGCGATACTCATAGACGAACGGACCGGACTGTATATACATTGTCACTTTTAGGCTCAGTAGGGTTTTCAGGACGAGTTCGCTCATCGGCATCCCTTGAGGTCAGTCCATGGGCAGCCGTTATGCATTGCTAGTGCCGCTGACGGTTTGTGGTTAAACCCACTGCCAGGGTACTGACGAGTCATTAGAGTCCCCCACAGACAGTTTCCCAAGTTCGGGCGAAACGTTGTAGAGGCCGTATGGTTTTATGGCAGGGTTCGGAAAATGCACGTGCGTTTACGCACGTGTTATTTTTCGGGCAGATAATACTGGTCGGCTTTGGTTTAAGCCGGATCCGAGTATTATATTGAGTAGGTATAATATCTTTGTCTTAGTTGCATTTGTATTCGGTCGTAATACAAATGCGGGTATATTTATACAGTTTCGGGGTTATCCTGAAAGTCGTTTCAGGATCACTTTTGGAAGTTGCCAGTTTCCAGTTTTCTATCAGCCGTCTTTTAACATTCGGTTAAAGACGGATTTATCTTTTCTTGGATGAGAGTGAGTCGAGCTTCTAGAAGCTTCTAGAAGGTTCTAGATTTTGGTGACAAGGATTATGACTCATGCTTTGATTTCTAAACATTCTTGTTTTCCTTAAGATATTCTTTTGTGTTCACATTATGATATTTTGCTTAAGGTCACCTCCCTCCTCCTACCATCACCTCCCTCTTCTATATGAATGGCCAGCCCTCTCTCTCCTCCCTCACTCTCTCACTTGAGAAAATTATGGTTGCAAAAAGAAAAGACTAAAGTTTTGGATGCATGGAAATTTCATAGTTCATTTCTTGTTCCATTTCATTTCCATCGGCTACTTCATTTACCGATCGTCCACGGACTTGGACGAAGTGAGACAAAGTCATCTACTCATTCTCTACATCAATCTTGGTCGTCTCTTTTAGCAAACTTGACGATCGAGTTGCCTCAAGTCAGAGGCGGGAGCCCGTTTAAAGAATCAGAGACGTGGTGCCACCTGGACGAGCAGATCGGAGATCGACGAGATCGGAGCAGCCGCAACGGAGCGTGGGATGATGGTTAAAGAACGAAGGACTCGGATCGTTCGGTATAACCTTTCTACACTCTTTACAGTTTGTTAGTTTAGCAATAATGGCAGATCCGGGTTAAAGTATACGATAGCGCCGGTTTAAAAGTTTTTTTGTTCCGCATTTGGCTTCTGTAGATGGCCGGGGCGCTAGCGTAGACTTACAGTGGTATCAGAGCCTAACCATTTTGCTATACTAACTTGTGCTAACGCGTTTAAAACATCGATCGAACCGGAAATCGAAAATTGCAAAATTCCAACTTGACAGTTTCTGTTGATTTTAAATGGCCTCCTAAAATTTTTCTACACATCTCAGAAAACTGTGCAGGGTTTTATTAGAACGACGACAAAATTTGGGCTCGTGACCCCACCAAACCGCCGCGGAAACGCGGTCAAACCCATGGTTTGACCACGCATCCGCGGCCACTTGGTGAGCTCATGCTCCCAAATTTGTACAGTGGGTTCTCTGTTTGATTTTGGGGTTTTTGGTATATATATTTTGGGCCCAGGTTTTGTTACTGTTCACCAGTAAGTCATGGGGCCCACTTTGTGATATTTGGTCGATCGAAATTTAAACACGTTAGTTTACAGTGCTTACATTATATCTCCGACCGGGAATGTCATTTGATCGGTAAACCGCGTCTGATTGCTATAGTTCTTTTAGACGGGTTTGCGAACATGACATTCGCGTTGATGTTCTGTGTTGTGCTGTAATGTTGCGGATTTGTCGTGGTGGGTAGCAGTGTGCAATGGTAGTACAGTTTGTGGTTTTTTGTACATTTGATATTGCGGGGCGAGCGTCCAACTTGTGGACTGCCGTCACTGCCTGTTGTATAATATTCTTTTGGGGCACGACCAGGTTGCGGTCGATGTACCTATTGTACTTTTTTCATTACTGTACTAGGTTTTGCCCCGAGACGGAGTGCACGGATAGCCGGGTTCTGAGAAGCAACGGGTCCGCATCTCATGGCTTTGAGAGGCAGAGGGGCCCCACTCTAAAATTGGCAGACTATTCGCCGCACTCGTAGGGGGTACAGGTTGACCCAAGGAGGGGTGCCCAAGATTACCGGATTCCGTGAAGTGCTGGGTGGTCCATTCACTATGCTGTAGGGGCTGCCTCGCTTCAGGTTTTGGCGGGTAACTTTCCGCGCCCGTAGGGGTTTAGGTTTCATTGCACAGGCTATCCACACGACAGGGGAACGTCGAGTTTCAGCAGCGGCTCTGTGAAACTCGGGGATCCCAGATTATCTGTATTGTTCTATGTTGCTTATTACTTTTCTGTAATGTTGCATACTATCACGCCTGGAGCGATTATTGTATATTGGTTTATATACTATTAGATGTTGTATATGTTTTACACCCGCGCTAGTCCAGTCCCCGCTCTGTCGTTAGTTAAGTAACCTAACGGGTGATGACGGGACCCAGTGACAAATGCGGATGGCATATACGTACATTTTATTTTCGTTCTTTTCTGGTGTGATTAAATGATGGGACTGCATTGATTCTGATCAATGCAAAGGATAACAAACCTGTTTACAGTTGTTGGAACAAATTTAAAAAGTGTTGGTACAAAGACGTTTCCTTTTGTTATGCATAGAGGTATTCAGTGGAATATCCAGCACCTCTTTCGACGGGGCAAGGGCTGATATCCCTTCACCGGGACTGACCCCTTGGGCAGAAGTTTGCGTCAGCGTAATAACTTCACTATAGTCGATTACAAGTTGCTTTGCATAGCGGTATTCAGTGGAATATCCTGCACCTCATTCCATGAGGAAAGAGCCGAGATCCCTTTACCGGGAGTGACCTCTTTAGCAAAAAGTTTTCGCCACTATATTTTAAAAAGCTATCAGGTTCCTTCAGCGATATCAAGTTCACTACGTTAAAGGTTTTTCGCCAAAAACCAGCCGTAGCCCTCCGTCACTTCTTTTGGGTATTTAGTAGTATTCAAGCTATGCATTTTAGCCAAAGTTAAGGCATAGTGTTTGGTAGCTGCTGGGTATTCAATTGTTGCATAGATAGATGAGTTAGTTTGGGACAGTCGTTCTGCCGATTGGCCAAAGTCAGGGGCATGTGCGGGTGGGTTCAAATTGACAAGATAGTGACGGGTAGAACTTGGCATGTGACTTATGACACTTTGACCAAAGCCAAGGTTATAAGAGCATGGGGCAAAAATCATATCGGGAGTTTCTAAAGAAACTGAAACTTGCCAAGTATGCGCATACCTTCTGGAGTATGAGTAACGTGGATGCATTCCATCACGTTATCATGCGATGAGAGTTGGATCCTGATTCCCACTGATGAGTTGGTTTACTCTTCGGGTGATCCCGATTGATTCTTCTTTTAGGTTTGGAGGAGGATTTGACAGGACAGTGGGAGGTTTCCGGATTAGATAAAGTGATAACCATTCTGATCTTGGTTAGAGTGCATGCAGAGTGTTTCTTTTCTCTCTCTCTTTGGCAGTGACCTTTGACCGACCCTAGACTATGACTCAGTGACCAGGTTGACCGAACCTTCTTAAAATACTGGCTTTTGGATTGTCTGATTTGCATAAGTCATTGCCACTCCTTCTTTTACCCTTTGAATTTCTCAGAACACCCGTATTACTACGGATATCCACTTCCATTGGATAGATCCATCGTATGGTTATATACGAACGCGAAGGGACTTCTTCGAGGATGGATCCAGGTTCAGGAGAAATAGAATTGGTTTATTCAGTTGTCTTTTATTATCACCTTCTCTCAGGTTGCGAGGGCTCCTTGGTTTAGGAGAGTACACCTATTACGCTTATTGGATAGTCTTATTCCAAACCATAGGCTGGTGCCGAAAGGTAGGGAATGAAGAAAACCAATTAGCCTAAGTAGGGTGTGCAGAAGGTAATATGTAAAGACAAAATAAAGGGATTAGAAAGAGGGCAAAGTAAATTGCGACTGATATCATTCACGACCAAAACCGCGTACTTCATCGCCACTCCTATTTCACCTTTAAAGGAATAAGGTATTATTCAGTTGTCTTTTATCATCACCTTCTCTCAGTTGCGAGTACTCCTTGGTTTAGGAGGGTACACCTATTATGCTTACTGGATTGTCTTCTTCCAAACCATAGGCTGGTGCCGAACGGTAGGGAAGGAAGAAAACCATTTAACCTAACGATGGTGTACAGAAGGTAACGACTAAAGACATATAAAGGGATTTGGAGAGATGGCAATAAAATATACGGTTGAAGTCATGAATTGGATTATGGAAGAGGCATTGATATGAATACCAGGATACCCCTACGAAACATTTTCATGTTTCAGTGCATTGTTAAAGAAAAACGGTTTTCCCGATTAGACACTTACTCCAAGGGTATGTATTTTCCAGGTTTCATTCTCATATCTGTATGGTTTTACAGATGATGAGTAGGAGTAAGATATTGGGAATTAGGTGATCATCCTCATTATATCGGAATTCGTTGTAATTGGTGATATTTGAGGAAATCGCCAGGGTACAGTTTTCCACCTACAACGCACAGGTTATGAGTTGTTCAACTCAGCGGACTTATACAGAGTATTGTATGTTGTCCAGTTTCCATCAGGACAAAGGGGTAGGTCCTCGTACTATGTTCTGTTTACTTATAACTTCTCTAGTATTTAGACAAGTGTTTCGTAGAAATACATGGTCTAAGTTTTGAGAAGTTGTGGGTATAAGAATAAAGTAGAGAACCATGTATCACAAGTATCGGGATTCTTCAAAGAGATCGAAGATGTAGATTCTTGTGATTGGTATTAAGATGATAGTGATGGTTTTGAGAAACGTGTTTCTCTTTCAGGTTACTCATAATTGGATGGATTCCTAAGTTGAGTAATGCTGATTAGCCTCTTTCCATTAAAGTTGATATGCACTGGAGACAGCTGCATGATTTGAATCTGGTTCCAATTAAATAAGTGCCAAAATTTCTATATTGGATATAGAATGGATCGTACCTTAAAAGATATTAAGGTACGGGGAGTTGTCCAGCTTATGCTTAAAACCAGACTCTGGATAACTCAGGGCACGTTTCTGTAATGGCTGTTTATGGGTTGACCCTGGCTACGACAAGGGTTGATATTCTACCATTTGGAAGATCAATAGTGATATTGTTATTGACTCGCCACAGTTTTAGTAAAATGGATCTTTTTCAGAAAACAGTAGTGGGAGTATGGTAGAACTGGAAGTGATTCCAGAACCGCGAACGATTACGGAAAATTTAATAGGACCTATATATTCAATCAGGTTTGACATTCCAATAGCCACTCCGCAGATATGGTAGGTAACCTCAGACACCCGAGAGGTACTTCGGTAGGCTCAAGGACGGTGACAGGGAGGTTCTTATCTACCAAGACTTGACACTACTGTTGTTCCAGGATATGAGACCCGGTAGGAGGGTTGTCGTAGTCAGTGGGAGCAGCGGAAGCATAGTGGGAAAGATGCTTATATCTATTTATAGACTTGAGCAGTTATAGCGGAGATAGATCATCTAATTTTGATGTGACAGTCATGGGTTTGACTTCAATCAGAAAAGGGGATGGATCTGTTAAGAAGGTAGTAGGGTGTGATGTCATGGTATATAGATGACATACATAGAGTAGGAAGTAAAATTCCTATACTACGATCGGTTGTACTGTGGTCGTCACACAGTTGTTTCTCCAGACAGGATATGGATATAATATTTGACATTCTGGTTTCTAGATCTATGGTTTTAGATCTGGATTTGGGTAGTTTCCCAATGTGGGTACTTTGACAGATATTCTAATGGTTTTTGGAATAGTTGACTCCTAGCATGGTGGTGTACCTGCAGGTGATGGAGTCACCCTCTCTAAAGGTGTCTTACAGACTAAAGTGGAGAGGGATGTGCATGATTGGCAGATCACTTGCTTAGGCAATTAAGTCAATCATGAGATGTCAAGTACCACACCAAATGTTGGTTTTGCACTACATGCAATAAGTTTGTATTAATCCAATCCTGGAGAAATATAAGGAAGCAGAACATAAGTACATGTTCTACGGATTTGATGATGGCAGCCTCCTTCGGGAGACGGTTATCATTCCAAGCTTCAAAGGTGACATGGTTGACAGAGTGATTGTCAGAGTTATAGTTTATCCCTCTGACGAAGAGGGACAGTATTATGGACAGGTGGTCCAAGAGGATACTGAGGGTGGCATGGTGCCGGATACTGAATAGGTTCAGTGATCGATACAGTCTAAGAAGTTTGGAATTGGAGTTCATTTATGAACTAGGTCCCATCAGATATCCAGACATATTCTAAGACAGGTATTACTCGATTCGGGAGATGGCTTTCTCCGCAAACTTGAGATTTAGAGAGATATAGAAAGAAACTTCTAGGCGGATCCACTTACTAAGGCTATTTCTCGAACACAATAGTTTTACAAACGGGCTTTGTGATACTGATTAGTAGAGGAGTTGGATGTTCGGTTTCACATGGGCTGTGAGTAGTCGACATCGCAATAATTAGCCTTGAGTGCAAGTGGGAGATTGTTGGCGATAGTGCCCTCATAGTCAATTATTGGATCACAGGTACGTGATTGCAATGATTGCGGAGGACCTATACCAGTAGGACAGTCTTACTCGAGATGATAGTATGCTATCTGGTTTGCCTTTATCAGTCGTGTACATGTTCAGGTGACTGATTACATGTTACACATTGATAGAGCCCTTAGGATCTTGCTTTACTACCAACAGTATGATGGCGATCATATACGTGAGAGTTGGGTAGTTTATATGCATATCCTTAATTGTGGTCCCTAGTCGTGGGAGTTTCGAGACAGGGCATTGATACTCCGGAGTAGACTAGTGTGTACAGTCGAGACCCCAACGAGGGGCGGTGGCCGGTCTCACAAGCCACTGGTGTCAGTTGGATCACCTAAGATGTATACAGGTGCTCATTGGGTTATGAGTACACCGGACAGGACTCGCCGGGAATCTGCTTGTTAGTACTATATCTATCGTCAGATAGCAGTTCCCTGGTGACATGTGTACAGGTTAGTTCATCGACCTGAGCTCGTCATTTGTCTCGTGTGAGTTCCCACTGTGCTTTGATTTCTACCCTACAACGGCTCAAAGGAGTCGTGCAAACAGGTAGTTTTTGGGTACAGTCCCGAGCCATATGGAGGCACGTGAGCGGATCGGCAGGCGATTCGTCTCTCCCGGTATTGGGGGCGAGATCGTGCTGTGTCTAGGAGAGCCATTACACAAAGCCCACGGCCGTGGCAGGAGATTTACTGGTAGGTACTCCAGTAGTATCTAAGGGTGTTATTGGGCTTCACTCCGACACGACTTATACTGCTCTTGGGGGTCTGACGTTACTAGCCCCTAGGCAGATATGCGATACTCATAGATGAACGGACCGGACTGTATATACATTGTCACTGTTAGGCTCAGTAGGGTTTTCAGGATGAGTTCGCTCATCGGCATCCCTTGAGGTCAGTCCATGGGCAGCCGTTATACATTGCTAGTGCCGCTGACGGTTTGTGGTTAAACCCACTGCCAGGGTATTGACGAGTCATTAGAGTCCCCCACAGACAGTTTCCCAAGTTCGGGCGAAACGTTGTAGAGGCCGTATGGTTTTATGGCAGGGTTCGGAAAATGCACGTGCGTTTACGCACGTGTTATTTTTCGGGCAGATAATACTGGTCGGCTTTGGTTTAAGCCGGATCCGAGTATTATATTGGGTAGGTTTAATATCTTTGTCTCAATTGCATTTTTATTCGGTCGTAATACAAATGCGGGTATATTTATACAGTTTCGGGGTTATCCTGAAAGTCGTTTCAGGATCACTTTTGGAAGTTGCCAGTTTCCAGTTTTCTATCAGCCGTCTTTTAACATTCGGTTAAAGACGGATTTATCTTTTCTTTGATGAGAGTGAGTCGAGCTTCTAGAAGCTTCTAGAAGGTTCTAGATTTTGGTGACAAGGATTATGACTCATGCTTTGATTTCTAAACATTCTTGTTTTCCTTAAGATATTCTTTTTTGTTCACATTATGATATTTTGCTTAAGGTCACCTCCCTCCTCCTACCATCACCTCCCTCTTCTTTATGAATGGCCGGCCCTCTCTCTCCTCCCTCACTCTCTCACTTGAGAAAATTATGGTTGCAAAAAGAAAAGACTAAAGTTTTGGATGCATGGAAATTTCATAGTTCATTTCTTGTTCAATTTCATTTCCATCGGCAACTTCATTTACCGATCGTCCACGAACTTAGACGAAGTGAGACAAAGTCGTCTACTCATTCTCTACATCAATCTTGGTCGTCTCTTTTAGCAAACTTGACGATCGAGTTGCCTCAAGTCAGAGGCGGGAGCCCATTTAAAGAATCAGAGACGTGGTGCCACCTGGACTAGCAGATCGGAGATCGACGAGATCGGAGCAGCCGCAACGGAGCGTGGGATGATGGTTAAAGAACGAAGGACTCGGATCATTCGGTATAATCTTTCTACACTCTTTACAGTTTGTTAGTTTAGCAATAATGGCAGATCCGGGTTAAAGTATACGATAGCGCCAGTTTAAAAGTTTTTTTGTTCCGCATTTGGCGTCTGTAGACGGCCGGGGCGCTAGCGTAGACTTACAAGGGACCACAACACGGAGCTTATGAACTGAAGGACCGGATCTACAAAGGTTGTAATCCCTCTCACTTAGTGTTAAAGTGTTTAACATGTTCGTTTTCGCCTAATCTCTAGTTTAAAGATCCGGCTTTGGGTTGTTCGGCACGGCTAAAATTTTAACCGGGCATGGTTGATGCCTCATAGACCCTTGCGCATGCCTAGCATTCCTACAGTGGTATGAGAGCCAAGCTAGAGCTTTAGGCAAAGTCTGGGCGAAGTTTAAAGTCCGATCGAACCCGGATACCCCGATACGAACCCTTCTCTGGACAATTTTCAAAAATGTGATTTTTTATGAATTAAAAATACTCAGAAAAACAAGCAAGAAAAACTAAGAATTACTGTGAAGTACGGCCCACTAATTCGCTCATTTGGCTGCGGAACCGCCGCCAAACCCTTGGTTTGGCTGAGGTTCCGCTGCCAAAATTTTGAATTAGTCCCTGGAACTTCATATATTTATTCTTAGGTCCTTTATTGTCATTTTTTTCTGGGAATTTTTTAATTCCACTCAAGTGTTGAGTTTTCTGGGTTGTATTGGGGACTCGTTGATTCGATCGGATAATTTAACTTTGTTTAGTTTGTCCTGGTAATTTTTAGAACGTGTTAAAAAGTTCGAACGGATATCAATAACTCACTTTTTCCCCTGCCGGAATATTTTCAAAAGTTGGATTTTTCCTCGTGTTTAAGAATGTTCTATGTCGTGCAAGTAACGCGGTGGACCCTCTAGAAGACAACAAACCTTAACTCGATTATGTGACCGTCTTGAACTGCCTCTAAACCTTAGGGTTTGGGGCAGTACGGCGTGCCACATGTGAGGCGTTGGCTTGACCCTTCTACGGCTGGACCATTGGTACTGTGGCATGTATGGATGTTTTTAAACTGATTTCAAGTGTTCAGATATATTGGGGAAATCTTGGGTGTTTGATTATTTGATCGGAAAGTTTAACACCGTCTTTTTATCTGGAATGTGATACAATATTTGGAATCCATAAGTAGTTATGAGATAACTAATTTGAATGTTATAAATCTAGCAGTTTAGTCTCAGATGATCAGTTGCCACGAAATTTTGATGTGATCAAAAGTCCGTCGCAATCACGTAGCGTACTGTAGCGTTTTGAAAATCGTTTCGGTGAAATTTCGGAAAATCGGTAAAATGAGGGGGTTTTCTGTAAAAAGTCAAAATACAAATATCTTATTATAAAAATTAAATATACATATTCTAGCTATGTAATTGCTATTATTTGGTGTTTATTGAGCCGCTGGTGAAATTTCAAATTTTCTGAAAAAAAATATTATTTTATTATTATTTTAAGCCGTTACTAATATATTTAATTAGGGAAAATTACAAATTGGAATGAGTTGAAACAAATTTTGTGCAACATAAAACATTAAATAAAAATTTATCATGTGGTTTTTGGAACGAAATCAATTGCCAAAACGGTTTAGAAATTATTGAAGAAAAAAGACTTTTTTTTAGCTTAAATGGATGTTTGGGGTATTGTATTTATCCTTTTTCATCACCCCACACCCGTGCCCACATCCACACACCCCCACTTACCCCTCCCCTTAGCCAAATTCAGCAGCCCTCACTTTTTCCCCACTTGGTTTGCAAAGGAAAAAGAAATGAAAAGAAATAAAAGAAAAGATTAGAAAATAGATAAAGTAGTTAGACTTTGACCTTACCTTGACCTTGACTTTCCTCCCTTGCATTTTCCTCACCTCCCTATCTCTCCCCTCACCCACTTCTGGCCGAAAATGATCCCCACAACAGCAGCCCTTTCCCCCCCCCCCCAAAATCCACACTATTTTGCTTCAAAAATCCAAAAAAAAGCTTCAAAATCCATACAATTTCAAAGCTTTTTTCCAAATCCAACACTTACCCATTATTCCTTAGCATTTCAAGCATGGATCCTTGTGAAAAGAGAGCATTTTGGAGTGCCATGGATGCTTGTGGATCTTCATATGCTTTTGGGTATATTTCTAAACATTTTTGTTGCTTAAATTGTTACTAATTTCTTAAGCTAATTTATTTAAGTGTTATTTGGATATGTGAGTTTAATTGCACGTTTTGGAATTCAAGAAAAGGGTTTGAATGCAAGTTAGGTTATTGTGAATTGGTGTATGGTTGTGATGGGTAGCTTACCATCTTAGAATTTGTAGAAAGTAATTTAGTAGTTAAATTTCATATTATTGCATGGAAATGTCTAAATTAAGTTTTGTTTTTGCTAACTAGAGTTTTTGAAAAATTATCAAATGCTTAGATTAAAATATAATTAAGTGTTCATGTCATTATAACTATTATAATGAGTGGTTTAATGACTTTGGTTCATGCAAAACGAAGCTTAATTGATGAATTGTGAATTTTGCTTTAAAGGGTGTTAAATTTGATATTTTGCAAACTAGGATTTTGGAAATTATGCAAATTTATGAGTTTAAATTATGGAAATGGTTTTTATGACTTATTTAAAATAGTTAATAAATATATTGGCCGCTACATTCATTTAAATATCGTGTTTTGTACAAAAACGGCGAATTGTGCTTGCTAGATTTTCGGAAAAATGACTTTTTGAGTGAAATTGGCGGTTTTGTGAGTTTCAACCTAGTTTATATTAAAATTAGTGTTCGTGAATGTGCAAATGAGTGTATTTGGATTTTTCTCGATGGTTTGGCGTTTGTACGCCGACGTCGAGGGTTTTTGGGTTGATTTGTGAAAGCAACCATAGGTTTTGACCTATGTGGGATTCGTGCGTCGTTTTGATCATGAGTCGGATTTTAATGAGATATGGTACGTTATGATATGTAGGTACCCCCATGTGGACTACGAGACGACAAGCAAGCGCGTGGCGACGTCGGCACCGGCTAGCGAGGACCAGGTGAGTAGATTTATATCTACGGGGAGAAGTCGGGTGGATGGCGTATAGCACCCCCGCAGTCCGTGGTGGTGTATACGGATGCGTATACACACCAACAATTTTTATATGTTATTTGGGATTAATAACGATGCTTAGGATGGATATTGGTGTGTTGGATTACTTTAGTGTTGCGAACCCTAGGGTAGTGTTACACACACATACAAACATACATACTTGCATACATTCCTATTGATATGTGCTCATGGGCTTCTTTATAGTTATGTGTTCACATGGGTATGGGACTATGTGTTCACATACGGATTGAGGATGATACTTGGGGTTGAGCTGAGTCGATGCGATTGGATCGAGGCCGTGAGATCGGTGATATAGCAGAGTTCGTATCTTAGATACGACATGACGTTGTAGCGGGTCCTTGACGTAGTGTTTCACACACGTCCATGCATACGTAGGCGGTATCAGTATGGTACTAGACGTAGATCAGTACCCTGATCATGATATTTGATAAAGAGGATACCAGGTGAATAGTATGATGAATGTGATATTGATCCGTACCCAGATTGGGATGCCGTAGGATGGATTTACGTACGAGCTATATTGATGATTGATCCGCACTCTTGACTTGGGATACCTGATTATAGATATGGTATCGGATATGATATTATTGAGGCGGGATCACCGACTATACATATACAGGTATGTATATGTATCGACTCAGATGATAGGCGGTTTCCTTACCTGTAGTTCAGCTTGTTAGTTCAGCCGTATAGTTTAGTGTAGTTGTTAGATTAGATTATAATTCTTACCTATTTCAAAAACTAACGAATCGTGGGCATTTTTAAAGACAGCTCAAGGGAAGCTACGGATATTTCAAAAAACGACGTATCTTTTCATAAAAACACCGTAGCCCCTATTTTCAAAACCTCATGATTCGTGTTATTTCAAAAGGCACCATTCGTAGGAGTTATATTAGATTATTGCAGATTAGTTATCGTTGTGTCTAGTATTCAGCTCCCACACATTATTGCTGTTCGCTCTGCCTCGCATATTTATTTTGCTGCATATTCCATTATTGATATCATGCTGTTAGGACACCAGCACTATTACCGATGATGCGTATGTACCACGTACACCTACTTGCCGGCTCACACACATCTTCATCGGTAATTGCCAAGTCACGTACACTTTAGAGAATATAATTGCTTGACTTAGATTGTTAGCTGGTAGTTCTGACATGATATTAGTGTACTTCCTTTATATGCCATATTAGACATTGTAGTTATTACCTACCACTTCATGCATACTGTTATTCAGTTGTTCATGCCTAGTTCATTATCATTGACATATGCACTTGTGATGATTTCTTGAGATTTATGATATTTCTGGATTTCGGGGAAAGCCGCAAAATTTACAACTTATGATCTTTTAAAATATAAAATGTTGCGGTTTTCTAGTGATGTAAAGTGTCGTCCACCATAAGTTTGCTGTGGTTTTGGAGATCCGTGTCGAGGAGTGGAGGAACCGTCACGGGTACATGGTGGGCCCGGTATGGTACCCCGGGGCAAGAGGAATGTGGTGTTGACGTTGAGCCTGGCTGGGGAGCACTACCTACCGGTGATATTACCCGACGCGTCGGATATCCGGAGGATACCGTCGTGGTCTTGAGATGGATGGTAGGGGCCGGTCCAGACTGACGGCGCCCTAGATATTGAGCTTGAGACATTGATATTTCGAGACAGTGAGATTTATGTTTTGTGTCGATACTAGACATTGTTGATACTGATTTCATTATGATACCTCAGTTTAAAAATACGAAGGAAATCTCACTAATTTATGAAAACAGTTTCTTCATTTACATGTATTCTGTTTCATGCATTCATACCTCATTCATATGATATATTGCTACCTGAGGCACTGACTCGGGCACATGAAATTATACTCGGGTTAGATATTACCCTAGACATTGTCATAGGCTGCCTGTTATACATATATTTGTGGATATATTATGATCATTGACCTAGGTTGCGTTATTTATGCGATTTCTGTGCGTAGATGTTTTTCTATTCACGAGTTGGCAACTCACCCCCGTTGTGCCCCAGTATCTTGCAGATTTGCCGTACAGGTTTCTTTACGGCTTGCGGGCTCAGTTTTATTCGGGTGATTTGCTAGTAGGTGGGTTTACTTGTATCATACCCCCATTATATATCTTGTATATCATTATTCTGTTGTATCTAGAAGTTCCATCAACCAAACATGTATCTATTGAGATAGAGACCAGTGTTGTTTATTCTTTCGACCTTAGAGTCGCTCGTTATATTTCTGGTGGTTTTTGAGTTCCCTTTTGAGTTTTTGATTCTCGCCGTTGGCGTTGTATATTTATTGCTTGTGTGGTTGTGACCGTCGATTGACGAAGAGCTAGCTCCCGCTTGGGGATGCCTTTTTTCTTGATTTCGTATACTATTCATGTTGTATCCCGTTTGGGGGCCAGTATTTACAAAGGAGACTCTGCCGAAATTTTCAGTAAATTTTTGATGTTTTAAAAACCGCATAATTCGGCTTATGCTATTGAAATTACTTGCTTTAAGTTGGTTTTTCCTGCACTCTACTACTTTTCTTGGTTTGGATTTCTGGGTTTTCGGTTTACTTAGATTACGTACGCCTCGAGACGTTCGTAGTTTAAGTGCCGGTCATGTTCCGTACTTTCGGGTCGTGACACGTACGCGGATACTCGCCGGGTAAAATTAATAGAAAGCCACGCCCCAAAGCCCCGACCAAGTGACTGTAGGAGAACCCCGTCGCCAAAAGCATCCGTTCGGGTGCTCGCGACAGCGGTGTTCCGCCTTAGTGCACTTCGTCGACGGCATCCGGGGGTGCGGCCGTCTACTAAAGTTTGAGACGAGCATTCGATCAGGATGTCGAGAATCTTGTTGAATTGGCCGACTTGATATTGAAAAGAGTTTTCGATAATGAGACTAAAATGCGGGGTTTATAATTGTTAGGCATGCGATATCTAAGGAATTCATTTGGTTAGGCATACGATGTCTACGAAGGCTGCGGAATCCAACTGTTGTAGTTTTACACTTTCTTTTCTGTGACCGTAAGCGTAGTATGTGGTGTATCGCCGGCTTCGTTGCTATACATCAACGACAATCGGGATGCGCATACTTGCTTACATTGATGATATGAGATATTATGTGTTGCTGTGATATGTTATATTGGATCGTCGTGTTCTGAATAGCCGGGGGTTTTATGTGAGATGAGGTTTTTTATTTTCATTCATGTAAAATTTATTTGTATGTAATATTATTTTATTGGGGCACTTCCGGGCTGAGGATGATGTCACCATTGTATATTATTTACTTTTCCGCATTAGGTAGACCCAAGGCGGGAGCACAAGTAACCGGGTTCTAGGGTCCAGTGGGAGACCATCTCGAGGAGTCGAGACCGGGTCTCCTAACCCTAGAATTGGCAGTGTTGCTTGCCGCTCTCGTAGGGGTCTAGGGATGTGGGTTTGGCTATTCATCGCGACCGTGGAACCCGTGTTTTATACAGGCTCGTATTGAAAACACGGACGTCCTGGTATATCCAATATTTCATATATGTTCTTCTGCTGCAATGTTCTGTGATGAGATCATATTATGGCCTGAGACGAATGTTTATATTATATATATGAGATATATGTTATATTGCAGATTTCGTTTCAAATGTGATGCTTGTAAAGCATAATTATAAATGGGACTTCATTAATGAGATTAATGAAACTAAAAGAAACCTAAAGATGCTGTAGAAACTTGTTTAAAAACTGGTAGCTCTAGTTCTTGCTATGCATAGCGGTGTTCCTTGTAGAACATCCAACACCTTATTCGATAAGGAAAGAGCCAGGATCCCTTCAGCGGGAGTGACCTCTTTAGTAAAAATAGCAGATGCTACAAACTCGGTTTGTCTTTTGATTGTTTCTATAGTTCTTGCTTTGCACAGCGATATTTGTGAAATATCCTGCACATTATTCGATGAGGAAAGAGCCGACGATCCCTTCACCGGGAGTGACCTCTTTCGCAAAACTAGAAAAGGCCTCAAAAATACTTCATTTAAAATCATTCGATTCTACAACGATATCAAGTTCATTACGCAAAGGGTTTTCTCAAAAACCTGTCGTAGCCCTCCGTCATTTCAGATAAGTACTATTTAGTATTCGTGCTGCGGTAGTTTGGCATGCGTCAAGGCGTAGTGTACGGTAGCTAACTAGTGCTTATCTGCTAGCATACGATGCGATTGGATTAGGGTATTCTTACGGCGTTGTTTGGCATGCGTCAAGGGTCGTGCGGGTGGGTTTAATTCAATCCGGAAATGCACGGGTTGAACTTGACTAGCGGACTATGGGTTGTTTGGCATGCGTCAAGGTCATAGCACGCTAGGGGTAAAAGAATTATCGGGAATTTCAAGTGTTGAAATTTGCAATGAGATTGCATACCTTCTATGAGATAGTTGGATCCCGATACCCGCTGCGAGTAAGAGTTACTCCTGGGAGAGTTTTACACATTACAATTAGCCGATCAAGTAGGTGTCTAGAAAGGTGTTAACGGGGTTACGCCCCTGGGAAAATGAGGTTTACTTTAATTAGGTTCGTGCGAAAGCACGGGGGACCTCCCTCAAAGTACCGGCACTGGCCTGGCTGAAAGATTGGCGAACTTGTAGCGTGTAATTAATCCCGGCTAGTCTTTCCTTTTAGGGTTTGTAGGAAGGTTTGACTAAAACAGTGGGAGACATCCTGATTAGATATATTAGATAACCAATCTAATCTTGCAAGAGCATACGCTGAGTGTTTTCTTCTCTCTCTCTCTCCAGGTAGCGACCATATCACGCCTTAATCAAGATAATAAAACGGATGAATTGATCGTACCCGCTTGTTATACTGAGCTGGGGAATGGTGGTCCCGCTCCAACTTATAATTATTATAAGACAGAGCAGGAAATTGGTGAATACCAGATTTCCCGTACCGCCCAAACGAAGAAAGTGCAAGCTGATGCATCTTCTTCGGGTGTGTTCATTATAGAGAACTGTTTCTTAGTATCCTTTACGTCCTGGGTATGAGATACCGGATCAGGATCCCGCATATGTAAGCTGTTACACGGGATACAGAAAGGTAGAGAACTGAGAACGGGTGATATGTTTCATGAGATAGAAAACGGTGCAAGTCTGTTGGTCACTATCACCCTGTATTACCAGAATACATTGATTCTGAACGAATGTTATTAGATACCGAACCTGATATACAACATCATATCAGTCTCTTTATTAGTAAAGAAAGGATATAATTTTGTATTGTTGGATAATATTTTGAACATTTCCTATATCAAGAGTTGATCGATTCAGGCATGTTATCTAAAAGCATTGACGTTCTAAATCGAACTACAGTTCTTAGTATACAGAACACACACGAGAGGAAGAGTTCAGAAATGAACGAATCTTTCTTGAGGCATTGTAGACTAGGTCATATCAATGCGACCCGACTAGCTAAGTTACATTTTGATGCATATTTAAATCTATTTGAATTTACATCTTTTGAAACTTGCCGGTCATGTCACAAAGATAAGATGACCATAGCTCTGTTTATTGGAAACAGAGAAAGAGTTAGTGAACTCTTGGGATTGATACATGCTGATGTATGAAAGTCTCCTGTCTACACATGCCAAGACCGGTTCTTTGTAATTCATTACATTCTCTGATGATCTCTCAAGATTCAGACATATGTTCCTGTTGAAACACAAGTCCGACCTTTTGAGATATTCACAGAATGTAAGTTAGAAGTAGAGAACCAATATACGGGTATAAGTATTATATCCTCTGATGAGATCAAGGAGGAGAATACTTGAGCACGGAATTCCTGGACTATTCTAAAGGAGAATGAGATTCTCTCTCAGCATTACTCCTCCGTATACACCATAGCACGATGGTATATCGGGGGGGAGCAATAGCATCCTATGTGATATGGTGTGCTCTATGATGAGTACAACTGAGTTTCCTATTTCCTTTTGGGAGTTATGTACTTGAGAAGCTGCATACCTATTGAATAGGGTTCAAATCAAATCAGTTGCCTACCACTTCATATGTGATATGGAAAGGGAAGAGCCCATATCTTAAGTTTGTTAAGATTTGGGGTTGTCCGGCCTATGTCTAAAAAGAAAAATCCAGACAAGCTCGAGGCAAAGTAAGTTCTGTGGAAGTTTGTTGGATATCCCAAGCATTCGCAAAGGAATATCTTCTACCAAACAGAGGAACAAAAGATGTTTTGTTTCTCAGCATGCCACCATTGTGAAAGGGAATTTCTTGTGAACAAATTAGTGGTCATGAGGTAGAACTGGAAGGTGTTCCAGCTATACAAACTACAGTAGATGATTTGGTAGAACCAAAGGATTCAAAAGTTTCCAACGAACCTCAGCCTCTCCGCCGATCTAGTAGGGTTCTTCACCCACCTGAGAGATACTTTGGTTTTCTCTATGACAGTGGGAGCGAGGATTGCATCATGAGATGATGACCCAACTAGTTTCGAGCTGGCCATTAGGAGTGAGACTCTATAAGAATGGCTGGATGCTTATCGATCTGAGATGGAATCCTTATACACCAACAAAGTATGGACTTTGGTTGCTTTATCTGAAGGGTTAAATCCCCATCAGGAGCGAGTATATCTTGAGAAGATTACTTGGTATACATGGAAAAGTTGAGACTTTCAAAGCTATACTTAAGTCCATCCAGATCCTACTTGCTACGGCTACATACCATGACTACGATATCTGGCGGTTGGGTGTCATGACTGCTTTTCTAAATGATGATTTGGAAGAGAGCGTCTATAAGTACACAGCCAGAGGTCTTCGTAGACAGTGGGAGCAGCGGAAATGTGTGGAAGATGTTTTATGTGATAAAGCAGGCATCGCGGAGTTGGAACGTCTGTTTTGATGTGGTAGTCAAAAAGTTTGACTTCATCAAAATGGTAGATGAACCTTGTATATACGAAAAGGTAGTAGGGAGCATGGTGGTGATCCTCGTAGAATACGTGGATGACATACTCTTGATAGGGAAGGAGTTTCCTATGCTACGCTCGGTCAATCTCCGCTTGTCACAAGGATTCTCCGTATAGGATCAAGGTGATACCTCCTAAATCCTAGGTTTTATATCTATGAGATAGATCTAATTGGATGTTAGGATACTCACTAGTTGTAGTAAGATGGTATCAATCGATCCTGGGGAGAATCACTGGAAAAGTTCTAAGGAGATAAGGACGACTGAATGTCAGTCGCAGGCATTGTCTTTTCCCTCAGTGGAGGGACGGTATGTTGGAAGAGTTCCAAGCTAGATACCGTGACTTACTAGACGATTAAAGGAAAGATACATCGTTACCAAGGATGCTACCAAAGAGGCAGTCTAGATATATAAGTTTATGAGATGAACTTCGTTCCTACTATTGTGTGACAATGGAGTTGTGGCTTTTTTCCAAGGAACACCCGTCCCATCAGAAATCCTGATACAATTCTTAGGCATTATCACCTGATCATGGAGATGGTTGATCTCCAGGGAGATTGGAGTTAGGAGAGTAGACACAGAAGACAACAGCGCGGATCCACTCACAAAGGCCTTTTTCCCAGTAGAGACTTTTATGGGATGGTTGAGTATGAGATACTTCAACCACAGCTAATTTTTGGGTATGTGATACCACAACAGATGGCCCTAGTGCAAGTGGGAGATTGTTAGTTATATGTATGCCCTAGAGGACATTACTGTACATAAGATGTATATTGTAATGGATGCTTGGACATATATAGGGAGGACTTTCTTACTCGACAAGATAGTATGCTATCTGGTTGTACTTTATCTTAACATGTACTCTGACTGTCTCTATGTTACATGTTGATAAAGCCCTTAGGATATGTACTCGACAACTAGGACTATGATGAAATCATACTAGTGGGGCCACGGTAGTCGACGAGTACATCCTATAACTGTTCCTAGTCGAGGGTGTATCGAGACAGGGCATCGATGCACCAGAGTAGACTAGTGTATACGCATCTTGACCCAAATGATGGGCGATGGATGATCCCATATCCATCGGTGTTTGACATCAAGGATGGTTTACGGATGCTCAGTAGAGACTGGGTACATTGGACGGACTCGCCGAGAACTCCCAGATGGTATTATACCTCACGTCAGATGGCAGTTCTCCGATGACACCGGTACAGAGTAGTCTGTTGACCCGAGATCCTCATAGAGTCTTGTGTGATTTCCACTGTGCTTTGATTTCCATCATACCACGTCCAAGAGGGCGTGCAAAAAGGTGGCTTTTGGGTACAGTCCCGAATCACATGGAGGCAATGAGCGATTGGAGGGGATTCGTCTCTCCCGGTATAGGGAGTTGATGTTGTGCTGTGTTCGATTGGTTATAACCGGAAATCCCTGGCCAGGGTTGCTGAGATTTACTGGTAAGTGTTATCAGTAGTTTCTCGAACTGTTATAGACCTCAAATCGACACGACTTATCAAGCTACTAGGGTCTGACGTTTTCCACCCTAGGCGAGATATGCGACATATCAGACGACGAGACTGGACAGTACGGGAGTGTTACTGTTTGGATTCATAGGAGAATGTACAAGCTTGCTTGTCGATCTTCTGAGCGCTCAATACGGTAGCTGTTACGTTTTGCTGACCGCTTGCAGCTTGTGGGTGTTTGATATGATCATCACCTACTGCCGACGTATTGACGATTCTTTAGAGTCCTACACAGAGGTTTCTTGACTCAGGCAAAACGGAGTAGGGGCACATATGTGATATGTGCGGGACCGAGCATAATGCGGTATGTGATACCGTATTGGATTCTCGCGATATGAGATATCGGCCGGGTATATGTGCTATAGCCGGGTCATCGTATTAGTCGGTTATATGCGATATAGACGGATTGTCGGATGAAGTGTTGATTCGATAATTTAATGTATAAAAATATATATGATATATTAAATTACATTAACTAATATTAGCTCACTAAAAGATTCTTTTTCTCACTCGGGTAATACATTGATATATATGCAATATATGTTAATTGTATTATTTTATTTTGTTACAATAAATATTATATATGTGATATATAATATTATAACATGATATGATTATTAATGCAACATGCTTAGTGGAGTTTAAACATGGTTAGGGTTTGGATTAGGGTTATGACTTCTAGTAGATTCTAGAAGCTTTTCTTTTGTCTTGGAAAAGATATTATGCTTGATATTTTCAAGTGACTCACTTTTAATCCAACCCAAACCCTAGCCCTATTTAATTCTCTACAATGGTTGCATAATTCATAATGATCATCTTTTCATTATTCATCATAAAAGGATTATTCTTATTTCTTCTTCTTCTTCCTCCTTTGCAAAGTTTTCTTGCTTTGATTTTGAGATGAAAATTGAGTGAGAATAAGAAAACAAATGAGAGCAAAAAATCCTACTTCATCATTCTCATCTATCCTTGCCCTTTAGATGAGGGTGTTCACTTCTTTTACTGAGTGTTAGCTTGTGTTAATGAAACTTCAAGGTAGATCATCTATGTTATCGAAGATCGGAAGCAAGACTGCATCTTTCTCTTCGTGGAGCCTCTCGGGAGTCCGGAACACGATGATCACAGTGAAGGGACCACAACACGGAGCTTATGAAGTGAAGGACCGGATCTACAATGGTTGTAATCCCTCCCACTTAGTGTTAAAGTGTTTAACATGTTCGTTTTCGCCTAATCTCTAGTTTAAAGATCCGGCTTTGGGTTGTTCGGCACGGCTAAAATTATAATCGGGCATGGTTGATTCCTCGTAGACCCTTGTGCGCGTGCCTAGCATCCCTACACAATTATGTAAATGGCACGGCAGGTGGAGAAACGTCGGTCAACGGTCTTGCCATCTGTGAAGGGTTTTTCTTGGTCGTAGCCGTATAGTGAGGAAATCATTTGGGAGGCTGCGAACGAGATATGAGAATTTGTAATCTTCTCTTTAAAGGTGCGCTTAGTGATAATTTTAAATTCGGGGACGAATTTCTATAAGGGGGAGATTGTAACGCCTTAGATTTCGATTAGTGCTCGTTTAGACGTTAATGCGGGTTTACTGTAAAATGTTTATTAATTCGGGTTCCTCACATTTTATAACATTTAATTAATAATTTATTATTATTTGTTATGGGCATGCACGCACGTGCGCACGTAAATGTGTGGATTTGTTTGTGCTAATTTAGTTCTTTGCAACCTTGACACTTAACCTTAATTCTAATCCCTTTACTTTAATTCTTAAACTTAACCCTAATTCCTTAGATCTTTTGAGTGAGAGAGATATATTTTCTTTTGGAGTGATGAGGTGTGAGTGCATTAATGTGAGGGCATGGTTAGCAATTAATGCTAATGATATACTCACCACTCATTCTCATCCCATACTCACCTCCCTCTCTCTTCATCATTTCCTCTCTTTCTTTTTCTCTATCTCATTTATTCTCTCATCTCTCCCTCATCAAACTGAACACTCTCCATTTCCTACACAAATCCATCACAAAATTCACAAACTTCATCAAAATCACATCTTTATCTTGGTTTTGCCTCATGGAGGCCTTGGAGTGTGCCAAGTTTGGATCTTTGAGTTATTTTGAGTAGGTAATGATTCCTTTCTGTTCTTTAAGTTAATTTTGTGTAGCTTAAATTGTTAGTTTTAGTTTTTATCGCGTATCGTATCGTTTCGGGTAAATATCGTATTTTTAGTGTTTTGTTTGGGTCTCGGATGATCTGCTGTTAAACCAAGTGTTTGTTGCAAATGTTGGCATGACAGTAACCTAGTGTAGACACCTAGAACCTACCCTGAAAATACGAGCCAATTCCTCCAAGGTCAGGCCGCAGTTTTATTGGTTCTGGCCGCAAATTGCGACCAGACTAGAGAGTTGGGGTTTGGGTTTTTGGTGTAGGGGTCTCTGGGATTAATTGTAGTCTCATGGTACTTGCAATTTTTACAAATTATTGGTACAGAAAAATCTGGGACCACTTTGCATATTTATAGTGTTTCGTTTCGCGCGATACGTTATCCGATACGATACGTGTTCCGTGTTGCTGTTACTCTGAGTTGGTTTCGTAGTGTCGCTATACGCGTTAGCTACAACACGAACCCTTTAGAGTATGTATGTGTGTCGTGTTGGTCCGTATAGATTGTATATATTTTGGGTCTATTATTAATATATACTTGTTTTATAGTTTAATGTTGCAGGTTCGAAGGCGGGGACTTCAGACACTACTACAAAGGAAAAACAGGTGGTAGACTTCACCTAGCTTTGAGCGTTGGTGAGTAGATTTAACATCTACAGGGGAATCGCCCGCATGGCATTATGCGTCTGGGCTAGAAATGATTTGACTTGTCGCACATTCTATGTCATATTTAGAATTTACGCATTTACCCTACTACTTAGTTATTGTTGTGCTTAGATTAGTATCCTTAAGACACTGCACATATTATTGACGAATGATGTTGCACGAGCACTGATTGTATGCTACACACACCGTCAATAATTGCCATGTCACGCACAACCCACTTATAGTTCTGATATTGTTTGGTTAGGGACAATGAGACATTGATTCATATTTCTTTACGCATATGACATATAGCATACCTGTATACTTACATGCTTACCTATATGCCTTGACATACTTACCTGCTAGATATCTGTAAACCTATATAGTATTTTACCATTAGCGATAGGTACATACACACTTAATGACATAACTACAGGTATACCTTGCACACATATTTCACTTATACCTAGGGGTATATTACATCATTACTTATAGGTAGATACATATACCTTGCTATACCTTTATGTTTAAACATATATCAGTTATAGCTACATATTTACCTTTACTTGATGTTATTTAGAATTGGAGAAAATAGGAACCGCATGATATTTTATATTAACTTGTTGCAGTTAATTAGCGGCTTTTCCTTTATTTGCTTACATTTCAGTTTTATGTTGTATATATTATATTCATGGATTTTTCGCATTGAGATATGGATTTTTCATGATGTTTTCTCGATTTGGGGACCGTGGGAGTTCATGAAATTATGCATTATTTGAAAAACCCGGTTTCCCTTGATATGATATTTCAGCATCCACCATGAGATTTATTGGTTCTTAAATAAATACCCCTGCGAGGAGGTGTTGAGGCCGTATGAGGGTACATGGTGGGGCCCGGAGGTACCCCGGGGCAAGACGATTGATGGACCATGCCGATTGAGCCTGTCAGGGGAACCATACCATCCGGTGATATTACCTATGACTCGGCGGTTATTATGGGGATACCGACGGGAGTCATGTACGTATGGATACGTGGAAAGACGAGGGTCAGAGCTAGGCACTCGTGCTTTTCGGTATAGCGTATGATACGCAGCTATCAGGGTGCCAGTCTTGGTGGCTGCACCTGATAGATCAGAATTTCTGTGTCGATGCTTGACACATTGCTTTCATAATATTTTTACTCCTAGATTTATATAACAGTGAAATGGGACGCTGTTATATATGCATATATGTATATATTAGTGGAATGGGACGCTAATATATATGTATACATATCAATTCATATACTTCATCATATTTATTCATGCAAATATACCAAGGTTATAAGAGATTCACTTGATATTGGATTTAGGACATATGATATTTACTTGATTTTGTACATTCAGGATATAGGAGATTTATTCGATATTATACATTAAAGATTTGTGATACTTGTATGATATGAGAGCCAATTTGGGGGCTGATTTGAGGAAATTGGTATTTGGACTGTCTTGTGGGATTGTGATCCTACCACGATGTCAGGATTCCGTGGAAATGGCATATTTTATTCCATACTCCATATTTATTGTTTATGCATTGTTTCATGTGTAGTTGTACCTGTTAGTGTACCTTTCATGACTGTTGCATTTACATACCTTTATTTATATGCATTGCTTAATGTGTAATTGTACCTGTTGGTGTACCTTTCATAACTGTTGCATATATACATCTTCATATCATTATTCCATGATTATTGCATACCGATTGTCATATTATTATTGCTTCATGTATTAGTTGTACCTGCCAGTGTACCTTTCATGATTATTGCATTCTTATAGCCTTTATTTACTGTCAATTGCATATGTTAGATTCACGATGTACGTGCATACTTGCGATTACCTGCATATGTCATTTACTATTCACGAGTTGGCAACTCACCCCCGTTATGCCATAGTTGTTTTGCAGGGTGTTCCCCAGAGTAGTCGAGGCAGGCTATTCATCTATTTGATCATCTTTTGCTGCGGATACCGCTTCAACTCATAGTATGCAGTTTTGCTTAGGTGGGTATTGTGGTTATCCGTATCGTTGTAATGTATATTCGTTGTATCCTTGTACTCTCCGTCTATTATATTTTCTTGTTGACCTAGAGACTTGGTGAGGACGATATTGTATATTATTTTGTGACTTGATTGTCTTTTATACAGTTTCCTTTTATCGTCTTTTATTTCTTCTCTACGGCGTCGTATATTTGTTGTGGTGGTTGTTTTCCGCCATTGGGCGTGTATTTGCTCCCGTTTGGGAATGCTTTACTTTTATTTATGCTGTACCCATTTTTGGGGCTAGTTTTTACAAAGGAGGTGCTGCCAAAATTTTAAAGGAAATAAAGTTGGACTTTTAAAGAATTTGGGTTGCGATTTTAAAGGTTTTAAAAATATTTGTTATCTTTTCTTGTCTTTTAATGGTTTATATTTCTGGGTTTTGTCTTTCTTTTACTGCGTTACGCCTGTAGACGTTGCGTAGTATTAGGGCCGTCACGTGCCAATTTCGGGTCGTGAAATCTACAAGCTTCATGAAGCTTCATCCTTGACTCATTTCCACAATTTGAATTACTTAGATATATAAACCCAAACATTACATATAGCATGGTATAATTCTCATACATACATGTTGCATGTATAACCTAGCATGCTACAATAGTTTATATCACTTATATAATATTTATGTAACAAAAGAAAACAATAAAATAAACATATATCACATATATGTTAAATGTATCATAAGTGAGAATAATAAATACTTAAGTGAGCATATAATATATATATATAAATATATATATATATATATATCATTTTATCGAATCAACACTTGATCCAATAACCTAGCTATATCACATATAACATGTCGATATCATATATCGCGAGAATAGAATACGGTATCACATATCGTATTAATCTCGGTCCACGCACATATGACATATGTGCTCCTACTCCATTTTGCCTGAGCCAGGAAACCTCTATGTAGGATTCTAAAGACTCGTCAATACGTCGGCAATAAGTGATGATCATTCAAATACCCACAAGCTGCAAGCGGTCAGCTAAACGTAATAGCTACCCGGGTATTGAGCGACCAGAAGATCAACAAGCAAGCCTATACATACTCCTGCGAATCCAATCAGTAAACACTACCGTACAGTCCGGTCTCTTCGTCTGATATGTCGCATATCTAGTCTAGGGGTGGTAAACGTTCGACCCTAGTAACCGATAAGTCTTGTCGATGTGAGGCTCATAACGGGTCGAGAAACTACTGATAACTCTTACCGGTAAATCTCCATATTAGCCCTGGCCAGAGACTTCCAGTTATAGCCAATGGAACACAGCGCAACTTCAATTCCCAATACCGGGAGAGACGAAACCACTCCTATCGCTCATTGCATCCATGTGTTTCGAGACTTTACCCAAAAGACACCGTTTTGCACGCCCTCTTGAACGTGGTAAGGTGGAAATCAAAGCACAGTGGGAATCACAAAAGAATCTATGACGATCTCGGGTCTATGGTCTAATCTGTACCGGTGTCACCGGAGAACTGCTATCTGACGATAGGTATAATACCATCCTGGAGTTCTCGGTGAGTCCGTTCAGTGTACCTAGTCTCCACTGAGCACCCATAAACCATCTTTGATGTCGCACACCGATGGATATGGCATCATCCATCGCCCATCTTATGGGTCAAGATGCGTATACGCTAGTCTACTCTGGTGTATCGATGGCCTATCTCGATACACCCTCGACTAGAAACAGTTATAGGATGTACTCGTTGACTACCCTGGCCCGACTAGTATGATCTCATCATATTCCCAGTAGTCAAGTTCATATCCTAAGGGCTTTATCAACATAAGAGAGCAAGACAGTAAACCAATACACGTCAACATGTTTAGACAAAGTGAAATCAGATAGCATACTATCATATCGAGCAAGAAAGTACTCACCATATATGTCCAAGCATCCAGTATAATATACATCATATGTACAACAATGGCCTCTATGGCATATATACAACTAACAATCTCCCAATTTCACTAAGGCCAGCTGCTGTAGTATCTCATACCCAACATCCCGAAGAGTCTCTGAAATTGTATCTAGGGAATGGCCTTCGTGAGTGGATCCACAGTGTTGTCCTTCGTGTCAACTCTCCTAACCTCGATCTCGCGGCGATCAACTATCTTCCAGATCAGGTGATTGATTAGTCCAAAAATATAAGTTAACCGTAATCAGAAACGGCGTCGCTTTGCAGCTAGCCGGTGAGTACGGGTCGATCCACAGAGATGGGTAATTTTCTTAATGTGTCTTTACGAGTTGATTCCAAATGTTGTTTTGGTTGGTTTATTAAATCTATAAAAACCTAGATCTATCAATAAGCTAAATTAATCTAAATTAAAGTCTTGCTAGGGTTAGGTTTAGGGAAAGTTTGGAAATTAAAGGTTTCCTCACCGCTTTCATTGCCCTATTTTTGATCTATTAGATGTTACGGTAATTATCAATAAAGTGGATTGGAATCTTTTGGGAAGATGTTTCTTCCTCTAGATTCGTGTCCTTCCTTTATCGATAATTACCCTAACCTCCATGGAAAACACGCGCAACCGGGTCTTTATACTACGGTTCATCGTTACCTCGAGGGGTAGGATACCGTAGGGAGCGGTTGTGCGTGCATGCATGGAGTTCTAACTCTTAGGTGTTGATGGCATGAAAGGGGTGGGAGATCTCATCTCTCAAACCTTTTCCTAAGGCTAACCCTAACAAGCGAGGAGATTACTCGCTCATTAGGGGATGAAAAGACATACTAATTAAAAGAATTAAAACAAAGAAATAAAATTTACTTACTAGTTTGATGGCTCCCTCCAAACAATATAGAACAGATCTGAATAAACTCCCAACAATTCTGAATTTTATTGATTGAAAAGAGGCATTGGGTTTTACAATTTTCGATTACAATTTATAAGTAAACAGGAGAATTTAGGGTTACGGGATTCGCACATGTGCAATTACAGATTTGCCCACGAAAAATCCCAACACCCGCACCGACGCACCAACACCAGAAGTTTCCACCGACACGGGCACTTAATGGCCACGGAACCGCGTTATTTGTTGGCTTGGGCCGCGGTTTCGCGGCCCTTTGGTGAGCTCAGCTCACCAAACTTCCTGGGATGCATACTGGGTATTTGGGCTTTCTATTTCCATAGTTCTTTTCTCTGTTGGGCTTCTTATTCTTCTCCAGATGTTTCAGTGAAAACTTGTAGCGATCTTTTAACCGTTTGCCTTGACATTTTGGACCTTGCACTGTTCTTCGTCTAGGCTTGACTAGGATCCGTCTACTTGTTGGTCAAAAGTCCGTTTTCTGTATCAACTTTCGTCTTTTTCACTGTACTCGCATCCAAGAGCCTGTATCTGTAACATGCAACAAACGTGCGTCAAGTGTACCTGTTTATTTATAAAACGGATAAGAATAGGGGGATGAAAAATGCAATATTATGGTCTGAACAAATACCCCCAAACTTATCTTTTGCTCGTCCTCGAGCAAACTTATTTTTTATTCACTAAAATCCTAACCACACTTTCGCAGGGAAACGTGATTGCACTGAGCACGTGCAACAAGCCGTTAAACCTCTGGGTGTCCCTAGTTGGAGGAGTGTTGTCTCCTGAGGGTTTTCAGCGGATACTACCCACAAAATCCTATCAATTTGGCCCATTGACTTTTGTCATCCAATTAGGCTTTCTAAGAAGGAATTCTATTATCTTTTGACTCGCAAATTATCCACCCACATTCTTCACATTTCCTTATTATTTAACTTAAGATTATATATGTTATGTAGACCTACTTAGCTTTCGGCATCTCCTAAGTTTTCCTTCTAAAGCTCCATCTCTACTTAGGAATTTCCATCAACTCTATTAAAGATACAAGTTCTATTCTTCATTCTTTTCTCTTATCTAAACTCCAATCACATATCCCCACGTGTGTGTATAGATCACCCCTACACTTGGAAATTCAAATCAAGAAATCGTACTCTCGTCCATTGTCCAAAGCACTTATTAATTAGTGAATTTTTTTTTTGAAATTTGCTTACACATCCTTCATGCGACCGTTAATACTTCTTGAGGTACCAACAACTGATTACAAGACACGTTAGCACTTTAAAGCGTACTTCCTAGTTTTGCAACACCCAAGGCTTTAGTAGTGACTCCCAAACCAGTTGGTCTAAGGCACTAGGTGATGAAGCACCCTCGCTAAATATTTTTCTATTTTTGCAGCCTTAAGTAATCACAAAAACCAGTGTCCATTTTTTCTTTTTTCACACTTTTTCTTTTATTTTCTTCGTACTAAGGACTTTAGACAAGAGCATTTCAAGGTCTCTTCTACTATTCCAAGTTTCAAGGTGCGTGATCGTGCAATTTGTAGGGTATACGTTTTCAGAATCTAGACTTAAGCTATGAACTATTTTTCAAACTTATACTCTAATAATAACATCAATACTCTTCCCTTGTTTCGACTTAGCCCAAGAAGGGAACCCAAAATTTGCCTATTTCTAAATAAACTACAAGGCATATACTTTCTACCGTTAAACTATTTGTCAAACTACAAGGCATAAGAAGGGAATGTTATTTTTAGGGTTTTTAATTCACTAAGTCTAAGATCTAGTTATTCCTAGCCAGTTAACCTATTTGTCCAACTCGAGTCAAATAAGGCCAAAATTGAATACATTAATTTTTATAATTTTTCAAAAATTTTCAATTTTTATGGGTTTTCAAATAAGTATGCAGATGCAAAAATATGTACAAATGAATGCGAAGGAAGAAGACGTACCGAGCATACCCCCAAACTTGAACTTGACAGTGTCCTCACTGTCATGCTAAACCAAGAGGGTCAAAAATACCGATACTCCCCTGTTTATTTATTTATAAAAAAAATTATATTTTTTTAATGTTTTGAATTTTTATTTTATTTTATTGTTAAGGAAAATATATACAGAAAGGCCCTCCCCCAAACTTCATTTAAACTATGTTAGACATTACTGCCAAACTTTGCATAGACCAAACGTCAACACCAACCAGTTGAAAAATTTATCAGTAAAGAGTATGGGTTGGTGGAAGAATAAGTTGTAGCGATTCACAAAGAATTGGGGAAGATAGAAGTGGTGGTATGGAGGGTGTGGAGGTGAATATACAGGAGGTGGTGATGCATCTAAACGAGAATATGAATGATCAGCAATCAGTGGAATATTGGCATTCTCGTAGTTTAAAAGAAATGGGGGTGGTTCAACTTCTAAAGGAGGAGGTTGACTCACCACAATACCCCCAAGATGTTCTTGTGGGTCCTCTTTTGCCTTGGCATCATCCATCAATTGCATATGATATTCAATTATAAGGGAACTGATCTCCTCGATGTCCGCCATAGTCCAACCGAAAACCTGCCGCCTATCTTGTAAGACTTTTAAAATAGCGTTCTCTTGCTCGAAGGCTAGAGAGGCTGATATTATAATGGGAAAAGTCTCATTCTTACCTATGTAAGCATATTTAACGTGAGGCGGTAAGGACATGAGTTCGAGTTTCGGAGGCGAAAAAATCATTGCGGAATCTACCTCGAACTCAAAGGACTCCAACACAGGTTCGAAATCACTGCAAACAACCGATTCGGATGGTTCGACTAACTCATCCAAAAATTCAAAAGACTTATATTCGGGCTGTGAGTCGTCATCATCCGAAAAATTGAAACATTCATAATCAATGTCGGTTGTGTCAACGGTGGTAGGCTCAAGGAGGGACGCACTAGTGGCGTCAAAACTGTTTTCATCAAACAAGAATCTTTCAAGCTCGCAGTCCTCCTGCGTGATTTCGTGAATAGAGCAAACTTCTCATGTACTAGTTTTAGGCACGGGGGGCAGACTTCCCATCTTATAAATATTGAACTCACTAGACATCTTCCCAAAGGATAGAGTCATGGAGCCATTGCGACAGTTTATTACAGCATTGGAAGTGGCCAAAAATGGTCGTCCGAGGATCACCGGGATTTGGTTTCTTGGGTTAGCAACAGGTTGTGTATCCATAACAATAAAATCAATGGGGAATATGAACTCCCCAACTTTGATCAACACATCCTCTAGCTGACCCCTTGGATGGGTGATTGATCGATCATCCATTTGGAGAGTACAACGAGTGGGTTTCAACTCTCCAACCCCTAATTTTTCGTACACGGAGTAGGGAATCAGGTTAATACTAGTCCTAAGATCTAAAAGTGCTCGATTAATTTTCTTATCCCCAATTGTGATTGAAATCGTAGGACAGCCGGGGTCCTTTCGTTTTTGGGGTAAGGTTTGATGTTGGTTAATAGCATTGCTCACTGCACTAGCCACTAGCACTTTCTTGGGTACTTGAGATGCCTTTCTCTTCGAGGTGTATAAGCCCTTTAAGATTTTCGCGTATGAAGGGACTTGTTGGATAGCATCCAAGAGAGGTATATTTATGCTAACCTGCTTAAATAATTCCACAATCTTCTCCACTTGTGCAGTTGGTTTATTGGGACTCAACCTGTTTGGGAATGGAGCATTTTGAAAATTCGTTGAGTCAAATGTCTGTGGAGTAGAATGTGGAGTAGGAACGGATCCTGGTGTAGATGTGTTCATGTTGTGAGAAATGGGTCCGTTCGAGCTAGAAGAAGTAGAGCCATGTGAAGGGTGGAGAATAGGCTCTAAAGAAAAAGGTGAAGAAGAAAGTGAAGAAAATGAAGAAGGGGAAGATGACGATGGAGAAAAAGAAGAAGAAGAACCACCGGCGGGGATGTCATCACTAGTTCCCACATTATTTTGCAACACTCTTCCGGATCTCAACGTTGTCACCACATTTACATTGTGATTGGGATATGCGTTTTGTGTGTGACCGGGATTTGGCAATGGTTGAGATGGAAGCTTTCCCTTTTCTCTCTCGCTCAACGCAGCGGTTAATTGTGCAATTTGTGCCTCAATAGATTTGATACTTTGATCGTGTGAGGCATTGTCATGCATCAAAGACTGAACATAATTTTCAAATCTTGCTGCGGATTCTGTAGATTGCTTGAGAAATGCATCTAGACTTTTTTCGAGTGAGATAACCTTATCATCATTTGGTTGAACCAAATTGTTCGTTTGATTTGTATAAGGTTGTTGTTGGAAAGGTTGCTGGTTTTGAGTTTGTGAAGGTGCTTGTTGTTGTTGTGGAGGAGGTCTTTGGAAATTGTTATTCCCTTGGAACTGTTGATTTGGGTGACTCCTCCACCCCGGATTGCATGTCGAAGAGGACGGATCGTTTCTTTGTCGTTACTGAAATGCAGCATTGACTTGATCTTGTCCTTGAGTAGATGCATTATAAGGACACTCTTCGGTTAGATGCGATGGATTCGAACAACAAGCACAAACAGTTCGCGTGGGTAAAGCAGGGGCAAGAGAAGACGATGAGATTTTGGTCTCAATGGCTTCTAGCTTTTACATAAGTGAGGCCATCTCGGCCTTCATAGCAATCGACATATCTACTTGATGTATGTCTGCCCTAGATTGACCAACAGAAGAAGATGATGTGGTCTTGGTACTCTCCCACTGAATTGTTTGCTCACTAAGATCCTTAAGAAACTGCCAAGCTTCGTCGCTAGACTTGGAGAGAAAATGACCTTGACATATGGTTTCTAGCAACTGCTTTGTTGCGGAGTTCAATCCCTCGTATAATGTTTGGCAAAGTTGCCAACTTTCGATCCCGTGATGAGGGCATTGAACAAGTAGGTCTTTAAATCTCTCGAAGCACTTCCAAAATGGTTCGGAAGGAAGTTGTGAAAATTCTATAATCTCGTTACGGATTCTAGCAGTTTTGTGATGAGGATAGAACTTTTTCAGAAAAGCTCTCAGAAACTCGTCCCAATTTCTAATGGAATGTGACGCGGTGTTGTATAGCCACTTCTCGGCTAGGTCACATAAGGTGAAAGGTATGACCCTTAGCCTTATAGCGTCATCACTTAATTGGGTCGTTTTCATCACAGCGCACACATTTTGGAATTTATTGATAAAGATATACGCATCTTCAGATTCTAAACCATGAAATTTTGGCTGCATATTGATGAAATGTGGTTTTATATCAAAATTGTCCCCATTTGCCGGTGGGGGTGAAAGACATGTAGGTAAAGAAGTGCAGACGGGGTAGAAGAGATCCTGGAGCGCAACTCGTGCGGGCGCTATAACAGGCGGAAGATTCGGGTTATTCGCACCTAACGGAGGTGGAATCAATCCCGTCGGTAAGGTATCGTTGGGGTTGAATCCCGACATACCTACGAAAGAAGAATTTGAAGGTGGAGGTAAGGAAATGGAGGGAATTTCGACTTCGGTGTCGAAGGGTTCGTCGGTCGGTACCAACGAAACACGGACTAATCGGGCGTTAGTATCCCTAGTCCAAAGTGACATACACTAAAGGAGTAGTGTAGTCAGAAAAATAGAAAAACAAAATGTGGGGGTAAGATAACGTCAATGAAGGGAAGTGAGTGGAAGTGAGTTGCAAGTTTTCTTAGCGGCAAGTTGCAAGTTTTTAAAAGATTTTTTTTTCTTTTTATGTGAGAGTTTTGCAAAGAAGTTTTGAAAAGAGACTTGTGACACAAATGTATCAACCACACATACACAATCAGGCCTAGATCTAGGGTCGCCTAGGTCTGCTAGACAGCTCCTAACTAGGGCTACAAATAGGACCTCAAACCGCCTCTTAACCGACAAGTACGGCCAGGTAAGTGGGAAGGAACCACAATAGTGGGCCTAATTAATAACCACTAGCCTAGACACCGCAAAGTCAGTTAGGATAAACGGTCGATGCCTATACTAGTCCTTTTCCTATTGAGCTCGATGTCCTTAGGTCTGAGTCTAGTATTTTTTAATTAACTGTAGTCGATGCACATGCTTTAGGTGTTTTCTGGGTCCTGGGAAGGGTGATGAAATCCCCACCCAATCTGAGTTTGGTCAATTAGCCCCTTAAAGTCCGATTAAATTATGCAAAAAAATAAAAATCACTTGCAATCAATTTTTAGCGCGGCGCAAAGAAACCTGCAGAAAATCTGTTATTTAGAAGGGGGAGAAAGAATTTTTAGAGCAAAGAATTCCTGCAGAAAGTTTTTACAGAGAGATATATGGAGGTTGACAGAGGGGAGAAGGAGGAACAAACCCACAAAATTTGAGGTGCTGACGTGGCCTAATGGCCGCGGAACCGCGGTCTGGGGGGGTCTTTTGCCGCGGAACCGCGGTCTGGGGTGGTCTTTTGACGTGGCCAAATGGCCGCGGAACCGCGGTCTGGGGGGGTCATTTGCCGTGGAAGTGCGGTCGGGAAGTGGGTTCAGCCTCTGGAAAAATTTGTGTGGCTCCTGTTCACCAATTCTCCTCTGCTCTGATGTTCACTTTTCTGTTTTAACCTTCTGTAAATTTCTAGATTCGTAATCCTTCGCTGTTCCTGCAAGATTCAAAAGATACACCCTTCAAACAGATCAAAATTGATAATTTTTATCTCTTTTTTATTTTCAGATTTTTATAATTTTTAAAATTTATATCAACCCGAATTTACACAGAAAGAAATTTTACGCCATCCCCGGCAACGGCGCCATTTGATTAGTCCAAAAATATAAGTTAACCGTAATCAGAAACGGCGTCGCTTTGCAGCTAGCTGGTGAGTACGGGTCGATCCACAGAGATGGGTAATTTTCTTAATGTGTCTTTACGAGTTGATTCCAAATGTTGTTTTGGTTGGTTTATTAAATCTATAAAAACCTAGATCTATCAATAAGCAAAATTAATCTAAATTAAAGTCTTGCTAGGGTTAGGTTTAGGGAAAGTTTGTAAATTAAAGGTTTCCTCACCGCTTTCATTGCCCTATTTTTGATCTATTAGATGTTACGGTAATTATCAATAAAGTGGATTGGAATCTTTTGGGAAGATGTTTCTTCCTCTAGATTCGTGTCCTTCCTTTATCGATAATTACCCTAACCTCCATGGAAAACACGCGCAACCGGGCCTTTATACTACGGTTCATCGTTACCTCGAGGGGTAGGATGCCGTAGGGAGCGGTTGTGCGTGCATGCATGGAGTTCTAACTCTTAGGTGTGGATGGCATGAAAGGGGTGGGAGATCTCATCTCTCAAACCATTTCCTAAGGCTAACCCTAACAAGCGAGGAGATTACTCGCTCATTAGGGGATGAAAAGACATACTAATTAAAAGAATTAAAACAAAGAAATAAAATTTACTTACTAGTTTGATGGCTCCCTCCAAACAATATAGAACGGATCTGAATAAACTCCCAACAATTCTGAATTTTATTGATTGAAAAGAGGCATAGGGTTTTACAATTTTCGATTACAATTTATAAGTAAACAGGAGAATTTAGGGTTACGGGATTCGCACATATGCAATTACAGATTTGCCCACGAAAAATCCCAACACCCGCACCGACGCACCGACACCAGAAGTTTCCACCGACACGGGCACTTAATGGCCGCGGAACCGCGGCATTTGTTGGCTTGGGCCGCGGTTCCGCGGCCCTTTGGTGAGCTCAGCTCACCAAACTTCCTGGGATGCATACTGGGTATTTGGGCTTTCTATTTCCAAAGTTCTTTTCTCTGTTGGGCTTCTTATTCTTCTCCAGGTGTTCTAGTGAAAACTTGTAGCGATCTTTTAACCGTTGGCCTTGACATTTTGGACCTTACACTGTTCTTCGTCTAGGCTTGAGTAGGATCCGTCTACATGTTGGTCAAAAGTCCGTTTTCTGTATCAACTTTCGTCTTTTTCACTGTACTCGCATCCAAGAGCCTGTATCTGTAACATGCAACAAACATGCGTCAAGAGTACCTGTTTATTTATAAAACGGATAAGAATAGGGGGATGAAAAATGCAATATTATGGTCTGAACAGTGATACCGCCTCAAAATATTTCTGGACTTCTGATGGGACCTGGGTTCCTTGGCTAAAGCCACAGCTCCATTGTTATAACAATACAGAGGTATTGGATGCTCAATGGACGGAACCACACCAAGTTCAGTGATGAACTTCTTTATCGAGACAGTCTCTTTGGCAACATCGTTGGCAGCGATATATTCAGCCTCCATCGTCGAGTCTGCCACGGTTTCCTGTTTGGAACTTTTCCAACAAACCACCCCTCCATTTTGGGTTAAGACAAATCCCGAGTGCGACTTAGAGTCTTCCTTGTCACTTTGGAAGCTCGAATCGGTAAAGGACTCTACCTGGAGTTCTCCGTTACCATACACCAAGAACATCACTTTAGTTCTTCTCAAGTACTTGAGAATGTTCTTCACAACTGTCCAGTGATTCTCTCCAGAATCTGCTTGATACCTACTCATTACACTTAGTCAGTATGCTGCATCGGGTCAGGTACATAGCATCGCGTACATGATAGAGCCTACTGCCGAAGCATAGGTATCCCTTGCATGCGAGTTCTTTCCAAATCAGTGTTAGGAGACATCTCTTTAGAGAGAGCGAGTCCAGAGATCGTGGGTAAATTCCCACGCTTAGATTCTTCCATACTAAACCTCTTTAGTATGGTGTCAATGTACCTGGATTGGGACAATCCCAGTATCCGTCTAGTTCTATCCCTATAGATCTTAATTCCTAAAATGCAGGAGGCATCACCAAGATCTTTCATTGAGAATCTTTGTGATAAGAAGAGCTTGACCGAGTGCAACATAAGAACATCATTTTCTATCAAGAGTATGTCATTCATGTACAATACGAGGAAGACAGCCTTACTCTCTGCCACCTTCTTGTATATACAAGGTTCATCTACGTTTTTGATGAAGTCAAACTCTTTGACTACAACATCAAAACAGATGTTCCAACTCCTCGATGCCTTCTTTAACCCGTAGATAGATTTAAGCAGCTTTTACACCTTTCCGCTACTCCCACTATCTACGAAGCACTCTTGCTGAGTCATGTACACGCACTCCTCTAACTCACCATTTAGAAAGGCGGTCTTAATATCCATTTGCTAGATTTCATAGTCATGGTATGCAGCAATGGCAAGTAAGATCCGGATGGACTTAAGCATAGCCACTGGAGAAAAGGTTTCGTCATAATCCACACCTGGTCGCTGACGAAAACCCTTTGCAACAAGTCTTGTTTTGAAAGTCTCAACTTTTCCATCTACACCAAGTTTCTTCTTAAAGATCCATTTGCTCCCAATGGGTTTTACCCCTTTATGAGCAATTTCCAAAGTCCATACTTTGTTGGTGTACATGGATTCCATCTCAGATCCCATTACATCCAGCCATTTCACATAGTCACCACTCATGATGGCCTGCTCGAAGCTAGTCGGGTCATCATCTTCCATGATGCAATCCTCACTCCCACCGTCTATAAGAAAATCGTAGTATCTCTCAGGTGGATGAGGAACCCTACTAGATCGGCGGAGAGGCTAGGGTTCGTTGGGAACTACTGAATCATCTGGTTCCATTAAATCTTCAGTTGTAGTTTGTAGTGCTGGAACTTCTTCCAGCTCTACCGCTTCACCACTAATTTCTTTTACAAGAAATTCCTTTTCTAAAAAAGTGGCATGTCGAGAAACAATCACCTTTTGTTCCTCGCCGTGGTAGAAAAGATATCCATGCGAATGTTTAGGATATCCCACAAACTTACAATGAACTGACCGCGCCTCGAGTTTGTCCGGATTTTGTGTTTTAACATTAACCGGACAACCCCATTTCTTAACACATTAAAGACATGGTCTCTTCCCACTCCATATCTCATATGGTGTGGTAGGTACATATTTAGACGGAACTTGATTCAATAGGTATGTTGTTGTCTCAAGCGCATGACCCCTAAAGGAAATAGGTAACTCAGCAGTATTCATCATAGAGCGCACCATATCCAATAGGGTGTGATTCCTCCGCTCCGATACACCGTTGTGCTATGGTGTATAAGGAGGAGTAAGCTGAGAGAGAATCCCATTCTCTTTTAAATAGTCCAGAAACGCATTACTCAAGTATTCTACTCCTCGATCAGATTGAAGGATTTTAATACTTTTACCCGTTTGGTTCTCGACTTCGTGTTTATATTCCCTGAATTTCTCAAAACCTTCAGACTTGTGTTTCAACAGGAACACATGTCTGTATCTTGAAAGATCCTCAGTGAATGTAATGAAGTACGAAGAACCGTTCCTGGTATGTGTAGACATGGGACCGCATACATCACTATGTATCAGTCCCAAGAGTTCCGTAACTCTTTCTCCGTGTCCACTAAACGGAGTTTTGGTCATTTTGCCTTTGAGACATGACTGGCAAGTGTCATAAGATGAAAATTCGAATGGATTCAAATATCCATTTTATGTAACTTAGCTAGTCCTGTCACATTGATATGACCTAGTCTACAATGCCACAAGAAGGATTCGTTCATTTCTGAACTCTTTCTCTTATGTGTGTTATGTATATTAATAACTGTGTTTTGATTTAGAAGGTATATGCCATTATGTAACAAGCCTGATCCAATCAACTTTTCATTTAGGAAGATGTTCATAACATTATCCTGTATTACAAAATTATATCCTTCTTTACTTAATAAAGAAAATGATATAATGTTGCATATGATGTTCGGTATATAATAGCATTCGTTCAGAATCAATGTATTACCACTTGGTAATACAAGGTGATATTCGCCAACTGCTTTGGCTGGAACATTTACACCATTCCCTAGTCTTACGGAATGATCTCCCATTCCCAGTTCTCTACCTCTCTTTAACCCATGCAATATATTGCATATGTGGGATCCTCATCCGGTATCTAATGCCCAGGACGTAGAGTGAACTAAGAAACAGTTCTCGGTAACTAACACACCAGAAGAAGATGCATTAACATGCTTATTCTTCGTTTGGGTGGCGTGAGAATCCAGATATTCTCTTATTCCCTGCTCGGACTTATAACAATTATAAGTGGGAGCCGGACCAACGTTGCTCTGCTGAGTATAACAAGCGGGTTCAGCCAATACATCCATATTATTATCTTGATTAAGGTCTGACATGGTCGCTACCTGGAGAGAGAGAGAATAAAACACTTTAGCGTTCGCTCTTGCAAGATTAGATTGGTTATTATCTTATCTATTCAGGATGGTCCCCACTGTTTTAATCAAATCTTCCTTCAAATCCTAAAAGGTAAGATTAGCCGGGATTAATTACACCTTACAAATTCGTCAATCTTTCAACCAGCTCAGTGTTGGTATTTTGAGGGAGTTTCCCCGTGCTTTCGCACGGACCTAATTAGAATAAACCTCGTTTTCCCAGTGGCATAACCCCGTTAACACTTTTCTAGACACCTACTTGATCGGCTAATTGTCCTGTGTAAAATTCTCCCAGGAGTAACTCTTACTCGCAGTGGGTATCGGGATCCATCTATCTCATAGAAGGTATGCAATCCCATTGCAAATTTCAAAACTTGAATTTCCCGATAATGCTTTTGCCCCTAGAAACTTATGAAATTAACATATTCAACAAATCATAATTGCTAGCCATGTTCAACCCGTCATTTCCCGATTGAATTAAACCCACTTGCACGACCCTTAACATAGTCAACAGTCGTACAACTACCCTAATCCAATCACATCTCATGTTTTAGCAGATAAGCAATAATTAACTACCGCACACTACGCCTTAACATAGTCAACAAACGTAGTACGAATACTAAGTAGTACTTATCTGAAATGACGGAGGGCTACGCAGGTTTTTCAGAAAACCATAAGCGTAATGAACTTGATATCGTTGTAGAAACAAGTGATTTTGAAAAGGAGTGTTTTTTAGGCTTTTCTAGTTTCGCTAAAGAGGTCACTCCCGGTGAAGGGATCTCTGCTCTTTCCTTATCGAATAAGGTGCATGATATTTCATAAATACCACGGTGCAAAGCAAGAACTATAGAAGCAATCAAAAACCAAACCGTGAGTTTATAGCATCTGCCAGTTTTGCTAAAGAGGTTACTCCGGGTGAAGGGATCTCGACTCTTTCCTTATCGAATAAGGTGCAGGGTATATCATATATACCACTATGCAAAGCAAAAAACTGTAGCCACCATTTTTTAAAATTTGATTCTACAATATCTTTTAGGTTTCTTTTCTTTTATTAATCTCATCAATAAATCCCATCATTTAAGTTTCCTAAGCATCACAGAAGAAACGAAAGCAGTAATATTTATATATCAACATATATATATATATATATAGTATAAGCATTCGTCTCAGGCAGTAATATGATCTCATCACAGAACATTGCAGCAGAAGTAAACATATGAAATATTGGATATACTAGGACTTCCGTGTTTTATTTTGAGCCTGTATAAAACACGGATTCCACAGTCGCGATGAATACCCAAACCCACATCCCTAGACCCCTATGAGAGCGGCAAGGAACCCTACCAATTCTAGGGTGAGGAGACCCGGTCTCGACTCTTCGAGATGGCCTCCCACTAGACCCTAGAACCCGGTTACTTATGCTCTCCGTCTTGGGTCTATCGTAATGCGGAAGAGTAAATAATATACAATGGTGATATCATCCTCAACCCGGAAGTGCCCCAATAAAAGAATATTACATACAAATGAATTTTACATGAATGAAAAAGAAAACTCTCATCTCACATAAAAACCCCCGGCAATTCAATACACAACGATCCAATATAACATATCACAGCAACACATAATCATCACAGATAACTAGGCGAAGTTAGATAATTCGATAGATACAACGAATTCCCAAAAATTCCTAGAGAGCTCAACACTTGGGCAAAGTTAAAATTAACCAAAAACTTACCACAGTACCTACGGACCAACAGCTGAAGGGCCGACCCAAGCCTCTCAAGTGGCGCCGCGGATCCGCCGCCAAAACCAGGTTTTGGCCGCGGATCCGCGGTCACTTAGACGAGTTAGGGATTCGTTCTTCAGGTGTGTCCATAGAATTCCCTGCATGATTTTCTGAGTATTTTTAACATGGAAAAATTCAATTTTTTTGAAAAATTTCCAGAATAGGGGTCGTTTCGGGGTTTGATCGGACTTCTAACTTCTTCTAGACAACTCCAAATGCTCTAGCTTGGCTCTTATACAAATGTAGGGTTAGCTTAGTACGTTAGAAATATTTAGGAAGGCATCACACATGCCATATTGAAATTTTTGGGGTGCTAAACAAACCAACCAAGTAATCGAACTAGAGAATTAGGGTTAACTTTGCATGTAAACAAATTTACATCTAAGAGATAGGGATTACAACCTTTGTAGTCCATTCCCTCACTTCATAAGCTCCGAGTAGTAGTCCCTTCACCACGATCCATGAACTCCTAGACTCTAGAGAGGCTCCACAAGTCGAATGATTCATGCTTGCTTGAAGACTTCGAAATCCAAGATGATCTACTTCGAGGAACCACGAACTCAAACTATGACTTCACTAATTATGAATTAGTGAAGCAAACACACTAATCTATATGGCTAGTAAAGAAGAGGATGATGAAGTAGGAATTTGTCTCACTTTATTATTTTATTTCTCACTATTTTCTTCTTGATCTCAAAAGCTAGAAAGCAAAAATGAGAATTAGGAAGAAGAAGAAGAATGAATTGAGAGTGAGGTTAGAAATGCAACCATGGGTCAATTATATCATCCTTAACTATTGTAGAGAGTTAACCATGGCTATATGTCATGGTTGGGTTAGAAATATCTAGGGCAAAACAAAAAGGGTGAACTTGGTCAATGGTAATCTACAAGCTTCATGAAGCTTCATCCATGACTCATTTCCACAATTTGAATTACCTAGATATTTAAACCCAAACAATACATATTGCAAGGTGTAATTCTCATACATACATGTTGCATGTATAACTTAGCATGCTACAATATTATATATCATATTTATAATATTTATGTAACAAAAGAAAACAATACAATAAACATATATCACATATATGTTAAATGTATCATAAGTGAGAATAATAAATACTTAAGTTAGCATATAATATATATATATAAATATAATATATATATATCATTTTATCGAATCAACACTTGATCCAATAACCCGGCTATATCACATTTAACCGGCCGATATCATATATCGCGAGAATAGAATACGGTATCAGATATCGTATTAATCTCGGTCCCCGCACATATCACATATGTACTCCTACTCCATTTTTCTTGAGCCAGGAAACCTCTATGTATGACTCTAAAGACTCGTCAATACGCCGGCAGTAAGTGATGATCATATCAAATACCCACAAGATGCAAGCGGTCAGCTAAACGTAACAGCCACCCGGGTATTGAACAACCAGAAGATCAATAAGCAAGCTTGTACATACTCCTGTGAATCCAATGAGTAAAAACTGTCGTACAGTCCGGCCACTTTTTCTGATATGTCGCATATCTAGTCTAGAGGTGGTAAACGTTGTAGGGTTACTAGGCACACTAACGAGGCTCAACAAGGCATCGACCATGCCAAAATTAAAATTTTATGTGCCAAATAACACTAAGCAAGATCGTTAACTAGAGTTTAGGTGAAAGAATTAGCAAGTAAACATCTTTACTCTAAAGGGAATACGAAATACAACCTTTGTAGATCGGTCCTTCGCTTCTAAAGCTCCTTGATGAAGTCCCTTCGCTGCGATCAAGGTTCTTCCGGGCTCTTGCATGGCTTCACGACACGTGGGTTGCGACTTTGCTTGAAGTCTCCGAGGCCGAAGATGATCTACGTCGAGGGAATTCCGACTCAAGCTCCTACTTCACTAATTTGAGAATTAGTGAAGGAAACACCCTATACAAGAGTGCTAGTCTTGATGAGGATGGAGAAATAGGAAGTGGGTCTCTTTGGATTTTTGTTTCTCACTTTGTTTCTTACTTTGGATCAAACCCTAGTTTTCTTTTCTTTCTTTTCACAAATGAAGAAGAAGAAGAAAAAGAAAGAGATGAGGATAATGATCAAGTGAGAAGAGTAACCATGGTGAGTGAGTATCATATACTAACCCTTGTAGAGACTTAACCCTAGGCTAATGGTTATGGTTGGGTTAAGAAATATCCATAGTAAAAACAAAACCAAGTTGAATTAGTCAATACAACCACAAGCTTCCACAAGCTTCATGCATTTTCTAATCCTCCTCTTGATTTTGTAATTACTTTAGATATTAAAAACCCAAAATAAATATTAGCATAGTGTAAGTCTCATACACCCATGCGTAGTGTATCATCAACCTTGATACAAAAATGCAACACATTTATATATATATCTTATATATAGTAAAAATTTGTACAAGTGAGAAAAAACCCTAAGTGAACATGTGTTAGTAAATGTAAACTAGTATATCTAATATATAATTATACACTTAATTATTAAATCAACACTTGACTTAATAATCCGGTCATATCACATATAACCGACTAACATTCATCGTATCGACTTATCGAATCAACACTTGATTCGATAACCCGGTCATATCATATATAACCGACCGATACTAAAAGTCATGAGAATATAATACGGTATCATATACACGTATTATTCTCGGTCCTGCACATATCTCATATGCGCTCCTATTTCGTTTTGCCTGAGCCAGTAAAACCTCTGTGCAGGACTCTAAAGACTCGTCAATATGCCGGCAGTAGGTGATGATCACATCACGCACCCACAAGCCGTCAGCGGTACTAGCTGGACGTAACGGCTACCCGGGTATTGAGCGATCAGAAGATCAGCAAGCAAGCCCGCTCCTACTCCTGTAAAAGCCAGCTGGTAACACTTCCTGTACAGTCCGGTCTCCCCGTCTGATATGTCGCATATCAAGTCTAGGGGTGGTAAACGTCAGACCCCAATAACCGATAAGTCATGCCGATGTGAGGCTCATAACGGGTCGAGAAACTACTGGTAACACTTACCAGTAAATCTCTGAACAGCCCTGGCTAGGGACTTCCCTGTTACGGCCAATCGAGCACTGCGCAACATCAACCCCCAATACCGGGAGAGACGAAACCCCTCCTATCGCTCATTGCCTCCATGTGACTCGGGACTGTACCCAAAAACCACCGTTTTGCACGCCCTCATGGACGTGGTAAGGTGGAAATCAAAGCACAGTGGGAATCACACAAGACTCTATGACGATCTCGGGTCTACAGACTAACCTGCACAAGAGTCACCAGAGAACTGCCATCTGACGTGAGGTATAATACCATCTGGGAGTTCTCGGCGAGTCCGTCGAGTGTACCCAGTCTCCACTGAGCACCCGTATACCATCTCTGATGTCAAACACCAATGGATATGGGATCATCCATCGCCCATCTCTTGGGTCGAGAAGCATATACGCTAGTCTACACTGGTATATCGATGCCCCGTCTCGATACACCCTCGACTAGGGACCTTGAAGGATGTATTTATGGACTACCATGTCCCCACTAGTATGATCCGCATCATAGTCCAGGTAGTCAAGTACACATCCTAAGGGCTTTACTAACATGTAACGATAAGACAGTATAAAGAGACAAGTATACATGTTAAAGTAAACAGCAACCAGATAGCATACTATAATCACGAGCAAGAAAGTCCTCTCTATATATGTCCAAGCATCCAATATAATATACATCATCTGTACAATACTGGCCTCTAGGGCATACATACAACTAACAATCTCCCAATTGCACTTGGGCCAGCTGCTGTAGTATCGCATACCGAGCATCCCGAAGAGTCTCTCAAACTGTATCTGAGGAATGGCCTTCGTGAGTGGATCCGCTGTGTTATTCTTCGTGTCAACCCTCCTGACCTCGATCTCCCGGAGATCAACTATCCCCCGGATCAGGTGATACCGCCTCAGAATATGCCTGGATCGCTGATGGGACCTGGGCTCCTTGGCCAAAGCCACCGCTCCATTGTTATCGCAATACAAAGGTATTGGATGCTCAATGGATGGAACCACTCCAAGTTCAGTAATGAACTTCTTGATCCAGACAGCCTCTTTGGCAGCATCGTTGGCAGCGATGTATTCAGCCTCCATCGTCGAGTCTGCCACGGTTTCCTGCTTGGAACTCTTCCAGCTAACCGACCCTCCTTAAAGGGTAAAGACAAATCCCGACTGCGACTTAGAGTCGTCCTTATCACTCTGGAAGCTCGAATCGGTAAAGGACTCCACTTGGAGTTCTCCGTTACCATACACCAAGAGCATCTCTTTAGTCCTTCGTAAGTACTTGAGAATGCCCTTCACAGCTGTCCAGTGACTCTCTCCAGGATCAGCTTGATACCTGCTCACTATACTTAGTGAGTATGCTACATCGGGTCTGGTACATAGCATCGCGTACATGATAGAGCCTACTGCCGAAGCATAGGGTATCCCTTGCATGCGAGCTCTCTCCAAATCAGTTTTAGGAGACATCTCTTTGGAGAGAGTGAGCCCTGAGATCATGGGTAAAAACCCACGTTTGGACTCTTCCATACTAAACCTCTTTAGTATGGTGTCAATGTACCTGGATTGGGACAATCCCAATATCCGTTTAGATCTATCTCTATAGATCCTAATCCCCAATATGCAGGAGGCATCACCAAGATCTTTCATTGAGAATCTTTGTGATAAGAAGAGCTTCACCGATTGCAGCATAGGAATGTCATTTCCTATCAAGAGTATGTCGTCCATGTGCAATACGAGTAAGAGAACCTAACTCTCTGCCACCTTCTTGTAGATACAAGGTTCATCTACGTTTTTGACGAAATGAAACTCTTTGATAATGACATCAAAGCAGATGTTCCAACTCCACGATGCTTGCTTCAATCCATAAATGGATTTAAGCAGCTTGCACACCTTCCTGCTGCTCCCACTGTCTACGAAGCCTTCTGGCTGAGTCATGTACACGCACTCGTCTAAATCACCGTTTAGAAAGGCGGTCTTAACATCCATTTGCCAGATTTCGTAGTCATGATATGCAGCGATGGCAAGCATGATCCGGATAGATTTAAGCATAGCCACTGGAGAAAAGGTTTCGTCATAGTCCACACCTGGTCTTTGACGAAAACCTTTTGCAACAAGTCTAGGTTTGAAAGTATCCACTTTCCTATCTACACCAAGTTTTTTCTTGAAGATCCACTTGCTCCCAATGGGTTTTACCCCTTCAGGAGCAACTTCCAAAGTCCACACTTTGTTTGTGTATATGGATTCCATCTCGGACCGCATTGCATTCAGCCATTTCACCGAGTCCCCACTCGTGATGGCCTGCTCGAAGCTAGTTGGGTCATCATCAACCATGATGCGATCCTCGCTCCCACCATCCATGAGAAAACCGTAGTATCTCTGAGGTGGGTGAGGAACCCTACTAGATCGGTGGAGAGGTTGAGGTTCGTTGGGAACTACCGAATCCTCTCGTTCCACTAAATCTTCAGTTGCAGTTTGTGTATCTGGAACCTCTTCCAGCTCTACCACTTTGCCACTAATTTCTTTTACAAGAAATTCCTTTAATAAAAAGGTGGCATGTTGAGCAACAAACACTTTTTGTTCCTCACTGTGATAGAAAAAATACCCATATGAGTTCTTTGGATATCCCACAAACTTGCAAAGAACTGACCGTGCCTCGAGTTTGTCCGGATTTTGTCCTTTGACATAGGCCGGACAACCCTATATCTTAACTCGTTTAAGATATGGTCTCTTCCTACTCCATATCTCATATGGTGTGGTAGGTACAGATTTAGATGGAACTTGATTCAATAGGTATGCTGCTGTCTGCAGTGCATACCCCCAGAAAGAAATAGGTAACTCAGCTGTGCTCATCATAGAGCGCACCATATCTAATATGGTGCGATTCCTCCGTTCCGATACACCGTTGTGCTGTGGTGTATATGGAGGAGTCAGCTGAGAGAGAATCCCATTCTCTTTTAGGAAGTCCAGGAATTCATTGCTCAAGTATTCACCTCCTCGATCAGATCATAGGATTTTAATACTTTTTCCGGTTTGGTTCTCGACTTCTTGTTTATATTCTCTAAATTTCTCAAAAGCTTCTGATTTGTGTTTCATCAGGAACACATATCCGAATCAAGAGAGATCGTCAGTGAATGTAATGAAGTACACAGAACCATTCCTGGCATGTGTAGACATGGGGCCGCATACATCACTATGTACCAGTCCCAAGAGTTCCGTAACTCTCTCTTCGTGTCCCGTAAATGGAGTTTTGGTCATCCTGCCTTTGAGACATAACTGGAAAGTGTCATAAGATGAAAATTCAAACGGATTTAAATATCCATCCTTATGCAACTTAGCTAGCCGTGTCGCATTTATATGACCGAGTCTACAATGCCACAAGAAGGATTCGTTCAGTTCTGAATTCTTCCTCTTGTGTGTGTTTGTTATGCTCAGAACTGTAGATTGATTTAGAACATAAATGCCATTGCACAACGTGCCTGATCCAACCAACTTTTGGTTAAGGAAAATATTCATAACATTATCCTGTAATACAAAATTATATCCCTCTTTACTCAACAAAGAAACCAATATAATGTTTCATATCAGGTTCGGCATGAAATAGCATTCGTTCAGAATCAATGTATTACCAGTTGGAAATACAAGGTGATATTCCCCGACGGTTTTAGCTGCAACAATTGCACCATTTCCAACCCTCATGTCTTTATCACCTTCTCCAAGTTCTTTACCTTTCCAAAGCCTATGTAACTGATTACATATATGGGATCCTGACCGGTATCCAATACCCAGGACGTAGAGCAAATGGAGAAACAGTTCTCAGTAACGAACACACACGAAGAAAATGCATCAACATGTACTTTCTTCATTCGGGTGGCATGGGAATCCTGGTATTCCCCTATATCCTGATCAGTCTTATAACTCTTATAAGAAAGAACGGAACCAATGTTCCCCAGCACAGTATAACATGCGGGTTCGGTCAATACATCCATATTATTATCTTTATTAAGGCATGATATGGTCGCTACCTGGAGAGAGAGAGAAGAAAACACTTTAGCGTATGCTCTTGCAAGATCAGATTGGTTATTATCTTATCTAATCAGGATGGCTCCCACTGTTTTTATCAAATCTTCCTTCAAACCCTAAAAGGAAAGACTAGCCGGGATTAATTACTCCCTACAACTTCGCCAATCTTTCAGCCAGGCCAGTGTCGGTACTTTGAGGGAGGTTCCTCGTGCTTTCGCACGGACCTAATTAAAGTAAATCTCGTTTTCCCATAGGCGTAACCCCGTTGACATCTTTCTAGACACCTACTTGATCGGCTAATCGTCCTGTGTAAAACTCTCTCGGGAGTAACAATTACTCGCAGTGGGTATCGGGATCCAACTTTCTCATAGAAGGTATGCAATCTCATTGCAAATCTCAACACTTGAAATTCCCGATAATATTTTGCCCCAAACGATCTATGACCTTGACAAGGTCAACAAACCATAGCCGTAAGTCAAATTCAACCCGTCATTTCTTGATTGAATTAAACCCACCCGCACGACCCTTGACAAGGTCAACAAGGCCGTACGACTACCCTAAAACAATCTGCATCATATGCATAATCAGATAAATACTGGTCAGCTACCGCACACTACGCCTTGACAAGGTCAACAAACGCAACACGAATACTAAGCAGGACTTATCTGAAATGACGGAGGGCTACGACGGGTTTTTCTGAAAACCTATTGCGTAATGAACTTGATATCGTCGTAGAATCGCATGAATTTTGAAATGGAGTGATTATGAGGCTTTTATTAGTTTTGCTAAAGAGATCACTCCCGGTGAAGGGATCTCGGCTCTTTCCTTATGGAATAAGATGCAGGATATATCATATACATCACTATGCAAAGCAAAACTTCAAAAGCAGTCAAAAGTCAAACCGAGTGTTGTAGCATCTGCCAGTTTTGCTAAAGAGGTCACTCCCGGTGAAGGGATCTTGGCTCTTTCCTCATCGAATAAGGTGCAGGGTATATCATATATACCGCTATGCAAAGCAAAACTGTAGCTACCCTTTTTATATTTTAAAATTTGATTCTACAACATCTTTTAGGTTTCTTTTCTTTCATTAATCCCATTAATGAAGTCCCGTCATTTAAGTGACCAAAACATCACAGATGAATACGACGTACACTTATGCCATCCGCATTCGCCTCGATGTCCCCTCGTGCACCGTTAGGTTAGGTAACTAACGGCAGAGCAGGGCAGGGCTAGCGCGGGAGTAAAACATAAGTAACGCCTATATAATATATCATATATACTATATACAGTATTTATCACAGAACATCAAATGATCACATCACAGATATCGCAGCAGAAGAAATATATGAAACATTGGATATACTAGGACGTCCGTGTTTTATTTTGAGCCTCTATAAAACACGGATTCCACGGTCGCGACGAATAGCCAAACCCACACCCCTAGACCCCTACGAGAGCGGCAAGCAACCCTACCAATTCTAGAGTTAGGAGACCCGGACTCGACTCCACGAGTTGGTCTCCCATTGGACCCTAGAACCCGGTTACTTGTGCTCCCCTCCTTGGGTCTATCCTAGTGCGGAAAAGTAAATAATATACAAATGGTGACATCAACCTCGACCCGGAAGTGCCCCAATAAAAGAATATTACATACATTTAAATTTTACATGAATGAAAATAAAAACTCTCATCTCACATAAAAACCCCGGCTATTCAGAACGCGACGATCCAATATAACATATCCAGCAACACAGAACATCACATGTCATCAACGTAAGTAAATATGCGCATCCCAATTGTCGTTGACATATAGCAACGAAACCGGCGATATCATATATTACACTTTCGGTCACAGAAAAGAAAGTGTAAAACTACAACATTTGGAATCCACAATCTCTTTTGACATCGTAAATCCGAAATATCACATATTTCGCATTTCATGCCGAACATGTATGAATTCCACATATTGTATCACATTCCAGATAAATAGACAGTATTAAACATTCCGATCGAATAATCAAATACTCAAGATTTCCATAATAGCTCAACACTTGAGCGGAGTTTAAAGATTCCAGAATACGTCACAGTAGCAACGGTCCAGCCGTAGAAGGGTCAAGCCAACGCCTCACATGTGGCACGCCGTACAGCCCCAAACCCTAAGATTCAAAGGGCTGTTCAAGACGGTCACATAATCGAGTTATGGTTTGTTGTCTTCTAGAGGGTCCGTCACATTTCTTGCACGTTTTTCCGAAAGATTCAAACCCGAGAAAAATTCAACACTTGAATATTTTTCGTGCCAGGAGAAATTGAGTTAACGATATCCGTTCAAACATTTTAATACTTTCTAAATTATCCGGAATAACAGAACAAAATTAAATTCTCCGATCGAATCGACGATTTCAAAATAAACCGCAAAATTACTCAACACTTGAGTCAGATATAAAATACCCAGAAAAATCAGTAAACAGTTAGGAACTTTACTGCGCAAAACGACAATGGTGACGTCACAATATAACCGCGGAACCGCCGCACGAGCCATGCTCGTGCCGCGGTTCCGCGGCGCTTTAGGCGCCACTCTGCGTCGTTTTGCACAGTATTCCTTATATTTGCCTGCTGATTTTTTTAAGCATTTTTAATTTGGAAAAATCCCAGATTTTAAAAAATGTACAGAGAGGGTTTAATTTCGACGTGTTCGGGTTCGTTCGGAGTTTTAACTTCGTTAACTTATCGCCTAATGCTTTAGCTAGGCTCTGATACCACTGTAGGGTTACTAGGCACACTAACGAGGCTCAACAAGGCATCGACCATGCCAAAATTAAAATTTTATGTGCCAAATAACACTAAGCAAGATCGTTAACTAGAGTTTAGGCGAAACAATTAGCAAGTAAACATCTTTACTCTAAAGGGAATAAGAAATACAACCTTTGTAGATCGGTCGTTCGCTTCTAAAGCTCCTTGATGAAGTCCCTTCGCTGCGATCTAGGTTCTTCCGGGCTCTTGCATGGCTTCACGACGCGTGGGATGCGACTTTGCTTGAAGTCTCCGAGGACGAAGATGATCTACGTCGAGGGAATTCCGACTCAAGCTCCTACTTCACTAATTTGAGAATTATTGAAGGAAACACCCTATACAAGAGTGCTAGTCTTGATGAGGATGGAGAAATAGGAAGTGGGTTCTCTTTGGATTTTTGTTTCTCACTTTGTTTCTTACTTTGGATCAAACCCTAGTTTTCTTTTCTTTCTTTTCACAAATGAAGAAGAAGAAGAAAAAGAAAAAGATGAGGATAATGATCAAGTGAGAAGAGTAACCATGGTGAGTGAGTATCATATACTAACCCTTGTAGAGACTTAACCCTACGCTAATGGTTATGGTTGGGTTAAGAAATATCCATAGTAAAAACAAAACCAAGTTGAATTAGTCAATGCTTCCACAAGCTTCATGCATTTTCTAACCCTCGTCTTGATTTTGTAATTACTTTAGATATTAAAAACCCAAAATAAATATTAGCATAGTGCAAGTCTCATACACCCATGTGTAGTGTATTATCAACCATGATACAAAAATGCAACACATTTATATATATATCATATATATAGTAAAAATGTGTACAAGTGAGAAAAAACCCTAAGTGAACATGTGTTAGTAATTGTAAACTAGTATATCTAATATACAATTATACACTTAATTATTAAATCAACACTTGACTTAATAATCCGGTCATATCTCATATAACCGACTAACATTCATCGTATCGACTTATCGAATCAACACTTGATTCGATAACCCGGTCATATCATATATAACCGACCGATACTAAAAGTCACGAGAATATAATACGGTATCATATACACGCATTATTCTCGGTCCTGCACATATCTCATGTGCGCTCCTATTTCGTTTTGCCTGAGCCAGTAAAACCTCTGTGCAGGATTCTAAAGACTCGTCAATACGCCGGCAGTAGGTGATGATCACATCACGCACCCTCAAGCCGTCAGCGCGTCAGCGGTACTAGCTGGACGTAACGGCTACCCGGGTATTGAGAGATCAGAAGATCAGCAAGCAAGCCCGCTCCTACTCCTGTAAAAGACAGCCGGTAACACTTCCCGTACAGTCCGGTCTCCTCGTCTGATATGTCGCATATCAAGTCTAGGAGTGGTAAACGTCAGACCCCAATAACCGATAAGTCGTGCCGATGTGAGGCTCATAACGGGTCGAGAAACTACTGGTAACACTTACCAGTAAATCTCTGAACAACGCTGGCCAGGGACTTCCCTGTTACGGCCAATCGAGCACTGCACAACATCAACCCCCAATACCGGGAGAGACGAAACCCCTCCTATCGCTCATTGCCTCCATGTGACTCGGGACTGTACCCAAAAACCACCGTTTTGCACGCCCTCATGGACGTGGTAAGGTGGAAATCAAAGCACAGTGGGAATCACACAAGACTCTATGACGATCTCGGGTCTACAGACTAACCTGCACAAGTGTCACCAGAGAACTGCCATCTGACGTGAGTTATAATACCATCTGGGAGTTCTCGGCGAGTCCGTCCAGTGTACCCAGTCTCCACTGAGCACCCGTATACCATCTCTGATGTCAAACACCAATGGATATGGGATCATCCATCGCCCATCTCATGGGTCGAGAAGCATATACGCTAGTCTACACTGGTATATCGATGCCCCGTCTCGATACACCCTCGACTAGGGACCTTGAAGGATGTACTTATGGACTACCATGTCCCCACTAGTATGATCCACATCATAGTCCAGGTAGTCAAGTACACATACTAAGGGCTTTACCAACATGTAACGATAAGACAGTATAAAGAGACAAGTATACATGTTAAAGTAAAGAGCAACCAGATAGCATACTATCATGACGAGCAAGAAAGTCCTCTCTATATATGTCCAAGCATTCAATATAATATACATCATCTGTACAATACTGGCCTCTAGGGCATACATACAACTAACTGTTAGTGTTTATGCCCTAGAAGGCCATTACTGTATCATACTAGCTTGTATATTACTTAATGAAAGCTTGGGATATTCACATGTATATAACAGTCTTGCTAAACATGGTAGTATGCTACTTGGTTTTTCTATCTTAATATGTGAGTATACGTATTGATAGAGCTCTTAGGATCTTGCTTATCTACCAGCGTTGTGATGGCAGTCACACTAGTGGGGGCTGGGTAGTCTACAAGCACATCCTTATTCAGGTCCCTGGTCGTTGGATTATCGAGACAGAGCATCGATACTCCGGAGTAGACTGGTGTGTACGCTTCTCATCCCAGTTGGGGAGATGGTCTGTCCCACAGCCGTCAGTACGTCGTACTGGAGATAGTATACAGGTGCTCGTTAGGTTACGGGTACACCGGACAGGACTCACAGGGAACTGTTGGTTGGTTTGATACCAGTCGTCAGTGAACAGTTCCCAGGTGACATGAGTACAGCGTAGTCCGCAGACTTGACACTGCTACTTCGCCTCGAGTGTGTCCCACTGTTCTTAGATTGCTACCCTACCACGGCTCAAAGGAGTCGTGCAAACAGGTAGCAGTTGGGTGCAGTCCCGAGCACTTGGAGGCAGTAGCGGTTAGACAGGATTCGTCCCTCCCGGTATTGGGAGTAGATATCGTGCTGTGTCAGAGAGCCATTACGCAAAGTCCCTGGCCAGGGCAAGCGAGATTTGCTGGTAGGTTCCAGCAGTTTCTCAGGGTGTAATGGGCTTTACTCCGACACGACTTATACCGCTATTAGGGGACTGACGCTTGCCGCCCCCCTAGGCCCGATATGCGATAGTCTTGGACGAACGGACCGGACTGTATGGAGATTGTCACATCAGACTCAGTAGGAGTTCGGATGGGTTTTCTCATCGGCCTTCTTATCGACAACTACCTGGGGACCGTTACGTACAGCTAGTGCCGCTTGCGGTCTGTGGTTAAACCCACTGCCAGCGTAGTAGTCGAGTCTCTAGAGTCCCACACAGAGAGTTTCCTACTCCAGGCGAAACGATATAGAGGTTGCATGGTTTTGCGACAAAGGGTTCGGACGCATACGTGCGTTTACGCGCGTACGACTTTCGGACAGTTTTTACCAGTCGGCTTTGGTTTAAGCCAGTTACTGGTATCCGGTTATTGGATTTATACAGTCTAAAGTTTTTCCGTATTTTTACGGATCGGAGGGGCGTTCTCGTAATTACTCGAGAAGCTTCTAGAAGATGTGACTAAGGAGGTTTCTTTTGGATAAGAGAGTGAGTCATGGTGGTGATTCATTCATTTCATTAATGCACATTTATTGCTTAATGACTCATGCTAATGAATCACCACTAGATATTTCATGAAGCATGCTTATTCATTTCTTTTTATTCATTATTGAAAAATAAGAATGCTTCATAATATTATGATACACTCTCTCTCTTCTCTCATTATCTTATCACACATTCTCTCTCCTCAAGCTCTCATCTTCAAACCCTAATCCTTAATCCTCATGTGTTGAGATCAAAGGATTAGTTAGACTAAACAATCCATAACCTTCACTCTATATCATCCTCTCATCTTTGATTAGCAATCAAAGTTGATTAGTTACCTCAAGTTAGAGGTTTAGCTTGGAGTTTCGCTCTCGGGTGGATCGTCTACTACCTAGAGAAGGTCGAGGAGAACAAAGGAGGACGTAAAGAAGAAGGACCGGTTTCATTAGGTATAATCCCTAATCACTTGTGAAAAGAAACTCATTTGAATACGGTTATTTATAGTTTAGCTTCGATTCAAGCGGTTAGTCGATGTTCGTTGTTTAAACTTGATTGTTTTTGAAAATTCTGCCTCCCCATAAGTACTGGGGTGTACTACATCGACTTACAGTGGTATCAGAGCCTCGCTAAACACTAAATAACTTAATCGCAAATTTGTACGAATTTCGAACGGAAAAACGAAGCCGGAAAACCCTAATAAAAATCAGTTTCTGTCGAATCCAAAATGATGTCCTAAAATTTTTCAGGGATGTTCAGAAAGCTTGACATGGGTCCCGGAGAACACCCAAGAAAATTGAGCCCATGACTCGGCTAAAGCGCCGCGGAAGCGCGGCGGATCCCACCGATCCGCCGCGGTTCCGCCGCCGAGTTGCCGAGTCATGATCCTAAATTTTTTGTGTGGGTCCCCTGTGATATTTAGTGTTTTCTGGAATATTTAATTATTGCTCAGGTTACTGTTTAACAGAGCAGATTTTGGAGCAATATTGATGTTGTTTATTCGATCGAATTGTACAGTATTTGCGTATTGGATTATATCTGTGATTGTTTAATGTGTTCGTAAACCTCCCCCAACTGCTAGTATGTCGGTTGGCAGGGGGTTGCACATTTTTGAAATGGTTATATCTGTTTGTGCATATAAACTGTATTGGACTGTTGTGGTGTATAGCCGGGGTTAGCAATGGGTTATTGATTAATTCATTTGTTGTAAATGTAATTTGTTGTAATATTATTTTCGCGGGGCACTTCCAGGTTGCGGTTGTAGCCACTGTTGTATTATTTCATTTTACTGTTTTTGCTCCTAGGACTGACCCAAGGTAGGGTACACAGACTGCCGGGTGGGTAGTTTGCCGTACCCGTAGGGGTCGAGGGTGGGGTAAACGGCTATTCATCACAACTGTGTAATCTGTCTTTTCTTGCAGGCTCAAAAGAAATACAGATTGCTTGCAAATCCAATATTGTTTATCTGTGTTCTGGAATGAATATCATTGCGTCAGACGAATGTAAAATATCTATATTTATTATAGCTATTTAGACGTCACTTATGTTTTACACCCGCGCTAGCCCAGCCCCCGCTCTGTCGTTAGTTAAGTAACCTAACGAGTGATGACGGGACCCCGTGGCGAATGCGGATGGCATAAGAGGACGTTATATTTTCGTTGTTTTCTGCAATGATAGGTTAATGATGGGACGCATTATCTATAATGCAAAGTAAAACAAACCAAAGTTTAAATCGTTGGAACAATTTAAAAGAAACCACTCGGTTATTTTTAAAACAGATATTTTTAAAATGCGGAGATTTAACCACTCCTTTTAAAAGCTATCAGGTTCCTTCGGTTATATCAAGTTCACTACGTTCACGGTTTCGCCAAAACCAGTCGTAGCCCTCCGTCATTTCTTATGGATGGTCAGTAGTATTCAAGCTATGCTTGTTGGCATACGTCAAGGCATAGTGTTTGGTAGCTGCTGGGGTATTCATTTGTTGCATAGATAGATGTGTTGGTTTGGGACAGTCGCATTACCTTGTTGGCATACGTCAAGGGTATATACGGGTGGGTTCAAATTAACAAGATAATGATGGGCAGAACTTGACATGTGACTTATGATTTGTTGGCATACGTCAAGGTCATAAGAGCATGGGGCAAAAACTTATATCGGGAATTTCTAAAGAAACTGAAATTTGCAAAGAGATGCATACCATTTGGAGTTTGATGAATGTTGGTAGGATTCCTTCAACATTATCATACGATGATATTTGGATCCCGATCCTACTGTGAGTATATGCTACTTATCAGGATATTCGTCGCTTAACGATCAATGCTATAAACCTAGTAGGTGTCCAGAAAAGTGTCAGAGGGGTTACGCCCCCAGAGAAAAGAGGTTATTTAATTAAGGAACTTCGCGAAAGCGTTGGAAAACCTCCCTCGAAGTATCGACACCGGCCTGGCTGAACGGTTAAGCAAGTATTGTACGGTGAGAATAGTCTTGGCTAATTCTTCTTTTATGGTTTGAGGAAGGATTCGAGAAACAGTGGGAGCCATCCAGTTTAGATAAACTAAAAACCATTCTAAACTTGCAAGAGCATCATGCTAAAGAGTTTTCTTCTCTCTCTCCTAATTGCAGCGACCCTGAAAATGACTGGACTTAAGTTACTTTTAGAGAAAAATATACTGACGGGGCCAAACTATAAAGATTGGCTGCGGAATGTCAAGATGGCTTTGACCTATGACAAACTGGGGTACGTCCTCACCGCTACAGCACCTGCTGTCCTTGGTCCCAAATCCAGCAATGCGGATAAGGAAATCCGCAAAACCTGGGATTTAGATTGCGCGAGAGCCAAGTGCATCGTGCTTGCCTCGATGAACAATGAACATCAGAGGAGGCACGAGGATATGTCCCTAGATGGCATATTTCTCCATACAAAGGAACTTTATGGAGAGCAATCTCGTATAGCAAGATACGAGACCTCTAAGAAACTGTTTCGAGCGAGGTTGGCTGTCGGGTCATCGGTAGGTGAACATGTCCTACAGATGATCGGCTATATTGAAGAGCTCGCGGACCTTGGGACGACTTTGGATAATGAGCTCTATACAGACCTTGTTCTCCAGTCCCTTCCTCCCACCTACGCCCAGTTTATCCTCAACTTCAATCTTCAAGGAAAAGAAGTTGAACTTGCGGAACTCCTGAACATGTTAAGGAGTGCAGAGGGCACCTTGCAGAAGGCAAGGGAAACACCCGCTATGTTTGTTGGCGGTTCATCTTCTTCCGGGTCCAAGGCTAGGGCCAAAGGAAGGAAGAAGAAGGCCGCACCCAGACCTAGAGGAGGTGTTAGTAAGGTGGGAAAGAAGGGAAAGAAAAAGTTTACAGCACCAGTAGTTGGCCTGGATGAGTGCTTCCATTGTCACAGGAAAGGGCACTGGAAGAAGGATTGCAAGGCGTGGAACGCCAAGAACCAGGAACCGAAGCAAGCTGTGGCTTCGACTTCAGGTGTGTTTGTAATTGAGAATTGTCTGTCGATCAACTCTACTTCCTGGGTATTAGATACCGGATCAGGATCTCATATTTGCAATTCTTTGCAGGCACTGAGAAACCGTAGAGTGCTGAAGGAAGGTGATATGATCCTCAGGGTTGCTAACGGAGCTAGCGTGGGAGCTGCGTCCGTCGGGGATTATCACCTAGGATTGACGAGTGGACACATTTTGGTTTTACATAACTGTTATTTTGTACCCAGCTTAACGTGTAATATCATATCAGTTTCCTTGTTATCAAATAAAGGTTATGATTTCACGTTTGTAAGAGATGTTGTCAACATCCACCTTAATCATGGTTTGATTGGGTCTGGTACTCTAAATAACGGCATATATGTGTTAAACCAACTCCAAATTTTCAATGTCCAGAACACACTAAAAAGAAAGTCTCCAGATTTAAATAAAGCTTTCTTATGGCATTGTAGACTGGGTCACATCAATGAGAGAAGGTTGACTAAGTTGCATAGAGAAGGATATTTGGACTCGTTCGAATATCAATCTTATGACACTTGTCAATCCTGTCTCAAAGGAAAGATGACAAAGACTCCATTCACTGGACAAGGAGTAAGAGCGAGCGAGCTCTTAGGACTCATACACAGCGACGTATGCGGTCCAATGTCTACACATGCAAGAGGTGGTTATTCCTACTTCATTACTTTTACAGACGATTTCTCTAGGTATGGATATGTTTTCTTAATGAAGCATAAATCAGAGGCCTTTGAGAAATTCCTGGAATTCAAGAGTGAAGCGGAAAACCAAACAGGCAAAAGTATTAAGACACTAAGATCTGATCGAGGTGGAGAATACTTAAGTGCCGAATTCCTAGGTTACCTAAAAGAGAAAGGAATTCTCTCTCAGCTTACTCCTCCATACACTCCACAGCACAACGGTGTATCGGAGAGACGGAATCGAACCCTATTGGATATGGTACGATCCATGATGAGTAATGCTGAGTTACCGCGATCTTTCTGGGGGTATGCGCTAGAATCAGAGATACATCTTTTGAACAGAGTTCCAACCAAAACTGTGCCTACCACACCATATCAGATGTGGAGTGGGAAGAAACCCTATCTTCAGTACCTGTAGACGTGGGGATGTCCAGCTTTTATAAAAAAGCAGCATCCGGACAAGCTCGAGGCACGCTCAGTAGAGTGTAAGTTTGTAGGATATCCAAAGAACTCTCATGGATATTGCTTCTATTACGCAGAGGAACAAAAGGTTTTTGTTTCTCGTCATGCCTGCTTCTTAGAAACTGAATTTTTGGAAAATCAGAAGAGTGGGAGCGAAATAGAACTGGAAGAAATTCCAGAACCACAAACTGCTACTGAAAGTTTGGTAGAACCAGAGGTTCAAGAAGAACAGAACATTCCCGCACCCCTCCGTAGGAGTAGTAGGCCGTCTCATCCGCCTGAGAGATACTACGGTTTTCTCATTGACGGGGATAGAGAGGATTGCATCATAGATGATGATGAACCTACTGACTTCCAGCAGGCCATCCAGAGCGGCGACTCGGTACGATGGCTAGATGCAATGCGGACCGAAATGGAGTCCATGTACACCAACAAAGTATGGACTTTGGACTTTGCTCCAGATGGGGTAAAACCCATAGGATGCAAATGGATCTTCAAGAAAAAGATTGGTGTAGATGGACAGGTGGAAACCTATAAGGCTAGACTTGTTGCAAAGGGTTTTCGTCAAAGACCTGGTTTGGACTATGACGAAACTTTTTCTCCAGTGGCTATGCTCAAATCCATTCGGGTCCTTCTTGCTATTGCTGCCTTCCATGATTATGAAATCTGGCAGATGGACGTAAAGACGGCTTTTCTGAATGGAAATTTAGAAGAGAGCGTCTATATGGATCAGCAAGAGGGTTTCAATCAGAGTGGGAGCAGCGGGAAAGTATGCAAGCTGCTTAAGTCCATTTATGGACTAAAGCAGGCATCGCGGAGTTGGAACATCTGTTTTGATGAGACAGTCAAAGAATATGACTTTATCAAAAATCCAGATGAACCGTGCATATATAGTAAAGTTGTGGCCAGAAGTGTCGTATTCCTCGTCTTGTACGTGGATGACATTCTATTGATAGGAAATGACATTCCTATGCTACAATCTGTCAAAGGATTCTTGTCACACAGGTTCTCCATGAAAGACCTGGGTGATGCCTCTTACATTCTGGGGATCCGGATCTATCGTGATAGATCCAAGAGGATGTTGGGACTTTCGCAGTCCAGGTATATCGACACTGTACTGAAAAGATTCAGTATGGAAGATTCTAAGCGCGGTAATCTACCGGCTTGTCACGGAATCACCCTCTCCAAAGAGATGTCTCCCAAGACTGATTTGGAAAGGGAACGCATGTCTATTATACCCTACGCTTCTGCGGTAGGCTCTATAATGTATGCGATGTTGTGTACCAGACCAGATGTAGCTTACGCACTGAGCGTGGTAAGCCGGTATCAGTCAGACCCAGGGGAGAAACACTGGATAGCAGTAAAGAACATTCTCAAGTACCTGAGGAGGACTAAGGAGATGTTCTTGGTTTACGGCGGAAAAGACCTCAGGTTGGAGGCCTTTGCTGATTCCGGCTTCCAGAGTGATAAGGACGATTCCAAGTCCATGTCGGGTTATGTCTTTACCCTCAATGGAGGGGCGGTGTGCTGGAAGAGCTCCAAGCAGGACACCGTTGCTGACTCGACGATGGAAGCGGAGTATATAGCTGCTTGCGATGCCGCAAAAGAAGCAGTCTGGATGAAGAAGTTCCTAACAGAACTTCAGGTGGTTCCTACCATAGTTGATCCAATACCTCTGTATTGCGACAACAACGGAGCTATAGCTTTAGCGAAGGAACCAAGGTCCCATCAGAAGTCCAGACACATCTTGAGGCGGTATCACCTGATCAGGGAGATCATTGATCGTCAGGAGATCGAGGTTCGGAGAGTTGCTTCAGAAGAGAACATTGCTGATCCATTCACGAAGGCCCTTCCTCAGATTCAGTTCGAGAGGCTGCTCGAGATCATTGGTCTACGATATGCCAGTACATGGCCCTAGTGCAAGTGGGAGATTGTTAGTGTTTATGCCCTAGAAGGCCATTACTGTATCATACTAGCTTGTATATTACTTAATGGAAGCTTGGGATATTCACATGTATATAACAGTCTTGCTAAACATGGTAGTATGCTACTTGGTTTTTCTATCTTAATATGTGAGTATACGTATTGATAGAGCTCTTAGGATCTTGCTTGTCTACCAGCGTTGTGATGGCAGTCACACTAGTGGGGGCTGGGTAGTCTACAAGCACATCCTTATTCAGGTCCCTGGTCGTTGGATTATCGAGACAGAGCATCGATACTCCGGAGTAGACTGGTGTGTACGCTTCTCATCCCAGTTGGGGAGATGGTCTGTCCCACAGCCGTCAGTACGTCGTACTGGAGATAGTATACAGGTGCTCGTTAGGTTACGGGTACACCGGACAGGACTCACAGGGAACTGTTGGTTGGTTTGATACCAGTCGTCAGTGAACAGTTCCCAGGTGACATGAGTACAGCGTAGTCCGCAGACTTGACACTGCTACTTCGCCTCGAGTGTGTCCCACTGTTCTTAGATTGCTACCCTACCACGGCTCAAAGGAGTCGTGCAAACAGGTAGCAGTTGGGTGCAGTCCCGAGCACTTGGAGGCAGTGGCGGTTAGACAGGATTCGTCCCTCCCGGTATTGGGAGTAGATATCGTGCTGTGTCAGAGAGCCATTACGCAAAGTCCCTGGCCAGGGCAAGCGAGATTTGCTGGTAGGTTCCAGCAGTTTCTCAGGGTGTAATGGGCTTTACTCCGACACGACTTATACCGCTATTAGGGGACTGACGCTTGCCGCCCCCCTAGGCCCGATATGCGATAGTCTTGGACGAACGGACCGGACTGTATGGAGATTGTCACATCAGACTCAGTAGGAGTTCGGATGGGTTTTCTCATCGGCCTTCTTATCGACAACTACCTGGGGACCGTTACGTACAGCTAGTGCCGCTTGCGGTCTGTGGTTAAACCCACTGCCAGCGTAGTAGTCGAGTCTCTAGAGTCCCACACAGAGAGTTTCCTACTCCAGGCGAAACGATATAGAGGTTGCATGGTTTTGCGACAAAGGGTTCGGACGCATACGTGCGTTTACGCGCGTACGACTTTCGGACAGTTTTTACCAGTCGGCTTTGGTTTAAGCCAGTTACTGGTATCCGGTTATTGGATTTATACAGTCTAAAGTTTTTCCGTATTTTTACGGATCGGAGGGGCGTTCTCGTAATTACTCGAGAAGCTTCTAGAAGATGTGACTAAGGAGGTTTCTTTTGGATAAGAGAGTGAGTCATGGTGGTGATTCATTCATTTCATTAATGCACATTTATTGCTTAATGACTCATGCTAATGAATCACCACTAGATATTTCATGAAGCATGCTTATTCATTTCTTTTTATTCATTATTGAAAAATAAGAATGCTTCATAATATTATGATACACTCTCTCTCTTCTCTCATTATCTTATCACACATTCTCTCTCCTCAAGCTCTCATGTTCAAACCCTAATCCTTAATCCTCATGTGTTGAGATCAAAGGATTAGTTAGACTAAACAATCCATAACCTTCACTCTATATCATCCTCTCATCTTTGATTAGCAATCAAAGTTGATTAGTTACCTCAAGTTAGAGGTTTAGCTTGGAGTTTCGCTCTCGGGTGGATCGTCTACTACCTAGAGAAGGTCGAGGAGAACAAAGGAGGACGTAAAGAAGAAGGACCGGTTTCATTAGGTATAATCCCTAATCACTTGTGAAAAGAAACTCATTTGAATACGGTTATTTATAGTTTAGCTTCGATTCAAGCGGTTAGTCGATGTTCGTTGTTTAAACTTGATTGTTTTTGAAAATTCCGCCTCCCCATAAGTACTGGGGTGTACTACATCGACTTACACTAACAAACGTCAGACACCAGTAACCGATAAGTCGTGTCGATGTGAGGCTCAAAACGTGTCGAGAAACTACTGATAACTCTTACCAGTAAATCTCCATATCATCCCAGGCCAGAGACTTCCCATTATAGCCAATCGAACACAGCGCAACATCAACTCCCAATACCGGGACAGACGAAACCCATCCTATCGCTCATTGCCTCTATGTAATTCGGGACTGTACCCAAAAGCCACCGTTTTGCACGCCTTCTTAGACGCGGTAAGGTGGAAATCAAAGCACAGTGGGAATCACACAAGAATCTATGACGATCTTGGGTCTACAGACTAACCTGTACCGGTGTCACCGGAGAACTGCTATCTGACAATAGGTATAATACCATCCAGGAGTTCTCGGCGAGTCCGTTCAGTATACCCAGTCTCCACTGAGCACCCGTACACCATCTTTGATGTCAAACACCGATGGATATGGGATCATCCATCGCCCATCATATGGGTCAAGATGCGTATACGCTAGTCTACTCTGGTGTATCGATGCCATGTCTCGATACACCCTCGACTAGCAATAGTTATAGGATGTACTCGTTGACTACCCTGGCCCCACTAGTATGATCTCATCATAATCCCAGTTGTCAAGTTCATATCCTAAGGGCTTTATCAACATGTGAGAGCAAGACAGTAAACCAAAACAAGTCAACATGTTAAGACAAGTGAAACCAGATAGCATACTATCATATCGAGCAAGAAAGTCCTCACTATATATATCCAAGCATCCTCTATAATATACATCATATGTACAACAATGGCCTCTAGGGCATATATACAACTAACAGATGATGCGTATGTTACACTTACACAGATTTGCCGGTTCACACACCTTCATCATCGATAATTGCCATGTCACTACATAGTAGAATTGCTACATCATGCCATGATATATTTTCTATGTTCATATCATTGTTCCACGTTGCATGAGATATACGGACACGCTTACATCTTGTTATATGTCGCATACCCTGCTACAGCTACATGCACATCATGCATACATACTGACATGTACACATACATATTTTGCTATAGTTGCATATACCCCTAAGTTGTTTTGTTCCGACATATGATATTGAGGCGTTGCTTATTTTTCTATTGTGCTTAGGAGATGCATCATACATACCTGCTTACATGTAGATTCACTTATCTTGCTATAGTTACATGTACACTTCATATGATGCTGCATTTGATTTCGGAGGATTTGGGAACCGCATGATATATTTTAAACCGGATTCATTTAAAAGAGCAGTTTTCACTTAATATGCTCATATTGGTGTTTTATGTTGCATATATCAGCTTTCATGTATTTTCGCATTGAGATATGGATTTCATATGATTTATGGATTTGAGAAATGTGGGGTAGTTTTCAAGAAATTTATGTATTGTTTGAAAACCCGGTTTCTCTTGATATGATTTTTCAGTGCGTCCACCATTTGATTTCTCGGTTCTGAGATTGGCAAGTGACACCCGATTCGAGGAGGAGGAGGAACCGTCTGTGGGTACATGGTGGAGCCCGGTATGGTACCCCGGGGCGAGAGAAGATTTCGTGGTGTAGACGATGAGCCTGGCAGAGGGACCACTACCTACCGGTGACAGTATTTGGACTCGGCGGATATCTTGGGGATACCGACCGGAGTCATGTTCAGACATGCTCGTGGATTTCGGGTGTCGATGTGGACACTCGGGTTCCATGAGATGACTGACATCAGGGCGGGTCATGGTGACGGCGCCTGGCAGATGAGGATTTACGTGTCGATGCTATGTACGGGTTGCATGATGTTTCGAGTGTCAGGGTTAGACACTCAGGTTTCCATGATTTTGTTGTGTCGCGAGGGACACACATTATTTTATGTCCTCATATTTACCTGCATATGCTTTTATGATATTTACATGCAGGAGTTGTTGTGTCAGTGGTTGACACATGGACGGGATCCACTTCCATACATTCATTGATTTTATTGTTGGACGAGATCCACCTGCATACTTGCATTGATTATATTGGTTGATGATATCCACTTGCTGATAGACATTTATTATGTGTTGGCACATATGGAGATACGGTCACCCTAGATATCATAGTATTACCTTTATGATATTGTTGACCTAAGAATCGTTGTTTATTTCGATTTCTACCTGGTGATGTTTTTCTATTCACGAGTTGGCAACTCACCCCCGTTGTGCCACAGTTCTTGCAGGTTGTCCGCATGGATCTGTTGCTGCATCGCTGGCACACAACTGTTTTCGGGTGACTTGCTTGTGGTAGGTGGTAAATGTTGGATCGTGCCCCTCTTGTATTCATTATTCATATTGTATCTAGTCACTCCATCAATTCAAAAACTAGAAAATTGTATATGTTGCAGACTTAGAGAACTTGTAGTTGCGAGACTTGAGCGATGGGTTTTATGTTCGCTTTTGGGGTTGATGTCTTGCTTTAATTTATTTCCTTATGTGGATCTTCGCCGTTGGGCGTCGTATACTTGTTATTTATACTTGTGGTGGTTGTTTCCGCCGTTGGGCGTGATTTGTTCCCTTTTGGGAAGCTTTATTTATATTCTGTGTTGTACCAGTTTTCGGGGTTTGTTTTTACAAGGGAGGTGCTGCCCAAATTTTCAAAAGACAAAACATGATTTACTATATCTTTATTTCAAACCTTCATCTTTTTATTTCTTAAAAAGGTTTAGATTTCTGGGTTTCAGCTTACTCGAATTACGTTACGCCTGTAGACGTCGCGTGATTTAAGTGCTAGTCGCGAGCTAATATTTTAGGTCGTGACATCTCTCTCTCCAGGTTGCGACCATGTCACGCCTTAATCGAGATAATAATATGGATGTATTGACCTAACCCGCTTGTTATACTGTGCTGGGGAACGTTGGTCCCGCAGCACCTTATAATTGTTATAAGACCGAGCAGAAAATAGGGGAATACCAGGATTCCCATGCCGCCCAAACGGAGAAAGTGCATGTTGACGCATCTTCTTCGGGTGTGCTCGTTACAGAGAACTGTTTCTCAGTATCCTTTACGTCCTTGGTATTTGATACTGGATCAGGATCTCGCATATGTAATCTATTACAAGGGGTACAGAAAGGTAGAAAACTGAGAGAGGGTGATATTTCTCTAAGTATAGAGAATGGTGCGATTGTTGCAGCCAATTCAGATGGCAGATATCACCTTGTATTATCAAATACATTGATTCTGAACGAATGTTATTAGATACCAAACCTGATATACAACATCATATCAGTAACTTTATTAGCAAAAAGGATATAATTTTGTATTGTTGGATAATGTTTTGAACATTTCCTATATCAAGTGTTGATTGGATCAGGCACGTTACCTAAAAGTATGTACGTTCTAAATCAAACCACAGTTCTTAACGTACAGAACACACACAAGAGGAAGAGTTCAGAAATGAACGAATCCTTCTTGAGGCATTGTAGACTAGGTCATATCAATGTGACCAGGCTTGCTAAGTTATATTTAGATGCATATTTAAATCAGTTTGAATTTACATCTTCTGAAAACTTGCCAGTCATGTCACAAAGATAAAATGACCATAGCTTCGTTTATGTGAAACAGGGAAAGAGTTATTGAACTCTTGGGACTAATACTTGATGATGTATGTGGTCCCCTGTCTACACATGCCAGGACTGGTTCTTTATACTTCATTACATTCACTGAAGATCTCTCAAGATTCAGACACATGTTCCTGTTGAAATTCGAGTCTGAAGCATTAGAGAAATTCAAAGAATATAAGTCAGAAGTAGATAACCAAAACCGGGTATAAGTATTTAAGTCCTATGATGTGATCAGGGAGGAGAATACTTGACCACGAAGATCCTGGACTATTCTAAAGGAGAATGAGATTCTCTCTCAGCATTACTCCTCCGTATACACCACAGCACAACGGTGTATTGTGGCGGAGCAATCGCACCCTATTTGATATGGAGCTCTCTATGATGAGTACTGCTGAGTTACCTATTTTCTTTTGGGTAGTTATGCACTTAAGAAGATGCATACCTATTGAATAGGGTCCCAACCAAATCAGATGCCTACCACTCTATATGCGATATAGAATAGGAAGAGCCCATATCTGAAGCATGTTAAGATTGGGGTTGTCCAGCCTATGTCTAAAAGAAAAATCCGGACAAGCTCAAGGAAAAGTCAGTTCTATAGAAGTTTATAGGATATCCCAAGCATTTCGCATGGGAATATCTTCTACCGCACCAAGGAACAAAAGGTGTTTTATTTCTCGGCATGACTACCTTTTTAGAAAAGAAATTTTTTGTTAAAGAAATTTATGGTCATGAGGTAGAACCGGAAGAAGTTCCAACTATACAAACTACAGCTGATGATTTGGTAGAACCAGAGGATTCAATAGTTCCAGACGAACCTCAGCCTCTCCGCCGATCTGGTAGGGATCCTCATCCGCCTGAGAGATACTTTAGTTTCTCGATGACAGTAGGAGCGAGCATTGCATCATAAGTTGATGGTCGAACTAGTTTCGAGCAGGCCATCAAGAGTGGGGACTTTGTAAGAATGGCTGGATGCTAAGCGATCTGAGAGGGAATTTATGTATACCAACAATGTATGGACTTTGATTGCATTATCTGAAGGGTTAAATCCCCATCAGAAGCAAGTATATCTTGAGAATATTACTTGGTGTCGATGGAAAAGTTGAGACTTTGAAAGCTAGACTTGTTGTAAAAGGTTCTCGCCATTAACCAGTTATGGTTTTTAATGAAACATTTTCTCCAGTATCGATACTTAAGTCCATCCAGATCCTACTCACCATTTGCAACATACCATGACTACGATATCTGGCTGTTGGGTGTCATGACTGCTTTTCTAAATAGTGATTTAGAAGAGAGCATCCATAAGAACACAGCCAGAGGGCTTCGTAGACAGTGGGAGCAGTGGAAACGTGTGCAAGTTTCGTTGTGTTTTAAAGCAGGCATCGCGGAGTTGGAACGTCTGTTTTGATGTGGTAGTCAAAGTGTTTCACTTCATTAAAATGGTAGATGAACCTTGTATATACAAAAGGGTTGTAGAGAGTAAGGTGGTATTCCTCGTATTGCACGTGGAAGAAATACTCTTGATAGGAATGGAGTTTCCTATGCTAAATTCGGTCAATTTCCTCTTATCATAATGATTCTCCATATAGGATCAAGGTGATACCTCCTAAATCCTGAGTTTTGGATCTATGAGATAGATCTAAATGGATGTTAGTATTCTCACTAGGTGTAGTGAGATGGTATCAATTTATCCTGGGGAGAATCACTAGATAACTTCCAATGTGGTAAGGTTGACTGAATGACAGTCACATGCATTGTCTTTACCCTCAGTGGAGGGACAGTATGTTGGAAGAGTTCCAAGCTAGATTCCGTGACAAACTAGACGATAAAGGTTGGATACATCGCTACCAAAGATGCTACCAAAGATGGAGTCTGGGTGTATATTTGTTCATGAGATGAACAAGGTTTCCTACCATTGTGTAACAATGGAGATGTGGTTTTGGCCTAGGAACCCCGTTCCCATCAGTGACCCAGATATATTCTAAGGAAGTATCACCTGATTATGGAGATGGTTGATCTCCAAGAGATAGAGGTTAGGATAGTGGATTCAGAGGTTAACACGGCGGATCAACTCACTGAGGCCTTTCCTGCAAGAGACTTTTATAGGACGTTGGGTATGCTATACTAAAAAAACTGGCCTTAGTGCAAGTGGGAGATTGTTAGTTGTATGTATGCCTTCGAGGCCATTATTATACATGAGATGTATATTATAATGGATGCTGGGACATATATAGGGAGAACTTTCTTGCTCGACATGATAGTACGCAATATGGTTGCTCTTTATCTTAACATGTACACTCATTTTCTCTCTGTTACGTGTTGATAAATCCTAGGATGTGTACTCGACTTCCAGGATTATGATGCAGATCATACTAGTGGGGCCTGGATAGTCCATGAGTTCATCCTTCACTGTTGCTAGTCGTGGGAATATCGAGACGGGGCATCGATATTCCAGAGTAGACTAGCGTATATCTTCTCGACCCATGTGATGGGCGATGGATGATCCTATATCCATTGGTGTTTGACATCAGAGATTGTATACGGTTGCTCAGTGGAGACTGGGTACACTGAACGGACTCGCCGAGAATTCCTAGATGGTATAATACCTCACGTCAGATAGCAGTTCTCTAGTGACACTGGTACGGGTTAGTCTGTCAACCCGAGAACGTCATAGAGTCTTGTGTGTCTCACGCCGTGCTTTGATTTCCACCCTACCATGGCTCTACTGAGTCGTGAAAACATGTGGTTTTTAGGTACAGTCCCGAGTTACATTGAGGCAATGAACGATAGGCGGGGATTCGTCTATCCCGGTGTTGGGGGTTGATGTTGCGCTATGGTCGATTGGCCATAACTGAAATCCCTGGCCAAGGTAGATATGATTTACTGGTAAGTGTTATCAGTAGTTTCATGCCCGTTATGGACTTTACATCGGCATGACTTATCAAGCAATTGGGGCCTGACGTTTACCACCCCTAGGCGAGATATGCGACATATCAGACGAACAGACCAGACTCTACGGTAGTGTTACTGATTGGATTTGCAGGAGTATGAGCAGGCTTGCTTATTGATCTTCTGATCGCTCAATACCCGGGTGGCCGTTACGCTTAGCACGCCTCTTGCGGCTTGTGGGTGTTTGATATGATCATCACCTACTGCAGGCGTATTGACGAGTCTTTAGAGTCCTACAAAGAGATTTCCTGGCTCAGGCGAAACGGAGTAGGAGCACATATGTGATATGTGCAGGACCGAGAATAATATGAGTATGTGATACCGTATTCTATTCTCGCGATTTTTGTTATCGGCCGGGTATATGTGATATAGCCGGGTTATCGAATCTAGTGTTGATTCAATAAATTGATACACATGATATTAGTCGGTTATATGTGATATGACCGGATCATTAAATCAAGTGTTGATTTAGTGATTTAATGTTTAATTATATATTTGATATATTACTTTGTATTAACTAGTATTCTCTCACTTAAGATTGTTTTCTCACTTGATGTGCACATAGTGTATATGAGATATATGTTTCTGTACATGATTGTATCATGGTAGATGATACATGCAAACAAGGGTGTGTGTATGACTTACACCATGCTACATATAGTTTAGGGTTTTATTTCTTTTAAGTAATTCAAATTAGTTGGCATTTTTTGTCATGGCTTGAAGCTTCATGAAGCTTGGATAAACATTGACCAAAGTCCACTTGATTTGTTTTACTTAAGATATTTTAAACCTAACCATTATTATTTAGCCATGGTTAAGTCTCTACAAGGGTTAGTATATAACACTAACTCACCCATGGTTGCTATTCTCACCTCATTTTTTTTATTATTGAGTTGCTTCATTTTTCATTATTCTTGAGTTGCTTCATTTTTCATGGTGGTTTTCTTCGTCTCTTTCTTCTAGCTTTCTAGCTCCATGAAACATGAAGAAATATGTGAGAAAAAAAAATCTAAAGTGAGCCCAATTCCTATTTCATCATCCTCTACTACTTTCCATTTAGTTTAGGGTGTTCTCTTCACAATGTTCATCACCTAGTGAAGAGGTAGCTTGGTTTTGAGTCTTCTCGACGTAGATCATCTTTGGCATCGAAGACTTCGAGAAAGATTGTTCATTTCTCCAAAGGAACCCATACTAGAGTTCGGGAGATCAACGATAGCAGCGAAGCGAGTTCTACACGGAGCTTTAGAAGTGAAGGACCAGTCTACAAAGGTTGTATTTCTTATTCACTTTCTACGTAAAGTTGTTTATATTCTAGTTTAGCTCCAAAAACTCTAGTTGGATCCTTGGTTAGGTTGTTTGGCACACAAGAAATTTATGAAATTGGCATGTTTGATGCTTTGTAAAAACTTGTGGTTGTGCCAAATATCCCTACATGTTCACCACATGAGGACATTCCTCGTCGTTGGTGGGACTTGGTGAGGGAACGTTTATTTGTGCCCGTGGATTGTATACAAGGGTTAATATTGAACCGCTTGTAGGGAAATTTAGGGAATGTGATGGCTTAAGAACAGGCTCAGGTCCCTGTAGCTTAAGTATTTTTGAATCCTACGAGAAATGGGGGTCTTATAGGGGGAATTCTCCTTACGAGTCGTGAGGATCTCGTAAGTGCAATTTCTCCTTAGGAATCGCGGGGATCCATAAGTATGTTGCTCCTTTGTGAGTCGTAAGGATTTCACGCAGGTGTTTTCTCCTCACAAGGTCGAGAGGACCTTGCAGGTGTCTTTATTTTAACGAGAATGCGCCCTTTCGGGTTTTCACAAACTCACCGGTAGTCCTGCCGTTTTCACTCACGGCGCCCTTTCGGGTTTTCATCCGTGCCCATTTCACTTGTGGACATACCTTTTTTTTGATGAAACTCTCGAGAATAGTTCCGCCACATGTGACCCATCCGTTTGCCGGTGGGATTTGAGTTGCAGTCCACTATCGCCGTGTTAGAGGCGACGTTGTTAGTTTAAAGACATCTCGGTCTATTGTTAGTGTATGGACATCTCGGTCCATTATTAGTTTAAGGACATCTCAGTCCACAGCTATTTTTAAGGACGTTGCTGTCCGTAGTTAGTTTAAGGACATTACGGTCCATAACTAGTTTAAGGACGTTACAGTTCGTAGCTCTCCAAGTTTGAGACGGAGTACTGTTGGGAACTACTCTTAGAGTTTTGACTCAAGAAGATAGAGAGCGGACATAGGCGTCGTCATCTATCATTGACCTGGGCCGTGACTCGTAAGGCGTAGTATGATTTCAGGAATCAGCCGTTTATTGGCCGGATGGGTCTTTCGCCATGCATATCCATGAGCAAGTAGGACCACCTTGGTAGACCTTGTCTATGATGTACTGGCCTTCATAGTTCGGCTCGAATTTCCACCGTTTGGCACGGTTTGGGATCATAGGTCTTTTTACGACTAACACGAGTTCGCCTTGGCGGAATGTTCTCACCCTAGTCAATTTTTCGTATAAGCGCGTCATCCTTGCTTTGTAAGCATCCAGGTTTTGCTGCGCCATGAGACGAGTTTCATCGATGGCATCGAGCTCCTCAGGTCGAAGTTGGGCATTCTCTTTGTCCGTTAGTTCGTACCGAACCGCCACTCGTAGAGAGGGTAGCTCTATCTCTAAGGGAATTACCGCTTCTGTGCCGAAGAGTAACGCAAATGGCGTTGTGTTCATGGCCGTCTTGAACGTGGTCCGATAAGCCTAGAGAGCTTTATGCAATCTCTCGTGCTAGTCCTTTTTATTTCTAGATAATGTTTTCTTTATGATCTTTGTCAAGGTCTTGTTGAAAACCTCAGTTAGACCGTTAGCTCGGGGATTATAAACTGAAGAATATCTCCAATCTATTTTATGCTGCTGTACGAAGCGGCTGATCTTATGGCTTCAATATGCTGACCCGTTATCCGAGATGATCCACCGCGGAGTGCCGAACCGGTAGATGACATGCGTCCTGAAGAAATGGAGGATTTTCTCCATCATCACTTCTCTTAATGGTATTGCTTCTGCCTATTTAGAGAAGTAATCGGTTCTTGCTAGTATGAACCGATGTCCCTTGGATGATGCTGGCTCGATGGGCCCGATTATATCGGTTCCCCACATTTCGAATAGCCAGCTGGCCAATGTTGGGTGTAGAGGATTCGGATGCTGGTGGATGAATTCCCCGTGAATTTGGCACGAGTGACACTGCTTCTCATATTCTAGGCAGTCCTGAATTATCGTGGGCCAGTAGTAGCCCATTCTTTTGATCTTCAGCTTCATCTTTCGCCCCGCTTGATGGGAACCGCAGAGTCCATCATGAATTTCTTGACCGACCCTCTCTGCTTCTTCCAGTCCCAGGAATCTCAACCATAGACAGTCGAATGATCTCTTATAAAGAGTACCATTAACGAAGGCGAAAGGTAGGGCTCGCTTCATGTGCTGATGTCTTGACGACTCGTCTTCAGGCGTTCGATGGGATTTGAAGTAGCCTTTGAAGACTTCTCTCCATTCCTTCGCCCTTTCTTCATCTTCCAATTGGAAGGCCTCTTGTTCGGTTTCTTCCTCTCCTTTAGACGTCTTCGGAGATATTTTTTGTAGTGCGAGAATCTGGCGCCTTTGCATAATGATCTTTACGTTATCGTGGTTTTCGTCAGCCAGTTCTTTAGCGAGCTTGGCTAACGCATCCGCTTTGTTATTTTCCGCACGTCCTATGCTTTACAAGGTGTAGGAAGGGATTTGCGTCAGCAATTCCTGCACTCTTTCACCATACCTGATCAGTTCTGGCTTGCACGTCTGGTAGTTGCCATTTACTTGGCTAACGATCAGCTGGGAGTCTCCATATATGGGGAGGTTTTCAATACCCATGTCGACAGCAATCTCAAGACCTGCCATCAAAGCTTCATATTCAGCTTCATTTTTTGTTCTTGGCTCCGTTAAGGAAAGGGAAAAACACATAATCCATCCTTATGGAGTCACGAAGATAAGGCCCACCCTGGCTTTAATCATATGGGTTCTTTGCTTCTCTTCATAGATGATGCCCCATCGATGTAGAGTTCCCATCGGGTATCATTCCCTTCTTTCTCCCCGTCGATTGCGTCAAAAGCGTGTTCGTCTGGTAACTCGCAGTTCAAGGGTGAGTCGGCAAGTATCGGATGCTCAACGAGAAAGTCGGCGATGGCCTGGCCTTTTATTGCCTTGAAGGGTCGATATAATATCGAGAACTCCATCAATAGGAGGGCCAATTTGGAACGCCTTCCTGTTAGCATGGCTCTTGACATCAAATATTTGAGAGGATCCACCTTTGATATGAGATGAACCTCATGTGCCAAGGCGTAATGACGGAGCTTTGTTACTGCGAAGATCAGTGTCAGGCAATGCTTTTCGACAGGGGAGTAGTTATATTCTGCCCCCAGGAGAACTCGACTCAAATAATAGAGAGCTCTCTCCTTCCCCTGGTCGTTCTCTTGTGCCCATAATGCGCCTAAAGAACCTTCAAGAGCTGTTGTGTATAGGATGAAGGGTTTTTCCTTGACCGGCGCGGTCAGTAACGGCGGGTTCTGTAGATATTGCTCGATTTCATCTAGTGCTATTTTGCAATTACGATCCCAAACGAACGGGATCTCTCTCTTCATTAGATGACTGTAGGGGCGGCATTTGCCGGAGAAGTTAGCTATGAACCGCCGGATATAAGCGAGCTTTCCTTGAAGATACCGTAGTTGTTTGAGAGTTCTTAGAGCGGGCATTTCCAAAATCGCCTTGATCATTGACTGGTCTATTTCAATGCCCCAGTATCGTATGATGAATCCCAAGAATTTTCCAGAGGAAACTCCAAATGGGCATTTCAGAGGGTTCATCTTCAGGTTGTACTTCCGAAGGCGCTGGAACACTATCTTCAGATGCTCCCAGTGCTCTTCGTACGATTCGATTTTCACCATGAGGTCGTCAATATAACATTCAACAATCTCATGTACGAGGTCATCGAAGATCTTTTTCATGGCCCTCTGGTAGGTGGCGCCAGCGTTCTTCAGACCGAATGTCATCACTTTGTAGCAGAAAATTCCCAGCGGAGTACGGAAAGCAGTGTGCTTTTGGTCTTCGGGATGCATCTTGATTTGGTTGTACCCTATGGATCCGTCCATGAAGGAGAAGACTTCATGGGTGGATGTGTTATCGATCATCAACTCGGTGGCAGGCACTGGGATATCAAGCTTTGTTGAGATCCTGAAAATCTACGCAGACGCGTACTGTCCCATTTTTCTTCATTACCGGAACGATATTGGTGATCCAGTCAGGATATTGATCTTCTTGGATGAAGCCAGAGTCCATTAGCTTCTTGACTTCGGCATTGACACTCATCTCAAGCTCGAGCCGCATTCTTCTTGACGCCTGTTTGACCGCTTGACGTCCGGCGATATCACCAGTTTATGCACAGCTATCTCTAGATCTAATCCTGGCATCTCGGAATAGTTCCATGCGAAACAGTCTTTATACTTCATAAGCACGTCTTTTAACGTGTCTACCTGTTTCTCAGACAGTAGCTCACTGACGAACGTTGGCCTTGGCTCGTTTGTCTTCCCCAAGTCGATTTTTCTCAGGTTGTCTGCTGTGGTGTGTATCCCATCTTCCAAATATTTTAGCGCCGGTGGAAATTCTGAGATCGCCTCGTTCTCATCTTCATTTGCGAAGCACTGGGGGGTCGTTCGTATTCTCATACTCTCTTTCCTTTGAGAATGTTATCATATGGCAGGTACGGGCTCGTTTCCAAGCTCGATGCTGATCTAGACTTTCCCTCTCCGTGTAGGTTGCTCTCGGCTCGTGCTTTCGTGGCGGGGATACCCTCCAACTGTCGGAGAGAGCAAACCTGCCTATCCGATACTGATCTTCAACCCAATCTTTGAAGGTGAAGTAGTCTTCAAGAGGATGTCGCACTACTCGGTGGTAGGAGCAATAATCCGGGTTATGGACCTCGTTTATCTGTTCGGGGTATTGAGACTCCGGGAGCATCATCATTTGATGCTTCATGACAAGGTCGAATATTTTTCTTGTCTTGTCTTGAGGGAAAGAGTATTCCCGACCTATCTTCTTTATGAAAGACGGTTTCCAGCTGACTTTTCCTCGCTTGCGTGGCTTCTTGGATCCGCTTTGCTGTCTTGGAATGCCGTCCACATTTTTGACCTTGCCGTTGTTTCTACATCGGGCTTTCTTTTTTCAATGAGAGCGCACAGCGGGTTGGGGGTGAAAGGGATATTCATCCTCCATAGCCTGCAGAATGATACGTTGCGTTCTGGCTTTTTCGTAAATAGCCATTTTGCTGCTGTGGTCATCCCGAACCCTTTGACCTGCTTCTCTTATTAGCTTGTCAATCTGATCTTCGAATGAAGGACTTGATATTCGTACGGCGGGATCTCGTTCTGGTTCGACATCAACGCTGTCCGGAAATGTATTCGCTTCTCCACCGGAGTTATTTATGACATGGCATTCATGGAATTGCTCCCGTTTCTTGGACCGAACGTATCCAACGCCAGTCGTCTCCATTCTCCCATTAGGCATCTTTCGCTTAGTCCCGGAAACGTCCCAAATCTTGTTATAGAACTTGGCTTGTCGAGCAGTCTGTTTGAAGGGTATGCCTTGGCATCTCAATAGCCTTTTCAGTCCCTCTGCATAGTATCTGGGCGGACGGATTGGTTAAAGCCTTTCGAGCGCAGGTTCGGCACCTTGCTATACTTCTTTCTCCACTCTAGTCTCCGTGGATTGGTAGAAAAGGATCGCGTTCTCACTTCTCTGGTGAGGAGGGACGTATAAGGTCTGCAGCTCTTGCACGCTATACGTACCAAGTGCATCAAGTTCTTTGTAATGCCACTGCGGGACCAGGGTAATCTATAAACACTGGTCAGCTCCAGCAAAGGTCTGTATTGATGGGCGGACGGAGAACTCTGCGTTGGCCTCGTCTTCAGAGTCACTGCCAAAGACCAAAATGGGAGTGGATGGTTCTGGCTTGTTGCCAAGTAGACCCTTCATCCTATTCGGTATCGCTCCCAAATGTCGGGATAGTGGCGATGGCTTCTTGCTTGTTCTACGTGTTGCGACATCTTTCCATGTCTTCGAAGTCTGGTAAGAAGTACTTGGCGTCTTCATTTTTGCGAACTTCATTTACGGAGAATGGGTTCAGCTCCCCTATAACTGAGTACTCGAGGCCGTCCTTGAAGTACTCCATGCATTGATGCTGTGTAGAAGGGATTATGTTGTACTTATGTAACCAAGGCATGCCGAGCAATGTGTTGTAGCAAGTCCTAGCGTCAATAACATGGAACTTGACGTTAGTGAGGAGAAGCCCGAAGTGTAATGTCGGTATTACAGACCCAAGCGTTTGTGATGATTGGTAGTCAAAACAGGTGGTGGTAATTTTATCCTGAGCCAAGTGCTGCATGTTCATGGAAATATTCTTCAACACCCTTACGTTGAGAAGGTTGACGGAGGACCCATTGTCGACCAGGATCTTCCCTATCTTGATATCGTAACAATACCCGGTTACATACAGCGGACGGTTGTGCTCGCACGTTTCGAGAAGGAGGTCTTCATCGCTGAAGGTGATATCAGCCGTGTGGACTTCTTCTAGCTCGTCCTTCATTTTTTCTTCCGCCAGGAAGGCTTGAAACTGGTCGGGCTCTTGTAACACCATGATAAGGGAATCTCGAGCATCTTTACATAAGAGAAGGGCATCCAAGTTACTCGATTGGGAGGGTATCTTTCTCAGATGCGCCATGACATTGTAATCCACCTTGTTCTTCTTGAGCGGGACATTAGCTGTGAGCTCTTCGACAAATCTATCATTGAGAGCGATCTCCTCAGGGACATTTTCCTTCCCATTATCTCTTTTCTTCAAACCTTTGTTTAAAGGTCCAAGATTCTTTTCATGCAACGTACGGTTACATAGCTGAATGTTCTCACAGTTCTTTATCTCCTCTTCTTTTTCAGAGGTGGATTCCTTGAAGACAGGGCCGATGGCTAATTCTTCATCAGAATCGCCCCCGAAGGTAAGAACTTGAGGTTTTGCTCTTATCGAGATGGCATCAAATATATGACAGTTACCGGGTGTTCCTCCACGCTCGTCTGTCATGCTTCTCTGCTCCCGACGCGCTTTGCGCTTTACCCACTTGAAGTGTTGTCGGTGGGCAATGTATCCCTGCCACCACTTCTTGAAGGCATTGCACTCTTCGGTACGGTGCGTGACCTTCGGATGGTACAAGCAGTAGTTCGGATGTACATTCGCTTTGTCGAGGCACGTACTCAGGGGAGTATTACCTTCGAAAGGAGGCGGCTTCGTTCCCATTGACAGAGCTTTGGCGAACTGCTACCTTATCTTGATTCTTCTCTTGTTGGTGGCAGGGGAACTTTGATCCAGTTGAGGAACTTTATGGCTTCTTCTCACCGGAGCATTTTCGGCCTAACACCGGCGCTTGGCCTTTTCGTAAATGGCCGCTTCACATTCTCGATCCGCTTTGCTCTTTTGAAGAGCTTCGTTCAGCATCTTATCGATGAGGTCATCTGACGGTTCCATGGGTTTTGGCTCTGGACCTGCCCCCGGTTTCTCTACATCGGGAGCTTCTTTGCTATTTGTCGACGAATGAGAGATCATGTAGCAGCTCACTACATACTCCTCGAGTTCTTTTGACGAGTCGTCTCCTTCATCAACGTCACTGTCTCCATTCTCAAGAATATGATTGAGGAATTCTTGCAGTGTGACTGGGGTCCGCGCTTTTTGGTTGTATTCCTCCAGTGCGTCGATGTATTTCCGCAGACCCGTACGATTGTCCTCGAGCTGCACGGGATTTTTGGCCTTCTTCTTTTTCTTTAAAGATTTTGGAGGCTTGGCCTGGAGGTTTTGCCCATCGTTACCAACTTTCAGCGTTGGGCGCGGTTTCAGCATTCTGTTAATAATTTCAGGCTCCAGCGGGCTTTTCCTCCTAATCGTCGGACATGCTAGAAGATCATTCAACATTCTTTTAGTTGTAGCGGAAAGGACCAATTCCCACGGGGCTTCTTCTATAAATGAGCATGATGCCGCCGGCGTGTCCACCTTTTTAGGAGTGTGCTGCTGCGGCGGGTTCACCTTCCAGTTTTCGGACAATGCGAAATTACCCTATTGGTACTGGTCTTCGACCCAGTTTTTAAAGACCTAACAATCTTCGATTGGGTAGCCCACTATTCGGTGGAATGGGCAGTAATTGGGATTGTTGACGTCACCCGATTGAAGTAGGTGTCTCGGATCCGGTAGAATGATGAGCCTGTTGCGCACCGCTAGTTCGAATAAGGACGTCTCAACTTCTCCTCGAGGGCTTGCGGTCTGCTGTTTTTGGCGAATAACTGGTTTTGGGTCACTCGATTGTTGTTTAGCGTTGGCGATGAAAGTCTCTTTTCCTTTGCCCTTTTCATTCCGAAGATCTGTCTTTAAAGAGGACGGCATATGGCCTATCTGGTCAATTAAGGCCTGGAAGGTGGTCGGCTTGAAGAACCACATAAACTGGCATAGAGTTGCCAGAGGATCATGGGTCCCCATGAACATGCCTACAACAGGAGCTTCTTCTATACGCTGTTCACACTTTAACTATAGGTTACGCCACCGAATTGCGTATTGAACCCAGGTCTCTCCCGGTTTCACCCTGGCGTTGATTAATGCCGTGATTGGAGTGCGCTCGCTTGCGCTTGCGAACCGTTGGGTGAAAAGTAGTTCCAACTCCGTAAATGACTTGACGGAGTCATTTGGGAGCTCGGAGTACCATTCAAATGCTGGCCTTGGTTAGTGGATCCGCGGTTTTATCCTTTGTATCTACTCTCCGAATCTCGATCTCTTGGTGATCAACTATATCCAGGATCAATTGATATCGCCTGAGGATGTGTGTGGACTTTTGATGGGATCGGGTTCTTTGTCCAACGCCATAGCTCCATTATTATCACAATACAATGATATTGGATTAATAATGGTTGGAACTACTTCTAACTCCGCAACGAACTTCCTCATCCAGACGGCTTCCTTGGTAGCATCATTTGCAGCAATATACTCAGCTTCCATCGTGGAGTCTGCAACGGTGTCCTGTTTGGAACTCTTCCAACATACCGCCCTTCCATTGACAGTAAATACAAACCCTGAGATAGATTTACTGTCACCCTTATCATTTTGGAAGCTGGAATCGGTAAAGGCCTCCATTTGGAGATCCCCATTACCATACACCAAGAACAATTCTTTAGTCTTTCGAAAGTACTTAAGAATGTTCTTCACGGCTATCCAATTATGCTCCCCTGGGTTGGATTGATACCTGCTCACTACAGCTAGTTCGTAAGCTACATCAGGGTGAGTACATATCATCGCATACATTACAGATCCTACGGCTGAAGCGTAGGGTATAATGCTCATGCGAGTTCTCTCTTCATCAGTTTTCGGACAGAAGTCCTTAGAGAGAGAGATTCCATGGCAAACGGGCAAGGCACCACGCTTGGAATCTTCTATACTAAACCTTTTTAGGATGGTATCAATGTACTTTGATTGGGACAATCCCAATAATCTCTTGGATCTATCTCTATAGATCCTTATGCCCAAAATGCACGAGGCATCACCCAGGTCCTTCATGGAGAACCTTTGTGATAAGAATAATTTGAGCGATTGTAGCATAGGAATATCATTTCCTATCAAGAGAATATCATCCACGTACAATATGAGGAAAGTGATAGTACTCCCTACAATCTTCTTATAAATGCATGGTTCATCTATATTTTTGATAAAATAAAACTCTTTGATTGTATCATAAAAACAGATGTTCCAGCTCCGAGATGCCTGCTTTAACCCATAAATGGATTTAAGCAACCTATATGCTCTTTCGCTTCTCCCACTGTCTGATCCATAAAAACGCACTCTTCTAAATCACTATTTAGAAATGCAGTCTTAACGTCCATCTTCCATATTTCATAGTCGTAGTGAGCAGAAATAGCAAGTAGGATCCGAATGGATTTAAGCATTGCTGCTGGAGAGAATGTTTCATCATAGTCTAGTCCTAGTCTTTGACGAAAACATTTCGCTACAAACCTTGCTTTATAGGTCTCTACCTGTCAATCTACACCAATATTTTTCTTAAAGATCCATTTGCACCCTACGGGTTTTATCCCAGGAGGTGCAACGTCCAATGTCCATACTTTGTTGGTGTACATGGACTCCATTTCAGATCTCATGGCATCCAGCCACTTCACTGAGTCTCCACTCGAGATAGCCTGTTGAAAACTAGTAGGGTCATTATCATCCATGATGCAATCTTCTCTATCACCATCAATGAGAAAACCATAGTATCTCTCCGATGGGTGAGAAGTTCTACCAGATCTCCGGAGCGGCTGAGGTTCTTGTTTTTCTACTGTAAAATCAGGTTCAACCAATTCTTCATGAGTAATTTGTGTCCCTAGAACCTCTTCTAGATCTACCTTATTGCCATCAATACTATTTGTAAAAATTTCATTTTCCAAAAATGTGGCATGTTGCGAAACAAACTCCTTTTGTTCCTCCTTGTGGTAGAAAAGATATCCATATGAATGTTTTGGATATCCCACAAATGTACACATGACCGATCGTGTCTCGAATTTATCCGGATTCTGCTTTTTGACATAAGCCGGACAACCCTATATGCTAACTCTTTTAAGAGATGTACTCTTCCCACACCACATTTCATATGGATTGGTAGACACAGACTTTGTGGCAACCCTGTTCAATAGATAAATTGCTGTCTCTAATGCATGTCCCCAAAAGGAAAGTAGTAACTCAGCATCACTCATCATGGACCGTACCATATCTAATAGGGTACGATTCCTCCATTCTGACACACCGGTGTGCTGCGGCGTGTACGGAGGAGTGAGCTGAGAGAGAATCCCATTCTCTTTTAAGAAGTCTGAAAACTCAGTGCTTAAATACTCTCCACCTCGATCTGATCGAAGTTTCTGTTGGAGATAGTGCCCTCAGAGTCAATTATTGGATCACAGGCACGTGATTGCAATGATTGAGGGAGACCTATACCGGTAGGACAGTCTTACTCAAGATGATAGTATGCTATCTGGTTTACAACTATCATCGTGTACTGCTTCAGGTAACCTTACAGGTCACTATTACACGTTGATAGAGCCCTTAGGATTCTTGCTTGACGACCAGCAGTATGAGGGAGATCATATACGTGGGAGCTGGGGTCTATAAGCACATCCTTAAATGGTCCCTAGTCGTGGGAGTTTCGAGACAGGGCATCGATACTCCAGAATAGACTAGTGTATACAGTCGAGACCTCGATGAGGAGCGGTGGCAGGTCTCACAAGCCACTGGTGTCAGTTGGTTCACCTAAGATGTATACAGGTGCTCATTGGGTTATGAGTACACCGGACAGGACTCGCCGGGAACATGCTAGTTGGTCTTATACCTGACGTCAGATAGCAGTTCCCAGGTGACATGTGTACAGGTTAGTTCATCGACCTGAGATCATCATTTTGTCTCGTGTGAGTTCCCACTGTACTTTGATTACTAGCCTACCACGCTCAAAGGAGTTGTGCAAACAGGTTTTAGTTGGGTACAGTCCCGACCCACATGGAGGCAGTGAGAGGATCTGCAAGGGTTCGTCTCTCCCGGTATTGGGGGTGAGGTCCCGCTGTTTGTAGGAGAGCCATTACACGAAGTCGTTGGCCAAGACAGGAGATTTACTGGCAGGTATTCCAGTAGTATCTCAGGGTATTTTTGGCTACACTCCGACACGACTTGTACCGCTTTTGGGGGTCTGACTTTTACCAACCCCCTAGGCCCGCCATGCGATGCTCATAGACGAACGGACCGGACTGTACGGACATTGTCACTGACAGGCTCAGTAGAGTGTCAGGATGAGTTTGCTCATCGACGTCCCTTTTGGTCAATACCTGGTAGCCCGTCACGTATGGCTAATACCTCTAACGTGCTAGTGGTTAAATCCACAGCCAAAGTATTGACGAGTTTTTAGAGTCCCCCACAGACCGTTTTCTCAAGTTTCGGGCGAAACGCTGTAGAGGCCATATGGAGATATGGCAGGGTTCGATCCTATACGTACGGTATTGCACGGATCATGATCGGACGGATAATACTAGCGGGCTATGGTTTAAGCCGGATCCTAGTATAGTACAGTGTAGATTTTGTCTCTTTGCATTTGTATTCAGTCGGAATACAAATGCGGGTATGTATATACAGTCACGGGGTTTTTCTGTAATTTATTACGGGATCAGTTTTCTGAAGTTGCCAGTTTGCATTCCGTTTCGGCCAGTTTTCCTTTGTTCCTTCACGGCCGGACTTTTATGATGGGAGGGACTAATTTGCAATTTTGCAAATTAGTATTGTGGAGGGGGTTTCTTGTGAAAGGAGAGATTATGATATGACTAGCATCATTTGATTCTTTTTGAATCAACTCTTTTGCATTTATTGTGATGAGAATGAGATGGGATTTGATATGGCTTTGGAGCGACTTATTTTTCTTGTGATCACACATTTCCCCACTTGTTTTTCCATTCATTTTTCCCCTTCTCCATTAGAGATTGGCCGGCCAATTTTTTGAGGGGGTGAGGATTCTTTATGTGTGTAGAAATTCATTCTCATTTGGATTCATAAAAAAAAATACCTTAGTTGATCTCCATTGATTCATTCCTCCATCATGGTAACTTCATACCCCATGAGACAAAGCTACTACACTTAGCCTACAACATTTCTTGGGCACGTCGGCTTGCCAACTTCGTGCGCGAGTTGCCTCGGTCCAGAGGTGGGAGCCCGTAAAAGAACCCGGCGATGTGGTGCCCGTTCCGACGAGGTGCTGAAGACCGGAGATTCCACGAGGACATCGGAGTGAAGGCTGAAGACCGAAGAACACGGATCGCTCGGTATAGCATTCTACCCATTCTCTAGTTGCTAGCGTTAGGTTAATGGCCCGATCCGGGTTTTTAGTGCGCGGTAGTGCCGGTTTACAAAGTTTTGAAAAGTTTTGTTTCCGCATTCCGGCGCCGGATTGACGGTCGGGGCGCTGCCGTGCACTTACATTGGTATCATAGCCACGCCATTAACCTAGTCTAGCTTGCTCTAACGTGTTTACAAGTTCGTTCGAACGGATTTTCCAAAAACCGCGTTTTCATTGCATTAGTTTCTGTCGAATTTTTTTGGGCTCGAAAAATTTTTCAGTGTGTTGCAGAAATACATGCAGGGAATTCTAAGAGTTCTGTAAAAATTTGGTCACCTGTTATTAATGTTCAGCCGCGGAACCGCGGCCAAACTCATGCTGGTGCCGCGGTTCCACCGCCACCTTGACTCCTTACTGCACCAAATATTTATAGAGGGTCTTAGACTTGGAAATGGGGGTTTTGGAATGTTTTTTTTGGGCCCAGATTTACTTTGAGTGCTACAGTTGTGCTTGGGGCCCACTTCGGTAAATTTAGTCGATCGAATATTTTAAACATGTTAGTTCACAGTATTTACATTATATCTGCGACCGTGAATGTCATTTGATCGGTAAATCATGTCTGACTGCTATAGCCCTTTTAGACGAATTTGCGGATGTGACATTCACGTTGATGTTCTGTGTTGTGCTGTGATGTTGCGGATTGGTCGTGGGGGATAGCCTGGATGCAATGGAAGTACAGTTTGGTGTATTATGTACATTTGACATTACGGGGAGAGCGTCCGACATGTGGACTGCCGTTACTGCCTGTTTGTATATTATTCTTTTGGGGCACGACCGGGATGAGGTCGATGTACTCGTTGTATATTTTACTTTCTGTACTAGGATTACCCCGTGGAGGGGTGCACGGATAGCCGGATTCTAGAGGGCAACGGGCCTGCATCTCATGGCTTTGAGACGGAGGGGGCTTCACTCTAGAATTTGCGGGCTATTCGCAGCATTCGTAGGGGGTACAGGTTGACCCAAGGAAGGATGCCCAAGTTACCGGATTTCGTGAAGTGTTGGGTGGTCCATTCACGTTCTTGAAGGGGGCTGCCTCATTTCAGGTTTTGGCGGGTAACTTGCCGCGCCCGTAGGGGTCTAGGATTTCATTGCACAGGCTATCCATACGACCAGGGGAACGTCGGGTTTCAGTAGCGGCTCTATGAAACCCGGGATCCCAGATATCTCTATTGTTCTATGCTGCTTATTACATTTCTGTGATGTTGCATTTTATCACGCCTTGAGCGAATACTATATATTGATATATATACTAGTAGATGTTGTATATGTTTTGCATCCGTGCTAGTCCAGTCCTCGCTCTGTAGTTAGTTAAGTAACCTAACGGGTGATGACGGGACCCAGTGGCGAATGCGGGTGGCATATACGTACATCATTATTTTCGTTCTTTTGCGGTGTGATCAATTGATGGGACTGCGTTGATTCGGATCAATGCAAGCTAAACAAACCTATTCTGATGTTGTTGGAGCAATGTTTCAAATAGCTGTTATTGCAAGGGCGTTCTCTTTTGTTTTGCAAGTGGTATTCAGTTGGAATATCCTGCACCTCAGTCGACGAGGCAAGGGCCGAGATCCCTTCACCGGGAGTGACCCCTTGGACAGAAGTTTGCGTCAGGGCAATAACTTCACTATAGTCGTTTACTTTTTCTTTGCATCGTGGTATTCAGTTGGAATATCATGCACGTCATTCTACGGGGAAAGAGCCGAGATCCCTTCACCGGGAGTGACCTCTTTAGCAAAGGTTTTCGCCACTATATTTTTATAAAAGCTATCCAGTTCGTTCAACGATATCAAGTTCATTACGTTAATGGTTTTTCTCCAGAAACCATTCGTAGCCCTCCATCATTTCAGTTAAATATTCGGTAGTATTCAAGCTATGTATTTTGACCTCACGCTAAGGCATAGTGATTGGTAGCTGCCGGATATTTATCTGCAGCATAGATAGATGTGTTGGTTTGGGACAGTCGTACTGCCATTTTGGCCTATGTCAAGGGTAGGTACGGGTGGGTTCAAATTAAACTGGATAATGATGGGTAGAACTTGACATGTGACTTATGACATTTTGACCTCATGCCAAGGTCATAAGAGCATGGGGCAAAAATCCTCATAGGGAGTTTCTAAAGAAACTGAAACTTGCCAGATATGCGCATACCTTCTGGAGTGTGATAACGTGAGCGGATTCCGTCACGTTATCATGCGATGATAGTTGGATCCCAATTCCCACTGATGAGTTGGTTTACTCCTCGGGTGATCCCGACTGATTCTTCTTTCAGGTTTGGAGAAGAATTTGACATTACAGTGAGTGGTTTCCGGATTAGATAAAGTGATAACCATTCTGATCTAGGCTAGAGTGCACGCTGAGTGTTTCTTTTCTCTCTCTCTTTGGCAGTGACCATGACCCGACCATTGACTATGACTCAGTGACCAAGTTAACCGAACCTTCTTATAACACTGGCTTTTGGATTGTCAGAGTTGCATACCTCATTGCCACTCCTACTTTTACCCTTTTCTCCAGGACACCTCGTATTACTACGAATGTCCACATCCATTGGATAAAACCATCGTATGGTTATATACGAACTCGAAGGAATTTATTCGAGGATGGTTTCCGGTTCTGGAGAAAACGAATAAGACTATTCAGTTGTCTTTTCCTTTTACCTTCTCTTAGGTTGCGAGTACTCCTTGGTTTAGGAGATAATACACCTATTATGCAAATTGGATAGTCTCCTTCCAAACCATAGGCAGGTGCCGAACGGTAGGGAATGAAGAAAACCAATTAGCCTAACGATGGTGTACAGAAGGTATTATGTAAAGAAAAATAAAGGGATTAGAAGGAAGGAAAAGTAAATTGCGACTGCTATTCACGACCAAACCAAGTATTTCTTCGCCAATCCTAAATCACCTTTGGATTTCTCCAGGACACTCCGTATCACTACGAAGATCCATAGTTTATTAGATACTCCATCGTATGGTTATATACGAACTCGAGAGGAACTTGTTCCAGTTCGGGGATGGATTCTGGTTCAGGAGAAATAGGAATAAGGTTTATTCGTTTGTCTTTTATCTTCACCTTCTCTCGCATTGCGAGTGCTCCTAGGATTAGGACAGTACACCCATTATGCTTATTGGATAGTCTTCTTCCAAACCATAGGCTGGTGCCGAACGGTAGGGAAGGAAGAAATCCATTTAGCCTAAGAGGGTGTACAGAAGGTAATGACTAAAGACATATAAAGGCATTTGGAGAGATGGCAAAGAATTATACGGTTACAGTTGTGAATCTGGATAATGGAAGAGGCATTATTAGGAATACCGGGATACCCCATCGAAACATTTCAATGTTTCAGTCTCACTGTGTACTGTTAAAAGAAAACTGATTTCCCAATTAGACACTTTCTCCAGGGTATGTATTTACCCAGTATGATTCTCACATCTGTATGGTTTTACAGATGATGAGTGGGAGTAACTTATTGGGAATAAGGTGATTATCCTCATTATATCGGAATTCGTTGTAATTGGTGATATTTGAAGAAATCGCCTGGGTTGTTTGCCGGACGGCAAATATTTGGTTTTGAATATCGGTTGTTATGCACCAATTTCAAATTGATATTTCTGTACGTCTATTTTTTTAGAGTGAGATATACCTTTTAGAAATTATTTCCATGACATTTACCTATATCAGTGGATGGTTAGGTAAGGATCATTAAACAGCGGTGTAATTCTTCTCAACCATAAGTACAGTTTTCAACCTACCACACACTGGGATTGAGTTATTAGACTCAAGGGACTTATACAGAGTATTGTATATTGTCCAGTGTCTATGAGGACAGAGGGGTTCGTACTCGTACTGTATTTTGTTTACTTGTGACTTCTCTAGTTCTTAGACATGTGTTTCGTAGAAATACAAGGTCCAAGTTTTGAGAAGTTATAGGTATATGAATAAAGTAGAGAACCAGGTGTTGCAAGTATCGGGATTTTTCAAGGTGATCGAAAATGTTGATACTTGTGTATGGTATTCAGATGATAGCAATGATTAAGAGAACTTGCTTCTCTTTCAGGTTACTCATAATTGGAAGCATTCCTAAGTTGAGTAATGCTGATCGGCCTCTCTCCATTTAGTTGACATGCACTAGAGACAGCTGCATGATTTAAATATAGTTAAATTAAATCAGTGCCTCTGTTTCTGTATTGGATATAGAACAGTTCATATCTTGACATTGTTAAGGTACGGGGAGTTGTCCAGCTTATCTTAAAACCAGACTCTGGATAACTAAAGGCACGTTTCTGTAATGGCTGTTTGTGGGTTGACCCAGGCTATGACGTGGGTTGATTTTCTACCATCAGGAAGATCAATAGTAATATTGTTCTTGACTCGCCACAGTTTTAACAAAAATGTATTTTTTCAGAAAACAATAGTGGGAGTATGGTAGAACTGTAAGTGATTCCAGAAGCGCAAACTATTACTGAAAATTTTATAAGAACCTAAAGATTCAATCTAGTTTGACATTCCATTGGCTACTCCGCAGATATGGTGGGTAACCTCAGGCACTCGAGAGGTACTTCGGTATGCTAAAAAACGGTGACAGGGAGGTTCTTGTTTACCCAGACTTGACACTACTGTTGTTCCAGACTATGAGACCCGGCAGGAGGACGAGTATAGCGTCGTTCTGAACTGGCTTTAGAAGTGCACGTGTATATGACTCTGCCAGAGGGTTGTCGTAGTCAGTGGGAGCAGCGGAAGTATAGTGGACAAGTAGCTTATGTCTATTTATTGTTAGTTATGTATATGCCCTAGAGGCCATTGTTGTACATATGATATATATTATGATGGATGCTTAGATATATACAGAGAGGACTTTCTTGCTCGTCATGATAGTATGCTATTTGGTTTCACTTTATCTTAACATGTTGACTTGTATTGGTTTACTGTTTTACTCTCACATGTTGATAAAGCCCTTAGGATCTGTACTTGACTACTGGGATTATGATGAGATCATACTAGTGGGTCCATAGTAGTCGATGAGTACATCCTATAACTGTTCCTAGTCGAGGGTATATCGAGACAGGGCATCGATACACCAGAGTAGACTAGCGTATACGCATCTTGACCCATATGATGGGCGATGGATGATCCCATATCCATCGGTGTTTGACATCAGAGATGGTGTACGGGTGCTCAGTGGAGACTGGGTACACTGGACGGACTCGCCGAGAACTCCCAGATGGTGATATACCACACGTCAGATGGCAGTTCTCCGGTGACACTGGTACAGGGTAGTCTGTAGACCCGAGATCGTCATGGAGTCTTGTATGATTCCCACTGTGCTTTGATTTCCACCTTACCACGTCCAAGAGGGCGTGCAAAACGGTGGCTTTTGGGTACAGTCCCGAATCACATGGAGGCAATGAGCGATAGGAGGGGATTCGTCTCTCCCGGTATAGGGAGTTGATGTTGTGCTGTGTTCGATTGGCTATAACTGGAAGTCCCTGGCCAGGGCTGATATAGATATTTACTGGTAAGTGTTACTAGTAGTTTCTCGACCCGTTATGAGCCACACATCGACACGACTTATCGGTTACTGGGGTCTGACGTATACCACCCCTAGACTTGATATGCGACATATCAGACGAACAGACCGGACTGTACGGGAGTGTTACTGATTGGATTCACAGGAGAACGCATAGGCTAGCTTGTTGATCTTCTGATCGCTCAATACCTGGGTGGCTGTTACGTTTAGCTGACCGCTTGCAGCTTGTGGGTGTTTGATATGATCATCACCCGCTACCGGCGTATTGACGATTCTTTAGAGTCCTACACAGAGGTTTCTTGGCTCAGGCGAAACGGAGTAGAGGCACATATGTGATATGTGCAGGACCGAGAATAATGCGATATGGGATACCGTATTATATTCTCACGATATTAAGATATGAACCGGGACATCGGATCAAGTGTTGATTCGATGAATCGGTACATGATATATTAGTCGGTAATATTCGATATAGCCGGACCGTCAGATCAAGTGTTGATTCGATGATTTAATGTATAATAATATATATAATATATTATTACATTATCTAATATTGGCTCGCTTTATTATTTCATTTTCTCATTGGATGATACATTGATATATATGCGATATATGTTAATTGTATTATTTTCTTTTGTTGCAAATATATAATATATATGTGATATATATTATTGTGACATGATATGATTAATTGTTAAACATGTTTAAGGATGATTAATTGAGGTTAGGGTTTGATTAGGGTTAGATGCTTCATGCACCTTCCAGAAGCATTTTTCTTTTGTCATTGTAAAGATATTTTTGGATGACACATTCTTAACCCAACCAAACCCTAACTCTAGTTTATTCTCTACTAAATCCTAGCCACTCATCCTTGACCATGGTTTATAAATCAATCATATAGCTTTCATTCTATTCATCACAAAAGAATAATTGATCATTATCTTTTTCCATTATCATCATCTTCTTCTCTCTTGAAGAAGCTTACTTGATTTTCATTATGTGATGAATAAATATGAGAAAATGATTTAAAAAGAAAGCAAAAATACTACTCTCTCATCCTCATCTCATCTAGCCCATGAGATTAGTGTGTTCATCCCTTTAGAGTGAGAAAGCTTGAGTCTTTGCAACTTCGACGTAGATCATCGGAGATTTGGAACACTTCAAGCTAGCATGGATCGTTCGAGTCGTGGAGCCTCTCATGAGTCCGGGAGATCGTGGATCGCGGCAAAGGGACTTCTACTCGGAGCTTGTGAAGCGAAGGAGCGGACTACAAAGATTGTAATCCCTCACACCTAGATAAAAGTTATCATCTTGCATGTTTAAACCTAATAATCTAGCAAAGATCCAGGCTTTGGGTTGTTCGGCACGTCTAAATTTTTATCCGGGCATGTTTGATGCCTTATGGACCTTCTCAAGAGTGCCTAGGAACCCTACATTTATGGACTAAAGCAAATATAGCGGAGATAGATCATCTATTTCTGATGTGACAGTCATAGGTTTGACTTCATCAGAATAGGGGATGGATCTGTTAAGAAGATAGTAGGGTGTGATGTCCTGGTATTTGGATGACATACACAAAGTAGGAAGTGATGTTCCTATACTACGATCGGTAATACTTTGGTTGTCACACAGTGGTTTCTCCATATAGGATATGTATATTAAAATCAAGACATTCTGGTTACTAGATCTATAGATCTAGATTTGGGTGGTTTCCCAATCAGGGTACTAAGACAGCATTCTAAAGGTGTTTTAGAATGGATGACTCCTGGCACGGTAGTATACCTGCAGGTGATGGAGCCACTCTCTCTAAAGGAGTATTACTGACTAAAGGGGAGAGGGATGTGCATGATTGGCAAATCGCTTGCTTAGGCAATTGAGTCAATCATGAGATGTCAAGTACCACACCAGATGTTGTTTTTGCAGTAGTTGCAATAAGTTGATATTGATCCAATCCTGGAGAGTCATTCGGAAGCAGTTTTAGAACATAAGTGGATGTTCTAGGGATATGATAACGACAGCCTCATTCGGGAGACAGTTATCATTCCAGGCTACCAAAGTGACCTGGATGGCAGAGTGGCTGTCAGAGTTATAGTTCTCCCTCTGAAAAGGGGCAGTATTTTGGACAGGTGGTCCAGGCGGATACTGAGGGAGGCATGGCGTAGGATACTGATTAAGTTCAGTTGACGATACAGTCTAAGAAGTTTGGATTTGGAGAACACTTATGAACTAGGTCCCATCAGACATCCAAACATATTCTAAGACAGGTATTGCTTATTTCGGGAGATGGGTTTCTCCGCGAACTTGAGATAAAGAGAGATATAGAAAGAAACATCACAGCGGATCTACTCACTGAGGCTATTCCTCGAACGCAATAGTTTCGCAAACGAGCTTTGTGAGACTGAATAGTAGAGGAGTTGGGTGTTCGGTATCACACGGGCTGTGAGTATGCGACATCGCAATAATTTGCCTTGAGTGCAAGTGGGAGATTGTTGGTGATAGTGCCCTCAGAGTCAATTATTGGATCACAGGCACCTGATTGCAATGATTGAGGGAGGGCCTATACCGGTAGGACAGTCTTACTCAAGATTATTGTATGCTATCTAGTTTACAATTATCATCGTGTACTGCTTCAGGTGACCTTACAGGTCACTATTACACGTTGATAGAGACCTTAGGATTCTTGCTTGACGACCAGCAGTATGAGGGCGATCATATACGTGGGAGCTGGGGTATATAAGCACATCCTTAAAACGTCCCTAGTCATAGGTGTTTCGAGACAGGGCATCGATACTCCAGAGTAGACTAGTGTATACAGTCGAGACCCCGACGAGGGGCGGTGGCCGGTCTCACAAGCCACTGGTGTCAGTTGGTTCACCTAAGATGTATACTGGTGCTCATTGGTGTAGGGTTCCTAGGCACTCTAATGAGGTCTCACAAGGCATCAACCATGCCAATTTCAAATTTTACAAGTGCCGAGAAACCCTAATACGGATCGTTAACTAGATTTATAGGCGACAAAAGAAAGTAGTTAACAACTTAACTAAAAGAACGGAAATACAACCTTTGTAGATCTGGTCCTCAACCTCCATAGCTCCGCAATGAAGTCTCCTCGCTGTCCAAATCCAATCCCGGGCTCTAGCGTCGGTTTCATCGGAGAATTGGGCGGGCAAGGTCGTCGGCTTCGTGCCGAAGATGATCTACGTCGAGGCATCACAAGATTAAGCTCCAACTTCACCAAGTCAAGAAACTTGTGAAGGAAACACCCTATACTACTTGGCAAGAGGTAGAGGATGAAGAAATAGGAGGTGGGTTCACTTTAGAATTGGATTTCTCACTTATATCCTCAACTTGCCATTAATGAAGATAAGCTTTTTCTTCAAGTGAAGAAGAAGAAGACGAAGCAAGAATATGATGAAAATTATGATAAGTGTTATGAAAGAATAATAAAATGATTCTTATCATAATATTAACCATGGTAATGTGTAGAGAAATAACTAAGGTTAAATGAATGGTTAGGGTTTAGGAGATGAAGACAAAAGAGTCACTTTGGTCAAAGTTGCATGAAGCTTCAAGAAGCATCATGAATGAAAGCAACCCTTATGTTTCATATCTCATTTCTTTTAATCCAAAATAAATAGATATATGAATGAATGAATAAGAAATAAAACCCTAACCATTTACTTAACCAAGGTTTAACTCTTTACACAAACCCTAGCAATCTTACATCATCAAACATGATACAATCAAGTGCACAAAATATATCACATATACAATGTGCACATCCGAGTGAGAAAATCCATCTTAAATGAACCGATACTAGTTAATGCAAAGTAATATATCAAATATATAATTATGCATTAAATCATTAAATCAACACTTGATTTAATGATCCGGTCATATCGCATATAACCGACTAATATCAACAGTAACAACTTATCGAATCAACACTTGATCCGATAACCCGGCTATATCGCATATAACCGATCAGTGTCACAAATCGTGAGAATTGAATACAGTATCACATACTGGTATCATTCTCGGTCCCGCACATATCTCATATGCGCTCCTATTTCGTTTCGCTTGAGCCAGGAAACCTCTGTGTAGGACTCTAAAGACTCGTCAATACGCCGGCAGCAGGTGATGATCATATCAAACACCTACAAGCCGCAAGCGGTCTGCTAAACGTAACGGCCACCTGGGTATTGAGCGATCAGAAGATCGACGAGCAAGCCCGCTCACAGTCCAGTGAATCCAACCAGTAACACTTACCGTACAGTCCGGTCTCGTCGTCTGATATGTCGCATATCTTTCCTAGGGGTGGTAAACGTCAGACCCCAATAGCTCGATAAGTCGTGTCGTTATGCGGTCTATAACAGTTCGAGAAACTACTGGTAACACTTACCAGTAAATCTCAGCAACCCTGGCCAAGGATTTCCGGTTATAGCCAATCGAACACAGCGCAACATCAACTCCCTATACCGGGACAGACGAATCCCCTCCTATCGCTCATTGCATCCATGTGATTCGGGACTGTACCCAAAAGCCACCATTTTGCACGCCCTCTTAGACGTGGTAAGGTGGAAATCAAAGCACAGTGGGAACCACACAAGACTCTATGACGATCTCGGGTCAACAGACTACTCTGTACCAGTGTCACAAGAGAACTGCCATCTGACGTGAGGTATAATACCATTTGGGAGTTCTCGGCGAGTCCGTCCAGTGTACCCAGTCTCTACTGAGCACCCGTATATCATCTCCGATGTCAAACACCAATGGATATGGGATCATCCATCGCCCATCTGTATGGGTCGAGAAGGTATACGCTAGTCTACTCTGGTATATCGATGCCCCGTCTCGATACACCCACGACTAGGGACCTTGAAGGATGTACTTATGGACTACCTTGTCCCCACTGGTATGATCCGCATCATAGTCCAGGTAGTCAAGTACACATCCTAAGGGCTTTACCAACATGTAACAGAGAGGCAATCAGTATACACGTTAAGGTAAAGAGTAACCAGATAGCATACTATCATGTCGAGCAAGAAAGTCCTCCCCATATACGTCCTAGCATCCACTACAATATACATCCTATGTACAGTAATGGCCTCTAGGGCATACATATAACTAACAATCTCTCACTTGCACTAGGGCCATCTGTAGCAGTGGTTGTAGTATCTCATACTCAACCATCCCATAAAAGTCTCTCTCTGGGAATAGGCCTTTATGAGTGGATCCGCCGTGTTGTCCTCTGAGTCTGCTCTCCTAACCTCGATCAGCCTGGAGATCAACCATCTCCATGATCAGGTGATACTGCCCTAGAATATGTCTGGATCACTGATGGGACCGGCGTTCCTTGGCATAAGCCACAACTCCATTGTCTCACAATGGTAGGAACGCAGTTCATCTCATGAACCAATATACACCCAAACAGCCTCTTTGGTAGCATCTTAAGTAGCGATGTATCGTGCCTTTATCGTCTAGTATGCCACGGTATTTAGCTTGGAACTCTTCCAACATACCGTCCCTTTACTGAGCGTAAAGACAATGCCTGTGACTGACATTCAGTCGTCTTTATCACCCTGGAACACTTCCAGTGATTCTCCCCAGGATCGATTGATACCATCTCACTACTACTAGTGAGATTCCTAACATCCAATTAGATCTATCTCATAGATCCAAAATCCAGGATTTAGTAGGTATCATAATGATCCTATATGGATAATCTTTGTGATAAGCGGAGATCGACCGAGCGTAGCATAGGAAACTCCTTCCCTATCATGAGTATGTCATCCACGTACTCTACGAGGATCACAACCATACTCCCTACTACCTTTTTGTATATACAAGGTTCATCTACCATTTTGATGACGTCAAACTGTTTGACTACTACATCAAAACAGACGTTCCAACCCCACGATGCCTGTTTTATCACATAAAACATCTTGCACGCGTTTCCGCTGCTCCCACTGTTCACGAAGCCCTCTGGCTGTGTTCTTATAGACGTTCTATTCTAAATCATTATTTAGAAAAGCAGTCATGGCACCCAACCGCCAGATATCGTAGTCATGGTATGTAGCCGTGGCAAGTAGGATCTGGATGGACTTAAGCATAGATCCTTAGAAAAGGTTTCAACATAATCCATACCTGGTCAATGATGCAAACCTTTAATAAGTCTAGCTTTGAAAGTCTCAATCTTTCCATGTACACCAAGTAATCTTCTCAAGATATACTTGCTCCTGATGGGGATTTAACCCTTCAGATATAGCAACTAAAGTCCATACTTTGTTGGTGTATATGGATTCCATCTCAGATCGCTAAGCATCCAGCCATTCTTACAGAGTCCCACTCTTGATGGCCAGTTCGAAACTAGTTGGGTCATCATCTCATGTTGCATTCCTGGCTCCCACTGTCATAGAGAAACCGAAGTATCTCTCAGGTGGGTGAGGAACCCTGCTAGATCGGCGGAGAGGCTGAGGTTCGTTGGTATCTACTGAATCCGTTGGTTCTGACAAATCATCAGCTGCTGTAGTTTGTATAGCTAGAACTTTTCCAGTTCTACATTACAGACCTTGCCTCGAGCTTGTCCGGATTTTGCTTTTAGACATAGGCCGGACAACCCCAAATCTTAACTAGCTTAAGACATGGGCTCTTCTCTTTCCATATCACATATGAAATGGTAGGCAACTGATTTGATTGGAACCCTATTCAATAGGTATGCAGCTTCTCAAGCGCATCACTCCCAAAAGGAAATAGGTAACTCAGTAGTACTCATCATAGAGCACACCTTATCATATAGGGTGTGATTGCTCCGCCCCGATATACCATCGTGCTATGGTGTATTCGGAGGAGTAATGCTGAGAGAGAATCTCATTCTCTTTTAGAATAGTCCAGGAATTTCCGTGCTCAAGTATTCTCCTCTTTGATCACATCAAAGGACATAATACTTTTACCCGTATTTTGGTTCTCTACTTCTAACTTATATTCTGTGAATACCTCAAAAGTTTCGTACTTGTGTTTCAACAGGAACATATGTCTGAATCATGAGAGATCATCAGAGAACACTAAATGAAGTATAAAGAACCGGTCCTGGCATGTGTAGACAGGGGACCTTACATACATCATCATGTATCAGTCCCAAGAGTTTACTAACTCTTTCTCTGTTTCAATTAAACAGAGCTGGTGTCATTATATCTTTGTGACGTGACTGGCAAGTTTCACAAGATGTAAATTTAAACTAATTTAAATATGCATTTAAATGTAACTTTATCCAGTCAGGTCGCATTGATATGACCTAGTCTACAATGCCTCAAGAAGAATTCGTTCATTTCTGAACTCTTCCTCTTGTGTGTGTTCCGTATACTAAGAACTGTTGTTTGATTTAGAACATCAATGCTTTTAGATAACGTGCCTGAACCGATCAACTTTTGATATAGGAAATGTTCAAAACATTATCCAACAATACAAAATTTTATCATTTCTTTACTTATAAAGAGACTGATATGATTTTGTATATCATGTTCGGTATCTAATAACATTCGTTCAGAATCAATGTATTTGTGTTACAGGGTGAAAGTGACCAACAGACTTGGCTGCAACACATGCCCCGTTTTCCGCCTCATGAAACTTATCACCCGTTCTCAGTTCTCTACCTATCTGTAGCCCTATGTAACAGATTACATATCTGGGATCCTAATCCGGTATCAATATACCCAGGACATAGAGGATACAGAGAAACAGTTCTTTGTAAGGAACACACCCGAAGATGATGCATCAACATGCACTTTCATCGTTTGGGCGGCACGGGAAATCTGGTATTCCCCAATTCCTGCTCTGTCTTATAACAATTATAAGTTGGAGCGGGACCAACGTTCCCCAGCTCAGTATAACAAGCGGGTTCGGTCAATACATCCGTATTATTATCTTGATTAGGGCGTGACATGGTCGCTACCAGGAGAGAGAGTGAAGAAAACACTCAGCGTGCGCTCTTGCAAGAATAGATTGGTTATTTATTTTATCTAATCAGGATGGCTCCCACTGCTTTTTATCAAATCTTCCATCAAACCCTAAAAGGAAAGACTAGCCGGGATTAATTACACGCTATAAGTTCGCCAATCTTTCAGCCAGGCCAGTGTCGGTACTTTGAGGGAGGTGCCCGTGCTTTCGCACGGACCTAATTAATGCAAACCTCGTTTTCCCATAGGCGTAACCCCGTTGACACCTTTCTAGACACCTACTTGATCGGCTAATTGTAATGTGTAAAACTCTCCCAGGAGTAACTATTACTCGCAGCGGGTATCGGGATCCAACTATCTCATAGAAGGTATGCAATCTCATTGCAAATTTCAACACTTGAAATTCCCGATATTCTTTTGCCCCTAACCTCCTATGACCTTGACAAAGGCCAACAAACCATAGGATGCTAGTCAAGTTCAACCCGTCATTTCCTGATTGAATTAAACCCACCCGCACGACCCTTGACAAAGGCCAACAAGGTCGCACGACTACCCTAACCCAATATGCATCATATGCATAAGCAGATAAGCACCAGTCAGCTACCGCACACTACGCCTTGACAAAGGCCAACAAACGCAGCACGAATACTAACTACTACTTATCTGAAATGACGGAGGGCTACGACAGGTTTTTCTGAAAACCTATTGCGTAATGAACTTGATATCGTTGTAGGATCGAATGATTTTAAAATGGAGTGTTTTTGAGGCTTTTCTAGTTTTGCTAAAGGAGTCACTCCCGATGAAGGGATCGTCGGTCCTTTCCTCGTCAAATGAGGTGCGGGATATATCATATATATCACTGTGAAAAGCAGAAACTATAGAAGCAATCAAAAGACAAACCGAGTGTGTAGCATCTTCCAGTTATTGCTAAAGGAGTCACTCCCGGTGAAGGAATCTCGGTCCTTTCCTTATCGAATAAGGTGCAGGATATATCATATATACCGCTGTGTAAGGCAAGAACTGTAGCTACCTGTTTTATTTTGAAATTCGATTCTACAACATCTTAGGTTTCTTTTATTTTATTAATCACATTAATGAAGTCCCATCATTTAAGTACCTAAACATCACAGATAAATACGACGTACACTTATGCCATCAGCATTCTCCTCGATGTCCCCTCATGCACCGTTAGGTTAGGTGACTAACGGCAGAGCGGGGCAGGGCTAGCGCGGGTGTAAAACATAAGTAACGGCTATATAATATATCATATATACTATATAAAGTATCCATCACAGAACATCTCATGATCACATCACAGATATCGCAGCAGAAGAAACATATGAAATATTGGATATACTAGGACGTCCGTGTTTTCAATACGAGCCAGTATAAAACATGGATTCCACGGTCGCGATGAATAGCCCAAACCCATACCCCTAGACCCCTACGAGAGCGGCAAGCAACCCTACCAATTCTAGAGTTAGGAGACCCGGACTCGACTCCTCGAGTTGGTCTCCCACTGGACTCCAGAACCCTGTTACTTGTGCCCTCCTCCTTGGGTCTATCCTAGTGCGGAAAAGTAAATAATATACATCAACGGTGACAACTTCCGCAACCTGGAAGTGCCCCAATAAAAGAATATTACATACAAGTTTTAACATGAATGAAAATGAAAAACACTCATCTCACATAAAAAACCCCGGCTATTCAAACACGACGATCCAATATAACATATCCAGCAACACATAACATCACATGTCATCAACGTAAGTAAACATGCGTATCCCAATTGTCGTTGACATATAGCAACGAAACCGGCGATATCACATATTACACTTACGGTCACAGAAAAGAAAGTGTAAAACTACAACAGTTGGAATCCGCAACCTCCTCAGACATCATATGCCTGACCAAATGAATTCCTTAGACATCGCATGCCTAACAATTATAAACCCCGCATTTTAGTCTCATTATCGAAAACACTTTTCAATATCAAGTCGGGCAATTCAACAAGATTCCCGAAAATCTGATCGAATGCTCGTCGCAAACTTTAGTAGGCAGCCACACCCCCGATACCGTCGACGAAGTGCACCAAGGCGGAACACCGCTGCCGCGAGCACCCGAACAGATGCTTTCGGTGACGGGGTTCTCCTACAGTCACTTGGTCGGGGCTATGGGGCGTAGCTGTCTATTAAGGTTATCCGGCGAGTATCCGCGTACGCTACGTGATTGCGACGGACTTTTGATCGCATCAAAATTCCGTGGCAACCGATCAAGTGAGACTAAAGTGCTATGTTTATAATATTCATTGAGTTATCTCATAACTATTTGTGAATTCCAATTATTGTATCACATTCCAGATAATTAGAAAATGTTAAACTTTCCGATCGAACATTCAAACACCCAAGTTTTCCCGATACAGATCAACACATGAAACAAGTCTAAAAACATTCAGTTCGTGCCTCAGTACCAACGGTCCAGCCGTAGAAGGGTCAAGCCAACGCCTCACATGTGGCACGCCGTACTGCCCCAAACCCGAAGGTTCAAAGGGCAGTTCAAGACGGTCACATAATCGAGTTAAGGTTTGTTCTCTTCTAGAGGGTCCATCGCGTTACTTGCACTACTTAGAACGTCTTTAAACAACGGAAAAATCCAACACTTGGAAATTCCCCAACAGGGGAAAAAGTGGGTATTTAGATCCGGTCGAACTTTTTAACATATTCAATAATTATCCGGAATTACACAGAGACAAAATTAGACAATCCGATCGAATCTACGAATTCCCTAAACAACCCCAGAAAACTCAACAGTAGAATAAATATTAAAATATTCCAGAAAATACAGCACTAGAAATTAGGAATTACTGTGCAAATGAAAAAGGTTGATGTGACTAATTGGCCCCGGAACCGCCGCACAAGCCAGCTTGTGCCGCGGTTCCGCCGCACTTTAGAAGAATCATGAGCACGTGCTCCACAGTAATTCATCAAATTCCCTGCTGATTTTTCTGCATATTTTTAATTTAGAAAAAGAGCAGATTTCAGAAAATGTACAGAGAGCATTCTTGGAAATGGGATTTCGGTTCGATCGGACTTCAAACTCCGTCTACGCTTCGCCTAAGGCTCTATCTAGGCTCTGATACCACTGTAGGGTTCCTAGGCCCTCTAATGAGGTCTCACAAGGCATCAACCATGCCAATTTCAAATTTTACAAGTGCCGAGAAACCCTAATACGGATCGTTAACGAGATTTATAGGCGACAAAAGAAAGTAGTTAACAACTTAACTAAAAGAACGGAAATACAAGCTTTGTAGATCCGGTCCTCCACTTCCATAGCTCCGTAATGAAGTCTCCTCGCTGTCCAAATCCAATCCCGGGCTCTAGCGTCGGCTTCATCAGAGAAATGGGCGGGCAAGGTCGTCGGCTTCGTGCCGAAGATGATCTACGTCGAGGCATCACAAGATCAAGCTCCAACTTCACCAAGTCAAGAAACTTGTGAAGGAAACACCCTATACTACTTGGCAAGAGGTAGAGGATGAAGAAATAGGAGATGGGTTCACTTTAGAATTGGATTTCTCACTTATATGCTCAACTTGCCATTAATGAAGACAAGCTTTTTCTTCAAGTGAAGAAGAAGAAGAAGAAGCAAGAATATGATGAAAATTATGATAAGTTTTATGCAAAGAATAATAAAATGATTCTTATCATAATATTAACCATGTTAATGTGTAGAGAAATAACTAAGGTTAAATGAATGGTTAGGGTTTAGGAGATGAAGACAAAAGAGTCACTTTGGTCAAAGTTGCATGAAGCTTCAAGAAGCATCATGAATGAAAGCAACCCTTATGCTTTCATATCTCATTTCTTTTAATCCAAAATAAATAGATATATGAATGAATGAATAAGAAATAAAACCCTAACCATTTACTTAACCAAGGTTTAACTCTTTACACAAACCCTAGCAATCTTGTATCATCAAACATGATACAATCAAGTGCACAAAATATATCACATATACAAGGTGCACATCCGAGTGAGAAAATCCATCATAAATGAACCGATACTAGTTAATGCAAAGTAATATATCAAATATATAGTTATGAATTAAATCATTAAATCAACACTTGATTTAATGATCCGGTCATATCGCATATAACCGACTAATATCAACAGTAACAACTTATCGAATCAACACTTAATCCGATAACCCGGCTATATCGCATATAACCGATCAGTGTCACAAATCGCGAGAATTGAATACAGTATCACATACTGGTATCATTCTCGGTCCCGCACATATCTCATATGCGCTCCTATTTCTTTTCGCTTGAGCCAGGAAACCTGTGTGTAGGACTCTAAAGACTCGTCAATATGTCGGTAGCAGGTGATGATCATATCAAACACCCACAAGCCGCAAGCGGTCTGCTAAACGTAACGGCCACCCGGGTATTGAGCGATCAGAAGATCGACGAGTAAGCCCGCTCACACTCCAGTGAATCCAACCAGTAACACTTACCGTACAGTCCGGTCTCGTCGTCTGATATGTCGCATATCTTGCCTAGGGTTGGTAAACGTCAGACCCCAATAGCTCGATAAGTCGTGTCGATATGAGGTCTATAACAGTTCGAGAAACTACTGGTAACACTTACCAGTAAATCTCAGCAACCCTGGCCAGGGATTTCCAGTTATAGCCAATCGAACACAGCGCAACATCAACTCCCTATACCGGGAGAGACGAATCCCCTCCTATCGCTCATTGCCTCCATGTGATTCGGGACTGTACCCAAAAACCACCGTTTTGCACGCCCTCTTGGACGTGGTAAGGTGGAAATCAAAGCACAGTGGGAACCACACAAGACTCTATGACGATCTCGGGTCAACAGACTACTCTGTACCAGTGTCACCAGAGAACTGCCATCTGACGTGAGGTATAATACCATCTGGGAGTTCTCGGCGAGTCCGTCCAGTGTACCCAGTCTCTACTGAGCACCCGTATATCATCTCCGATGTCAAACACCAATGGATATGGGATCATCCATCGCCCATCTGTATGGGTCGAGAAGGTATACGCTAGTCTACTCTGGTATATCGATGCCCGTCTCGATACACCCACGACTAGGGACCTTGAAGGATGTACTTATGGACTACCATGTCCCCACTGGTAAGATCCGCATCAAAGTCTAGGTAGTCAAGTATACATCCTAAGGGCTTTACCAACATGTAACAGAGAGGCAATCAGTATACACGTTAAGGTAAATAGTAACCAGATAGCATACTATCATGTCGAGCAAGAAAGTCCTCCCTATATACGTCCCAGCATCCACTACAATATACATCCTATGTACAGTAATGGCCTCTAGGGCATACATATAACTAACAATTGGGTTATGAGTACACCAGACAGGACACGCCGGGAACATGCTAGTTGGTCTTATAGCTGACGTCAGATAGCAGTTTCCTGGTGACATGTGTACAGGTTAGTTCATCGACCTGAGATCGTTATTTATCTCGTGTGAGTTCCCACTGTATTTTGATTACTACCCTACTACGCTCAAAGGAGTTATGCTAACAGGTTTTAGTTGGGTACAGTCCCGAGCCACATGGAGGCAGTGAGCGGATCTGCAGGGGTTCGTCTCTCCCGGTATTGGGGGTGAGGTCGTGCTATGTCTAGGAGAGCCATTACACGAAGTCCTTGGCCAAGGCAGGAGCTTTACTGGTAGTTATTTCAGTAGTATCTCAGGGTGTTCTGGGATACACTCCGACACGACTTGTACCGCTTTTGGGGGTCTGACTTTAACCAACCCCCTAGGCCCGCCATGAGATGCTCATAGACGAACGGACCGAACTGTACGGATATTGTCATTGACAGGATCAGTAGGGTGTCAGGATGAGTTCGCTCATCGACGTCCCTTTTGGTCAATACCTGTTAGCCCGTCACGTATGGCTAATACCTCTAACGTGCTAGTGGTTAAATCCACAGCCAAAGTTTTGACGAGCCTTTAGAGTCCCCCACAGACCGTTTTCTCAAGTTTCAGGCGAAACGCTGTAGAGGCCGTATGGAGATATGGCAGGGTTCGATCTTATACGTGCGGTATTGCACGGATCATAATCGGACGGATAATACTCGCGGGCTTTGGTTTAAGCCGGATCCTATTATAGTACAGTGTAGATTTTGTCTCTTTGCATTTGTATTCAGTCGGAATACAAATGCTGGTATGTATATACAGTCAAGGGTTTTTCCTCTAATTTATTACGGGATCAGTTTTCTGAAGTTGCCAGTTTGCATTCCGTTTCGGCCAGTTTTCCTTTGTTCCTTCACGGTCGGACTTTTATGATGGGAGGGGCTAATTTACAATTGTGCAAATTAGTATTGTGGAGGGGGTTTCTTGTGAAAGGAGAGATTATGATATGGCTAGCATCATTTGATTCTTTTTGAATCAACTCTTTTGCATTTATTTTGATGAGAATGAGATGGGATTTGATATGGCTTTGGAGTGACATATTTTTCTTGTGATCACACATTTCCCCACTTGTTTTTCCATTCATTTTTCCCCTTCTCCATTAGAGCTTGGCCGACCACTTTTTTGAGTTGGTGAGGATTCTTTATGTGTGTAGAAATTCATTCTCATTTGGATGCATAAAAAAAATACCTTAGTTGATCTCCATCGATTAATTCCTCCATCATGGAAACTTCATACCCCATGAGACAAAGCTACTACACTTAGCCTACAACATTTCTTGGGCACGTCGGCTTGCCAACTTCATGCGCGAGTTGCCTCGGTCCAGAGGTGGGAGCCCTTAAAAGAACCCGGCGATGTGGTGCCCGTTCCGACGAGGAGCTGAAGACAGGAGATTCCGCGAGGAGATCGGAGTGGAGGCCGAAGACCGAAGGACACGGATCGCTCGGTATAGCATTCTACCCATTCTCTAGTTGCTAGCGTTAGGTTAATGGCCCGATCCGGGTTTTTAGTGCGTGGTAGTGCCGGTTTACAAAGTTTTGAAAAGTTTCGTTTCCACATTCCGGCGTCGGATTGACGGCCGGGGCGCTGCCGTGCACTTACAGTTTCTTGATACTCGAGCCAGTTTATTTTTCTACTTCAAGTTTGTACTCCTTGAATTTCCCGAAAGCTTCGGATTTATTATTCAATAAAAACACGTGTTCGAATCTTGAGAAACCATCAGTAAAAGTGATGAGGTATGATAAACCGCCTCTAGTATGTGTAGACAATAGTCCGCATACATCACTATGTATGAGGCTTAAGAGTAATGTAGCTTTCTCTCCATTTACTATAAACGTAGTATTGGTCATTTTACCTTTGATACAAGACTGACAAGTCGCATAAGATTTATATTCAAAAGGTTTTTAAATATCCATCTTTATGTAACTTGTTTAGTCTTGTTTCATTAATATTACCAAGTCTACAATGCCAAAGAAAAGATTCATTTATATCTGAAATCTTTCTCTTATTTGTATGTTGTATATTGAAAACTGTGTGTTGGTTTAGGACGTAAATTCCGTTACTTAGTGTACCATACACAATCAACTGTTGATTAAAGTTAATGTTCATAACATTATTTTGCAATACAAAATGATATCCTTCATTGTCAAACAAAGATACGGATATTATATTACATAGCATATTAGGTACAAAACAACAAGGGTTCAAAACCAATATACATCCTTAAAGCAACCCCAGATGATACTCTCCTACGGATACAGCATGTACATTGGAACCATTTCCAACCCGTAGAGTGTGGTCCCAGTCTTCAAAACTCTACTGTTTCTCAATCCCTGCATACAATTACAGATGTGAGAACCAGAACCGCTATCTAATACCCATGATGCAGAGTTTAATGAAAAACAGTTTTCAGTTACAAACACACCTGAAGCAGAAGCATCAACATGCTTATTCTTCTTGAGATATGCAAGGTACAAAGCACAATTGCGTTTCCAGTGTCCCGACTTATGGCAGAAAAAACATTCTCCTTTTCCACTTCCCGCGGTCCCAGATTTGTCTTTCCCCTTCGACTTTTCAACTCCACCTCTCGGATTGGTGGGATTCTTCTTCTTCTATCCCTTGGCCTCGGCTTTCGGGACTGAAGAGGAAGATGGCCCATAAAGCAGAGCGGGAGTTTTCACTATCTTAAGCGTGCTCTCTGTATTTCTCAACATATTGAGATGTTCAGGCAATGATTTCTCCAAATCGTTCATACTGAAAATCACTATGAACGGAGCAAAGGCGGGGGAGAGAGACTGCAGAACAATATCTGTATATTGCTCATTATCCATAGTCCATCCCATTTCCTCAAGTTCTTCTATAAGACCAATCATCTTCAGAACATGGTCTTCTACTAATGCGCCGTGGGCTAACCGCATCTGAAACAGCTTTCGAGATGCCTCGTATCGTAAAGTACAATATTGCTCTTCATACAACTCCTTTGTATGAAGAAAGATGGATTGTACATCCATCTTCTCATGTTGTTTCTGATGGATACTGTCCATAGAAGCAAGCGCGAGACACGTGGCCGTGTTGCAATCAATATCCCACGTTTTTCGGATCTCCTTATCTGAAACAGATGATTGAGGTCCTGGGACGGGTAGGGCTTTGGTAGTGAGGACATATGATACTTTATCATATGTGAGTGCAATGTTCAAGTTCCTCAACCATTCTTTATAATTTGATCCAGTCAGTTTGTTTTTCTCTAAAAGAAGCTTAAGTCTCGTCATCGGAATCTGCCATTAGGGGAGAGAAAAGAATACACTCAGCGAAAAGCTCTTGCAAAGATCAGATTGGTTATTATCTTATCTAATCGAAGTCTCCCACTGCTCTTATCAAATTTTCTTTCAAACCTGAAAAGAAAACTAGCCAGGACTAATTACATTCTACAGTTTCGCTAATCGGTCAGCCAGGCCAGTGTCGGTACTTTGAGGGAGATTCCCCGTGCTTGCGCATGGACCTAATTAAAATAAACCTCGTTTTTCCCAGAGGTCAAACCCCGTTAACACCTTTCTAGACACCTACTGGATTAGCTAATTGTAAAGTGTAAAACTCTCCTAACAGTAACTTTTATTCACAGTGGGATCGGGATCCAACTATCATATAGACGGTATGCAATCTCATTGCAAATTTCAACACTTGAAATTCCCGATAAAGTTTTTACCCATAGATGCTTTTGGCCTTTGCTATGGTCAACATATCATAAGCACAAGTCAAGTTCTACCCGTCATTTCGTGTTTCACTAGACCCAACCATATGAACCTTGACTATGATCAACATAATCACATGAATGTCCTAACTTATCGCGGCATATGCTTTGTAGGAAGACATCACTTAGCTACTGTACATTACTCCTTGACTATAATCACCATGCGTAGCATGAATACTAAGTACTCTGCTTCCTAAAATGACGGAGGGTTGCGGATGGTTTTTATGAAAACCTTTAACGCTTTGAACTTTATTTCGTTGTAGAATCTAAATAGATTTTAGAAAAGGAGTGGCTTAAGCTCCGCATCTTTTGAAACTTTCTTTTTCATAAAAAGGAGCCGAGTGGGTTTCAAATCCAATTCTACAACATCATTAGGTTTCTTTTCTTGTACATTAATCTCATTAATGTATTCCCAATCATTTAAGTTCCTAAACCATTACAGAAAGAAACAAAAAACAGTATTACATATCACATATATAACAATATTACATTCGTCTCAGATATTAAGCAATCACATCACAGAATAATTAGCAGCAGAAACACATATATGAAAATATAGGATATACTAGGAACTTCGTATTTTATACTTAGCCTAAGATAGAAAATACAGATTCCACAGTCGTGATGAATAGCCAAGCACACACCCTTAGACCCCTACGAGAGCGGCAAGTGACCCTTCTAATTCTGGAGTTTAGGAGACCCGGTCTCGACTCCTCGAGATGGCCTCCCACCGAACTCCAGACCCTGGTCACTCATGCTCCCCTCCTTGGGTCTATCCTAATGCGGAAAAGTAAAATATACATTCATGGAGACATCATCCTCAACCCGGATGTGCCCCAATAAATGAATAATATATACAATGAATTTTACATGAATGAAAAGATAAACTCTCGTCTCACATAAAACCCCCGGCCATTCGATCACGACGATCCTATACATCATATCACATCAACAATTGAAAAGCATAGACCACGTTAAAATATATCAATCAACACATCAACATACCCACTATAGTAATAGATCTCAACACTTGAACCTGCATAAAAGTTCCCAAGAGCATATGTAGTACCTACGGATCAACGCAAGAACGCACGGTCCAAGCCTCACCAACGGCGCCGCGGAACCGCCGCAAATACACCTATTTGGCCACGGTTCCACGATCGTTGTTTCGAGTTAGGCGCTCGTTTTTCTTGGGGATCCACAGAAAACCCTGCTCTATTTTCTGAATATTTTTAATTACAAAAAATTCAACTTCTGAAAAAATTTCCAGTGAGCATGCAAAAATAGCATTTTTCATGTTCGATTGAGTTTTTAAACGTCGTCAGGTTTACCCTATAGCTTTAGCTAAGCTCTGATACCATATTGGTGTGTAGTAGTGCCTCTAGTAAGGTTGCAACATCATAAAGTAGTGAAATTTTAAAATTCTATAGGGCTATTACAAACGAACTACGAATCGTAACTAGAGCTTAGGGTAATATCATCATTATGTGAAGTCTAAGCTAAAGGAAAAGGAAATACAACCTTTGTAGCCAACTCCTTCCGTCTTTAGTACTCCTACGGCTTTGCTCGAAGCTTGGATCAACTCCGCTCAAAGTCCTTTGTCGTCTATGATGATCCACCCGGAGATTCCTAGGTCAAGCTCTTTGCATCACTAAATCAAGATGAAGTAGAGCAAACACTCTACACTAAAGGACTAGAGTTGTGTAGAATGGTTATGTGGTTTGTAAACTCGCTTAAAAACCCTTTCTTTTTAAGTTCCTCACTCAAAACAAAACTCAAGAGAGCTTGAAGAAGAAGGAAGATGGATGGCAAAAGCTTTTGTGAATATAATGCAAAACTTATTTCCAAAAGGAAAAAGAAAAGAATATATATGAGACACTCTCAAATATAACCATAGTTAACTAAATATCTAGTTATTTTGTAGATGGGTTAAAGAACAAAGGAAATCTATCCATGGTTAAAGTCAAAGGTCAAATAAGAAGAATGTAGAAACAATGAGTCAATGAGCAAATTTCCTTTTTCTTTAATTCATTAACAAAAATCTAGATATTTATCAACCATGTAAGTCTTGTATTGCCAACTTCATGTATCATCAACCATGACACATATGTATGTATGTATGTGTGCATGCACATCATCATGTGTATGTAAAAACATATATGCATACATCCAAAAGAAAATGTTTAATTAAAAGTGAGCTAAAAGTCAATATTAAATCAACACTTGATTTAATAAATCGGTCACATCAATTACAACCCGACCAATAATAAATGCCCGATTAATATACGGTATCACATACTCGCATTTTATCGAGCTCCCGCACATATCTCATATGCACTCCACATTATCTTTCCTAAGCTTGAAAAAACCTGTGTGGGACTCTAAGACTCGTCAATACGCCGGCAGTAGGTGATGATCATATCAAAACACCTACAAGCCGCAAGCGGTCAGCTAAACGTAACGGCCAACCGGGTATTGAGCGATCAGAAGAAAAACAAGCGATCCCGTCAAAACTCCTGTCGAGCCATTGTCAACACTTACAGTACAGTACGGTCTCTTCGTCTGATATGTTGCATATCAAGTCTATGGATGGAATCGTCGAGCCCTAATAACTCAATAAGTCATGTCGATATGGTCTATGACCAGTCGAGAAACTACTGATAACACTTATCAGCCCTGGCCAGGGACTTCAAGTCAGAGCCAATCGCATATTGTACAACATCAACTCCTAATACCGGGAGAGACGAAACCCCTCCTATCGCTCACTGTCTCCATGTGTCTCGGGACTATACCCAAAAGCCACCTGTTTTCACGACTCAGTAGAGCCGTGGTAGGGTGGAAATCAAAGTACAGTGGGAAAACACACAAGACTCTATGACGATCTCGGGTTTACTGACTAACCTGTACCAGTGTCACCAGAGAACTGCTATCCGACGATAGAAGTAACACCCTGGTTCATTTATTCCAGTTCTAGTTCATGTATTTCTTTATTTATTGCATTTTCTTGATTTATTGTGTTTCGGGTGCGAATAGTGTATTTGACATTTGTATTTGCATCCGACCCGACCCGCATGCTTGAAACCAGTCTTGATTCATGTTTATGATTTATCCTGACCTGTTACATGGACTCGTGCACTTTCATTTTAATTTATACATCTTCAATACTGCCATTTTATCTGGCATTGCATTTTTTACTATATAACATTTTAAGTCATGTAAAATATTTTAAAAATACATTGCATGGCCTGCATGATACCCCTAGCACCGTGGTAGCATCCGCGCACCTTGTTCTCGTCCCGTTCAGTGAAACGGACTTGTTTGGATGGCTACGCTCACGTGCGTGCATCCGTTCTTGGGGTTATGCATTTTTCGTTATCCGGACATTTATTTTTTTATTTTGGTCAACATGTATATTTTTCATATTTTAAAACTGAATTTTAGCCCCGACCCGGGCATGTTTTGGACTATGTTTGTATTTACCAAAATATCAAATTTTATTTGTATAATATTAATTTTATAAATTGATACAAATTAAAATTTAGTTAACTAATAAAATATTTTTTTAAATTTGAATGTAAACTATTTTCGTAACAAACTAACAACCCCTTTCTCTCTCTCTCCCCTCTGCATATATATATTTATATATATGTTATTTATTTGATTTTTCTTTCCTTATTTAATTCGCAGCCTCTTCTTATTACTTCTTCTTCTTCTTTCTTCTTTCTTTTTCTTGATCTTGTTTCTTGATTCCGGTGATCACCGCCGGAGCCGTGCTCGTCGCTGACGATCCGAGTGATCTAGTGACCGTACCTGACTTGCGTGATCACTCTCATGCGTTGTTTGGAACCGTTCCGTGTACCGTGCGCGCGTCGCGACATTTCGCCGATGAAGGACGTTCCGTACACATCCGTTCTTGTTCCGTGTAGGCAAGTTAATCTTGCTACATGCTATATAACTCATTATATACCTATTTAAATAAATATCACACCTGTATTTTAAATCAAGCATCGCATGTTTCATATTACAGCCTTTCGACGTTCCGTTTACATTTGTATAGTGCATTTCAGATCTAGGGCATGCAAACCAATCTTAATTACAAGCTACATTACTTTAGACGCATCTATTTTAACAATGGAATACCTGTATTTAAAACCTTGCACCCCATATTTAGTTTTATAACTTTTCGATGTTCCGTTTGTATCCATCCATATCATTTCAGATCTAGGTCATGAAAACTTATCTTGTTACAAACTATACTATCATATACTGCATCAAATTGAATAGTTACATTTCATATTGCTTAGTTATATGTTCAGCACTTGTTAGTTTATCATTATTACGTTTATGTGATACCCGTTTGCATCCATATCATTTAAAATATATATCGTCGTAATATTTCTTATTATTATCTTTAATTAGTTTATAATCTGCATTTTATAATACTATCCGGGGAAAGTTAATGCTGTGCCGGATGCGCTTAGTCGGTTGCTAGCAATTCAGATGTTGACTGCACAGAAGGAGCTTATGGAAGACATTCGGAGATTCGAGTTGGAGATCGTGCTACCGCATTCTTCAGGACAGTTGATACAGCTGCAAGTACAGTCGTCATTGATGGAAAGTATTAAAGTAGCGCAGTCGAAGGACCCAAGATTGCAAAGGTTTCGAGAACAGGTTGAAGCTGGACTTCGAACGGACTTGTTAATTCAAGAAGATGGTTCGTTGCGATATGGTAGCCGTTTGTGTGTGCCAAAAGGAGATATTCGCGAAGAAGTTATGAAGGAGGCACACAGTTCCACGTATTCCGTACATCTAGGAAGCACGAAGATGCACCGTGATCTAAGACAACATTTCTGGTGGGAAGGCATGAAAAGGGAGATTGCTCGCTTTATAGCAAAGTGCTTGGTGTGTCAGCAAGTTAAGGCTGAACATCAAAGGGTTGCTGGTTTATTGCAACCACTTCCGATTCCTCAATGGAAGTGGTAACATATAACCATGGATTTCGTGACAGCTTTACCGCGGAGTCCAAAGGGCAACAATGCAGTTTGGGTGATTGTTGATCGATTGACCAAGGCAGCTCACTTCATACCGTTTCGAGTTGGTCAGTCAACGGAAGCGTTAGCAGAACGGTACATGCAGGAGATTGTGTGATTGAATGGAGTACCCGTAAGCATCATTTCTGATCGTGACACCCGATTCTTATCATACTTCTGAAGGAGTTTACAGGAAAGTTTGGGGATGCGATTGAAGTTTAGCACAGATTATCATCCTCAAACAGATGGCCAGTTGGAAAAAACGATCCAAACTCTTGAAGATATATTGAGAGCTTTCATGTTAGACTTCAAGGTTTCATGCGAGGATCATCTACACTTGGTGGAGTTTTCATACATAACAGCTTTCAGGCGACTATTCAGATGGATCCATTCGAAGTATTGTATGGTCGCAAGTGTCGCTCACATGTTTGTTGGGACGATATTGGAGAACGAAGATTGTTGGGACCGGATTTGATCGTGCAAACCTTGGAGAAAGTTAATACTATCTGGAATTATATGAAGGCAGCACAAGATCGGCAGATGAGTTGGGCCGATACATCGAGAAGACCTCTAGAGTTTGTTGTTGGTGATATGGTATTCTTGAAGATATCACCTACTAGAGGAGTGATTCATTTTGGGAGCCGAGTCAAGCTTAGTCCTCGATTCGTGGGGCCTTTCGAGATTTTGGAGTGTGTTGGAGAAGTGGCTTATCGACTGGCATTAGCACAATCTTTGGTGAATATTCATGACGTGTTTCATGTATCTCAACTCCGTAAGTATGTCCGAGATGAAACACACGTGCTAGATCATTCGGAGATGACAGTAAGAGAGGATTTAACCATTGAGGAACGATCGATGTCGATTGTTGATCGAAGAGAAAAAGTCCTTAAGAACAAGGTTATCCCTCTGGTACTTGTTTCTTGGGGAAATCGTGTTAGTTATGTATATGCCCTAGAGGCCATTGTTGTACATATGATGTATATTATAATGGATGCTTGGATATATATAGAGAGGACTTTCTAGCTCGTCATGATAGTAAGCTGTTTGGTTTCACTTTATCTTAACATGTTGACTTGTATTGTTTTATTGTTTTTCTCTCACATGTTGATAAATCCCTCATGATCTGTACTCAACTACTGGGACTATGATGAGATCATACTAGTGGGGCCACGGTAGTCGATGATTACATCCTATAATTGTTCCTAGTCGAGGGTATATCGAGACAGGGCATCGATACACCAGAGTAGACTAGCGTATACGCATCTTGACCCATATGATGGGCGATGGATGATCCCATATCCATCGGTGTTTGACATCAGAGATGGTGTACGGGTGCTCAGTGGAGACTGGGTACACTGGACAGACTCGCCGAGAACTTCCAGATGGTGATATACCACACGTCAGATGGCAGTTCTCCGGTGACACTGGTACTGGGTAGTCTGTAGACCCGAGATCGTCATAGAGTCTTGTGTGATTCCCACTGTGCTTTGGTTTCCACCTTACCACGTCCAAGAGGGCGTGCAAAACGGTGGCTTTTGGGTGCAGTCCCGAATCACATGGAGGCAATGAGCGATAGGAGGGGATTCGTCTCTCCCAGTATAGGGAGTTGATGTTGTGCTGTGTTCGATTGGCTATAACTGGAAGTCCCTGGCCAGGGCTGATATAGAGAATTACTGGTAAGTGTTACCAGTAGTTTCTCGACCCGTTATGAGCCTCACAACGACACGACTTATCGGTTACTGGGGTCTGATGTATACCACCCCTAGACTTGATATGCGACATATCAGACGAAGAGACCGGACTGTATGGGAGTGTTACTGATTGGATTCACAGGAGAACGGACAGGCTAGTTTGTTGATCTTCTGATCGCTCAATACCTGGGTGGCTGTTACGTTTAGCTGACCGCTTGCAGCTTGTAGGAGTTTGATATGATCATCACCTGCTACCGGCGTATTGACGATTGTTTAGAGTCCTACACAGAGGTTTCTTGGCTCAGGAAAAATGGAGTAGAGACACATATGTGATATGTGCAGGACCGAGGATAATGCGATATGAGATACCATATTATATTCTCGCGATATTTAGATATGAACCGGATCATCGGATCAAGTGTTGATTCGATGAATCTGTACATGATATATTAGTCGGTTATATTCGATATAGCCGGATTGTCGGATCAAGTGTTGATTCGAAGATTTAATGTATAATAATATATATAATATATTGTATTACATTATCTAATATAGGCTCGCTTTATTATTTCATTTTCTCACCGGATAATGCATTGATATATATGCGATATATATTAATTGTATTATTTTCTTTTGTTACAAATATATAATATATATGTGATATATATTAAAGTAACACGATATGATTAATAATGAAACATGTTTAGTGATGATAAAAAGAGATTAGGGTTTGATTGGGGTTAGCTTCTTCTTGCACCTTCTAGAAGCATTCCTTTTGTAATGAAGAAGATATTATGATAGATATTTTCTTATGACTCATTTCTTAACCCAACCAAACCCTAGCCTTAGTTAACTCTCTACAAGGGTTATCCTTGTCATCATTAACCATGGTTGCATTATTATTGATATACTCTTTTCATTATTCATCACAAAAGAATTATCTCATTATTCATCATCTTCTTCTCTCTTGAGCTTTGAGAAAGCTTACTTGATTTTCCTTTTGTGATGTTTTCATGTGAGATTATGATATAAAAAGATAGCATAAATACTACTCTATCATCCTCATCTAATCTCGCCCATTAGATTAGGGTGTTCACCTCATTCGAGTGAGAGAGCTTGAATTATTGCAACATCGACGTAGATCATCGGAGAAAAGGAATACCACAAGCTAGCATGGATCGTTCGAGTCGTGGAGCCTCTCTTGAGTCCGGGAGATCGTGGATCGCGGCGAAGGGACTTCTACTCGGAGCTTCTGAAGCAAAGGAGCGGACTACAAAGGTTGTAATCCCTCACACTTAGTAGTAAAGATGTTTACTTGCTTGTTAAACCCTAATAATCTAGCAAAGATCCCGGCTTTGGGTTGTTCGGCACGTCTAAATTTTTATCTGGGCATGTTTGATGCCTTATGAACCTTCACAACAGTGCCTAGGAACCCTATAGTGGTATCAGAGCCTATCTAGAGCATTAGGCGACATGTATACGAAGTTAAAACTCCGATCAAACCCGGTACGATGAAAATGAACCCCTCTCTGGATATTTTTCAAAAATGCGATTTTTTTCAAAAATGCGATTTTTTCTGAATTAAAAATACCTAAAAAAATCAGCAGGTAAATTCAAGAATTATGGTGAAAAACAATGACGTCATCCCTACAGAGCGCCGCGGAACCGCGGCCATACCTTTCTTGGGCCGCGGATCCGCGGCACTACTGTTTGATTGGACTTTTCTGTTTTCACAGTAATTCCCTTTACTGCTTTTATACTTTCAGGGTATTTTTTATTCTGACTCAAGTGTTGATTATTCTGGGGTTTATTTTGTAATCGTAGATTCGATCGGAATATTTAAATTCGTTATTATTTCCGGATATTTAGAAACTGTTAAAATTTTCGAACGGATATCATTAACTCACTTTTTTCCGTCACGAAAAACTTTCAAGTGTTGAATTTTTATCGGGTTTAAATCTTTCGAAAAAATGTGCAAGAAACACGGTGGACCCTCTAGAAGAAAACAAACCTTAACTCGATTATGTGATCGTCTTGAACTGCCTCTAAACCTTAGGGTTTGGGGAAGTACGGCGTGCCACATGTGAGGCGTTGGCTTGACCCTTCTACGGCTGGATCATCGGTACTGTGACAGTTTCTGGGATTATTTGAACTCCGCTCAAGTGTTGAGCTGTTTAGGAAATTTTGGGTATTTGATTATCTGTTCGAAAAGTTTAATACTGTCTATTTATCTGGAATGTGATACAATATGTGGAATTCATAGAGTTAGGCATGAAATGCGAAGTATGTGATATTTCGGATTTACGATGTCTAAAGTGATTGTGGATTCCAAATATTGGAGTTTTACAATTTCTTTTCTGTGACCGTAAGTGTAGTATGTAGTTGTATTGCCGGTTTTCGTTGCTATACGTCAACGACGACCGGTGTATGAATACTTACATACGTTGATGATATGTGATATTATGTGTTGCTGTGATATGTTATATTGGATCGTCGTGTTCTGAATAGCCGGGGGTTTTATGTGAGATGAGGGTTTTTATTTTCATTCATGTAAAATTCATTTGTATGTAATATTCTTTTATTGGGGAACTTCCGGGATGAGGTTGATGCCACCAGTGTATATTATTTACTTTTCCGCATTAGGTAGACCCAAGGAGGGGAGCACAAGTAACCGGGTTCTAGGGTCCAGTGGGAGGCTATCTCGAGGAGTCGAGACCGGGTCTCCTAACCCCAGAATTTGCAGTGTTACTTGCCGCTCTCGTAGGGGTCTTGGGATATGGGTTTGGCTATTCATCGCGACCGTGGAATCCATGTTTTATACCGGCTCGTATTGAAAACACGGACATCCTAGTATATCCAATATTTCATATATGTTCTTCTGCTGCAATGTTCTGTGATGAGATCATATTACTGCCTGAGACGAATGCTTATACTATATATATATATATGCTGATATATAAATATTACTGCTTTCGTTTCTTCTGTGATGCTTAGGAAGCATAAGCTGATGGGATTTTATTAATAAGATTAATAAAAAGAAAAGAACCTAAAAGATGTTGTAGAATCAAAACTTTATAAAAAGGGTAGCTACAGTCTTGCTTTGCATAGCGGTATATATGATACGCCCTGCACCTTATTCGATGAGGAAAGTGCCGAGATCCCTTCACCGGGAGTGACCTCTTTAGCGAAACTTGCAGATGCTACAAACTCACGGTTTAGTTTTTGACAGCTTATATAGTTCTTGCTTTGCACAGCGGTATATATGATATATCATGCACCTTATTCGATGGGGAAAGAGCCGAGATCCCTTCACCGGTAGTGACCTCTTTAGCGAAACTAGAAGCCTCAAAAACACTCCTTTTCAAAAACACTCGATTCTACGACGATATCAAGTTCATTACGCTCAGGGTTTTCTTAAAAACCTGTGTAGCCCTCCGTCTTTTCATATAGAGACTAGTTCGTATTCGTGCTGCGTTTGTTGACCTTAGCCAAGGCGTGGTGTACGGTAGCTAATTAGTATTTATCTTCTAAAACATGAGATGTGATTGAGTTAGGGTAGTCATACGACTTTGTTGACCTAAGCCAAGGGTCGTACGGGTGGGTTTAATTCAATCAGGAAATGACGGGTTGAACTTGACTAGCACTTATGATTTGTTGACCTTAGCCAAGGTCATAAGTTGCTAGGGGTAAAAACATTATCGGGAATTTCAAATGTTGAAATTTGCAATGAGATTGCATACCTACTATGAGATAGTTAGATCCCGATACCTACTCCGAGTAAGAGTTACTCCTGGGAGAGTTTTACACAGGACAATTAGCCGATCAAGTATGTGTCTAGAAAAGTGTTAACGGGGTTACCCCTCTGGGAAAACGAGGTTTACTTTAATTAGGTCCGTGCGAAAGCACGGGGAACCTCCCTCAAGTACCGACACTGATCTGGCTGAAAGATTAACGAAATTGTAGGGTGTAATTAATCCCGGCTAATCTTACCTTTTAGAGTTTGAAGGAAGATTTGATAAAAAACAGTGGGAGACATCCTGATTAGGTAAGATAATAACCAATCTAATCTTGCAAGAGCATACGCTAAAGTGTTTTCTTCTCTCTCTCTCCAGGTAGCGACCATGTCAGGCCATAATCAAGATAATAATATGGATGTATTGACTGAACCCGCTTATTATACTGAGCAGGGGAACGTTGGACCCGTTCTTTCTTATAAGAGTTATAAGACTGAACAGGGAATAGGAGAATATCTGGATTCTCTAGCCGCCCAAAAAACGTACATGTTGATGCATCTTCTTCAGGTGTGTTAGTTATTGAGAATTGTTTCTCAGTTCACCCTACGTCCTGGGTATTAGATACCGGATCAGGATCCCACAAATGTAAATTGTTACATGGGCTACGTAAAGGTAGAGAACTGGAAAAAAGGTGATCATTCCGTTCAAGTAGGGAACGGTGCAAATATTGCAGCCAAAGAAGTTGGAGAATATCACCTAGTATTGCCAAGTCGTAATACACTGATTCTAAATGAGTGCTATTATATACCGAACATGATGTGCAATATTATATCAGTTTCTTTATTAAGTAAAGAAGGATATAATTTTGTAGTAAAGGATAATGTTATGAACATATTCCTAGATCAAAAGTTGATTGCATCAGGCTGGTTACATAATGGCATATTCATTCTCAATCAAAATAGAGTCCTCAATATACAAAACACACACAAGAGGAAAAGTTCAGAAATGAACGAATCCTTCTTGTGGCATTGTAGACTTGGTCATATCAATACGACACGACTGGCTAAGTTACATAAGGATGGATATTTGAACCCGTTCGAATTATCATCTTATGATACTTTCCATTCATGTCTCAATGGTAAAATGACCAAAGCTCCGTTTAGTAGACACGGAGAAAGAGTTACCGAACTCTTAGGACTGGTACATAGTGATGTATGCGGTCCCATGTCTACGCATGCCAGGAACGGTTCTTCCTACTTCATTACATTCACCGACGATCTCTCAAGATTCGGATATGTGTTCCTGATGAAACACAAGTCTGAAGCTTTTGAGAAATTCAGAGAATATAAGCACGAAGTAGAGAACCAAATGGGAAAAAGTATTAAGATTCTTCGATCTGATCGAGGAGGTGAATACTTAAGCAATGAGTTACTAGATTATCTAAAAGAGAATGGGATTCTCTCTCAGCTTACTCCTCCTTATACACCACAGCACAATGGTGTATCGGAGAGGAGGAATCGCACCCTATTAGATATGATGCGCTCTATGATGAGTACAGCTGAATTACCTATTTTCTTCTGGGGGTATGCACTAGAGACAACCATATACCTATTGAATAGAGTTCCAACTAAATCTGTGCCTACCACTCCATATGAGATCTGGAATGGGAAGAGACCATCTCTTAAAAGAGTTAAGATATGGGGTTGTCCGGCCTATGTTAAAAAGAAAAATCCAGACAAACTCGAGGCACGATCAGTTCTTTGTAAGTTTGTAGGATATCCAAGAAATTCATATGGATACCTATTCTACCACAGTGAACAACAAAAGGTGTTTGTTGCTCAACATGCCACCTTTTTAGAAAAGGAATTTCTTGCAAAAGAAATTAGTGGCGATGAGGTAGAGCTGGAAGAGGTTCCAGCAAAAAAAACTACAACTGAAGATTTAGTGGAACCAGAGGATTCAGTAGTACCTGATGAACCCCAGCCTCTCCACCGATCTAGCAGGGTTTCTCATCCACCTGAGAGATTCTATGGTTTTCTCATTGATGGTGGAAGCGAGGATTGCATTATAGAAGATGATGAACCGACTAGTTTCGAGCAGGCCATCACAAGTGGTGACTCTGTGAAATGGCTGGATGTAATGCTATCTGAGATGGAATCCATGTACACCAACAAAGTATGGACTTTGGAAAATGCTCCTGAAGGGGTAAAACCCATTGGGAGCAAGTGGATCTTTAAAAAGAAATTTGGTGTAGATGGAAAAGTCGAGACTTTCAAAGCTAGACTTGTAGCAAAGGGTTTTCGTCAACGACCAGGTGTGGATTATGACGAAACCTTTTCTCCAGTGGCTATACTTAAATCCATCCGGATCTTACTTGCCATTGTTGCATACCATGACTACGAAATCTGGCAAATGGATGTTAAGACCGCTTTTCTTAACGGAGATTTAGAAGAGTGTGTGTACATGACTCTGCCAGACGGCTTCGTAGATAGTGGGAGCAGCGGAAAGTAGTGCAAGCTGCTTAAATCCATTTATCGGTTAAAGCAAGCATCGCGGAGTTGGAACATCTGTTTTGATGTTGTAGTCAAAGAGTTTGACTTCATCAAAAATATAGATGAACCTTGTATCTATAAGAAGGTAGCAGAGAGTAAGGTTGTCTTCCTCGTATTATATGTGGATGACATACTCTTAATAGGAAATGATATTCCTATGCTGCAATCAGTCAAGCTCTTCTTACCACAAAGATTCTCAATGAAAGATCTAGGTGATGCTTCCTGCATATTGGGAATCATGATCTATAGAGATAGATCTAAACGGATACTGGGATTGTCCCAATCCAGGTACATTGACACCATACTAAAGAGGTTTAGTATGGAAGAATCCAAGCGTGGGAACCAACCCCCGATCTCTGGACTCACTCTCTCCAAAGAGATGTCTCCCAAGACTGATTTGGAGAGCGCTCGCATGCAAGGGATACCCTAGGCTTCGGCAGTTGGCTCTATCATGTATGCGATGCTATGTACCAGATCCGATGTAGCATACTCACTAAGTGTAGTGAGTCGATATCAAGCAGATCCTGGAGAGAGTCACTAGACAGCTGTGAAGAGCATTCTCAAGTACTTGCGAAAGACTAAGGAGATGTTCTTGGTGTATGGTAACGGAGAACTCCAGGTGGAGTCCTTTACCGATTCCAGCTTCCAAAGTGATAAGTACGACTCTAAGTCACACTCGGGATTTGTCTTTACCCTCAATGGAGGGGCGGTATGTTGGAAGAGTTCCAAACAGGATACCGTAGCAGACTCGACGATGGAGGCTTAATACATCGCTACCAACGATGCTGCCATAGAGGCTGTCTGGATAAAGAAGTTCATTAGTGAACTTGGTGTGGTTCCATCCATTGAATATCCAATACCTCTGTATTTCGATAACAATGGAGCTGTGGCATTGGCCGAGGAACCCAGGTCCCATCAGAAGTCCAGACATATTCTGAGGCAGTATCACCTGATCAGGGAGATAGTTGATCGCCGGGAGATCGAGGTCAGGAGAGTTGATACGAAGGACAACACAGCGGATCCATTCACGAAGGTCATTCCCCAGATACAGTTTGAGAGATTATTCGGGATGCTAGGCATGAGATACTACAGCAGCTGGCCTTAGTGCAAGTGGGAGATTGTTAGTTATGTATAGGCCCTAGAGGCCATTGTTGTACAAATGATGTATATTATAATGGATGCTTGGATATATATAGAGAGGACTTTCTTGCTCGTCATGATAGTATGCTATTTGGTTTCACTTTATCTTAACATGTTGAGTTGTATTGGTTTACTGTTTTTCTCTCACATGTTGATAAAGCCCTTAGGATCTGTACTCAACTACTGGGACTATGATGAGATCATACTAGTGGGGCAACGGTAGTCGATGAGTACATCCTATAACTGTTCCTAGTCGAAGGTATATCGAGACAGGGCATCGATACACCAGAGTAGACTAGCGTATACGCATCTTGACTTATATGATGGGCGATGGATGATCCCATATCCATCGGTGTTTGACATCAGAGATGCACGGGTGCTCAGTGGAGACTGGGTACACTGGACGAACTCGCCGAGAACTCCCAGATGGTGATATACCACACGTCAGATGGCAGTTCTCCGGTGACACTGGTACAGGGTAGTCTGTAGACCCGAGATCGTCATAGAGTCTTTTGTGATTCCCAATGTGCTTTGATTTCCACCTTACCACGTCCAAGAGGGCGTGCAAAACGGTGGCTTTTGGGTGCAGTCCCGAATCACATGGAGGCAATGAGAGATAAGAGGGGATTCGTCTCTCCCGGTATAGGGAGTTGATGTTGTGCTGTGTTCGATTGGCTATAACTGGAAGTCCCTGGCCAGGGCTGATATAGAGATTTACTGGTAAGAGTTACCAGCAGTTTCTCTACCCGTTATGAGCCTCACATCGACACGACTTATCGGTTACTGGGGTCTGACGTATACCACCCCTAGACTTGATATGCGACATATCAGACGAAGAGACCAGACTGTACGGGAGTGTTACTGATTGGATTCACAGGAGAACGGACATGCTAGCTTGTTGATCGCTCAATACCTGGGTGGCTGTTACGTTTAGCCGACCGCTTGCAGCTTGTGGGTGTTTGATATAATCATCACCTGCTACCAGCGTATTGACGATTCTTTAGAGTCCTACGCAGAGGTTTCTTGGCTCATGCAAAATGGAGTAGAGGCACATATGTGATATGTGCAGGACCGAGGATAATACGATATGAGATACCGTATTATATTCTCGCGATATTTAGATATGACCGGATCATTGGATCAAGTGTTGATTCGATGAATCGGTACATGATATATTAGTCGGTTATATTCGATATAGCCGGATTATCGGATCAAGTGTTGATTCGATGATTTAAAGTATAATAATATATATGATATATTGTATTACATTATCTAATATAGGCTCTCTTTATTATTTCATTTTCTCACTGGATAATGCATTGATATATATGCGATATATATTAATTGTATTATTTTCTTTTGTAACAAATATATAATATATATGTGATATTTATTAAAGTAACATGATATGATTAATAATGAAACATGTTTAGTGATGATAAAAAGAGATTAGGGTTTGATTAGGGTTAGCTTCTTCTTGCACCTTCTAGAAGCATTCCTTTTGTCATGAAGAAGATATTATGATAGATAATTTCTAATGACTCATTTCTTATCCCAACCAAACCCTAGCCTTAGTTAACTCTCTACAAGGGTTATCCTTGTCATCATTAACCATGGTTTCATTATTATTGATATACTCTTTTCATTATTCATCACAAAAGAATTATCTCATTATTCATCATCTTTTTCTTTCTTGAGCTTTGAGAAAGCTTACTTGATATTCCTTTTGTGATGTTTTCATGTGAGATTATGATATAAAAAGATAGCATAAATACTACTGCATCATCCTCATCTAATCTAGCCCATTAGATTAGGGTGTTTACCTCATTAGAGTGAGAGAGCTTGAGTTATTGCAACTTCGACGTAGATCATCGGAGAAAAGGAATACCACAAGCTAGCATGGATCGTTCGAGTCGTGGAGCCTCTCTTGAGTCCGGGAGATCGTGGATCGCGGCGAAGGGACTTCTACTCGGAGCTTATGAAGCGAAGGAGCGGACTACAAATGTTGTAATCCCTCACACTTAATAGAAAAGATGTTTACTTGCTTGTTAAACCCTAATGATCTAGCAAAGATCCCGGCTTTGGGTTGTTCGGCACGTCTAAATTTTTATCCGGGCATGTTTGATGCCTTATGAACCTTCACAAGAGTGCCTAGGAACCCTACAAATCGCTCGCATGGAGAATCAACTTCGGAACGAGAAGACGAAATTCGACAGAAGTTTCCACACATATTCTTGTAGATTCTTGATTGTTCATCTTTTCTTGTTTTGGGAATTTCGAGGACGAAATTCTTTTTGTAATTGGGTATAATGTAACATCCTAGTTCATTTATACCAGTTCTAGTTCATGTATTTATTTAATTATGATATTTTCTTGATTTATTGTGTTTTAAGTGCGAATAGTGTATTTGAAAATTGTATTTGCATCCGACCCGCATGCTTGAAACCAGTCTTGATTCTTGTTTATGATTTATCCTGACCTGTTACATGGACTCGTGCACTTTCATTTTAATTTATACATCTTGAATACTGGCATTTTATCTGGAATTGCAACTTTTACCATATAACATTTTAAGTCATGTAAAATATTTTAAAATTACATTGCATGGCCTGCATGATACCCCTAGCCCCGTGGTAGCATCCGCGCATCTTGTTCTCGTCCCGTTCAGTAAAACGGACTTGTTTGGATTGCTACGCGCACGTGCGTGCATCCGTTCTTGGGGGTATGCATTTTTCGTTATCCGGACATTCATTTTTGTATTTTGGTCGACATGTATATTTTTCGTATTTTAAAACTGAATTTTAGATCCGACCCGGGCATGTTTTGGACTATATTTGTATTAACCAGAATATCAAATTTTATTTATATAATATTAATTTTATAAATTGATACAAATTAAAATTTAGTTAACTAATAAAACATTTTTTAAAATTTGAATCTAAACTATTTTCCTAACAAAATAACAACCCCTTTCTCTCTCTCTCTCTCCTCTACATATATATATTTAATTTTTCTTTCCTTATTTAATACAAAGCCTCTTCTTCTTCTTTCTTCTTTCTTTTTCTTGATCTTGTTTCTTTATTCCGGTGATCACCGTTGGAGCCGTGCTCGTCGCTGACGATCCGAGTGATCCAGTGAACGTACCTGACTTGCGTGATCACTCTCATGCGTTGTTTGGAACCGTTCCGTGTACCGTGCGCACGTCGCGACATTTCGCCGACGAAGGACGTTCCGTACACATCCGTTCTTGTTCCTTCTAGGCGAGTTAATCTTGCTACATGCTATATAACTCATTATTTACCTATTTAAATAAATATCACGCCTGTATTTTAAATCAAGCATCGCATGTTTCATATTACATCCTTTCGACGTTCCGTTTACATTTTTATAGTGCATTTCAGATCTAGGGCATGCAAACCAATCTTAATTACATGCAATATTACTTTAGACGCATCTATTTTAACAATGGAATACCTGTATTTAAAATCTTGCACCCCATATTTAGTTTTATAACTTTTTGATGTTCCGTTTGCATCCATTCATATCATTTCCGATCTAGGTCATGAAAACTTATCTTGTTACATACTATACTATCATATACTGCATCGAATTGAATTGTTACATTTCATATTGCTTAGTTATATGTTCCGTACTTGTTAGTTTATCATTTTTACGATTATGTGATACCCGTTTGCGTCCATATCATTTAAAATATATATCATCGTAATATTTCTTATTATTATCTTTAATTAGTTTATAATCTGCATTTTATAATGTTATACATTTAAAAATATTATAGTTTACACATGAAACGTCGTTGAAAAGTGGTTACGACAAATCTGAAATTTACTGTACACCTTACCTTATAAAATTCATTATATATCATAGAAAAATCATTAGTATACGTTCTTTAGTTCGTTATGAAGCTAACTCATAATACTATAACTCTATTAAATATTTATTTGCAAAATAAATTGTTTCAATAATGTAAAATGCAAATGAAAATGTCTTTAAACTGCTGTCCAGGAAAATTCCAGCAGCAAACTTTCAATTTCGAATGTTCATAGTTTTTTGTAGGAGCAACCAGAGATGCTTACACTTATAAAAATGAAAAACTAATTGAATTATATTTGTTTTGGTATAAAATACGTTCCTTTTGGAGAACGTTTGTTATTTTTAAACTATTTTACAAATCAGGGTGATGCTGAATTTCTGAACGGAACTTTCTTGTGCATGGTTAATCAAAACCACTTTTATAGTTATTAATCATCTTGAATATGTTATCCATGTTAATATTATTTTATCAATATCTATTTAATAAATAATAGTTCTTATGTTTTAATATTCAGCAAATTTTAACGATTTACAGTTTTATAGTATCAGTCTGTATCCGTACGGTTTATTACATATCTAGTTGCACGCCGAGACCATATTATTTCATGTTACTGTTTTATAGTGCACCATGCTTGATAATTGTGCATCCTACTTAGTCATGATGTGACCCCTGATCGATATTTGTGCATCCATGCTTTTATTGTACATCCGTACTTTCACCTTGATTCAATACTTTCTACAGTTTGATTATGAGCACCTGTTTGACACCTGTGCACTACTTGACATGACCTGATACACTACTACTTGACATGACTTGATACATGTATACTACCTGACATGACCTGATATATCACTACTTGACATGTTACCTGATCCTGTTTCTAATGCCGACAATCCTGACATGTTGTCCCGATGGACATATCCTGTTGTCTGTACAGACAAACCTATTCCTGCTTGATCTTGTGTTGGCATTGGTCTCAGATTTATAAATACCTGACTTACACACATGACTTGGGGGTATGGGGAAATCAAGAATGTAGCTGAACGTAACTCAAAGGGCTATTATATCATTTTACCGTGGTCCCGTGGGGAATGAACGGGACATAGACTCACAGTCTATTACATCATTTTACCGTGGTCCCGTGGGGAATGAACGGGGCATAGACCAATGGGTTACGATGAGGATTACATTCATTGATTTCGAATAACTTTAGAGTAGATCACCCTATAGCACAGTTTAGACTACTCACTGCACTTCACCTGTTTATATCCTGTTCACTGATTTATATTCATGTTATTGATGACTTGTCACTTTTCATACTCATGCTTGCATGACTTGTTACCCCCTGATTATATTATTGTTGATATTATGACGCACTGACGTCTGGGTTTTTCATGGCCCATATCCTCTACCATTGTCGCAGGCTGATCAAGAGTATTTCCGCCGTCAGGCCGAGCAGTGAGGATCCTGTTAGTATCCAGTTAGTTATTTCCTTACTTTCCAGATGTTATTGTTACTTGGATTTATTGCTTCCGCAAAATATTTCTTGACTCGTTTATTCTGGCTCATGGACATGTACTAGATAGTTTATTTACTTTCCTGTTCTTGATATCTCTACAGCCGTAATGTGACTGTGGAGGGATTTTTCCTATCCACATGTAGCATAGTTGGCTCTGTCATGTGCCTATCTTAGCGCACTCTGAGAAGCGGGACGTGACAATAGATATAATACCATATAGGAATTCTCTGTGAGTCCGTTCAGTGTACCCAGTCTCCACTGAGCACCCGTATACAATCTTCGATGTCACAACACCATTGGATATGAGATCATCCATTGCCCATCATATGTGTCAAGAAACGTACACACTAGTCTACTCTGGAATATCGATGCCCTGTTTCGATATTCCTACGACTAGGAACATTTAAGGATATGCTTATAAACCACACATGCCCCACTAGTATGATCTTCATCATAGCCATAGAAGTTAAGCAAATATCCTCAGGGCTTTATCAACATGTATCAAATGAACAGTATCAAGTAAACATGTCAGATAAAGTAAAACCAGATAGCATACTATCATGTCGAGCAAGAAAGTCATATATCAAATATACATATATACATGTCCAAGCATCCACTATACATATAATGGCCTCTAGGGCATACATATATCCAACACTGTGTACAATCTTTGATGTCAAAAACCAATGGATGTGGGATTATCCATCGCCCCATATAGGGTCAAGAAACGTACAAACTAGTCTTCTCGGGAATATCGATGCCCTATCTCAATACTCTCTCGACTAGGAACAACTAAAGGATGTACTTGTGGACTACCCTGGCCCCACTAGTATGATCTGCATCATAATCCTTGTAGTCAAGTACACATCCTAAGGACTTTATCAACATGTAACGGAGAAACAGTATAATGATACAAGGGTACATGTTAAGATAAAGAGTAACCAGATAGCATCTATCATGTCGAGCAAGAATGTCCTCTCTATATATGTCCAAGCATCCATTATAATATACAATCATGTACAATAATAGCCTCTAGGGCATACATATAACTAAAAGTTCACTGCCTCCATGTTGCTCGGGACTGTACCCAACTAAAACCTGTTTGCACGACTCCTTTGAGCCGTGGTAGGGTAGTAATCAAAGAACAGTGGGAACTCATACGAGACAAATGACGACCTCGGGTCGGCAGAATATCTGCACTCATGTCACCATAGAACTACTATCTGATGTTAGGTATAATACCATCTAGTCAGTTCTCGGCGAGTCCTGTCCGGTGTACTCACACCCAGTGAGCACCTGTATACAATCTTAGGTGCACCTCACCAATGGTTGCGGCAACAATCCATCGCCCCTCGTCGGGGTTTAGATATGTATACACTAGTCTACTCTGGAGTATCGATGTCCGGTCTAGAAACTCCTACGACTAGGGACATTTTTAAGGATGCGCTTATTGACTACTTAGCCCCCACAAGTATGATCGCCATCACAACCCAGGTAGTTTGGAAAAGATCCTACGGGCTTTATCAACATGTATACTTGATATGAAATACAAAGTAAAACACATCACATGTTAAGATAAAGACAAACTAAATAGCATACTATCATATCGAGAAAGATTGTCCTGTACATATATATCCCTAGCATCATATACAATGAAGGCCTCTAGGGCATATATATCCAACAATCTCCCACATGCACTAAGGCCTGTAATTGGCGCAACGAGTACCCACTGTCTGCAATAGACCCAGTAGCTGGCGTACCGCATGCCCAACATCTCGAACAGTCTATCGAACTGGACTTGAGGGATGGCCTTGGTGAATGGATCTGCCGTATTGCCTTTTGTGTCCACTCCCCGTACCTCGATCTCCTGGCGATCTACGATCTCCCTGATCAGGTGATACCAGCTCAAGATATGTCTTGATTTCTGATAGGACCGTGGTTCTTTTGCCAAAGCCATGGCTCCATTGTTATCGGAATACAAAGGTATTGGATTAGCAATATATAGAACCACTTAAAGTTCAGAAACGAACTTCCTGATCCAGACTGCCTCTTTTGCGGCATCGCTCGCAACGATATACTCAACCTCCATCGTCGAGTCTACTATGGTATCCTGTTTGGAGCTATTCCAACCGACCGCCCCTCCGTTGAGGGTAAACACATAACCCGAGACAGATTTAGAGTCATCCGTGTCACTTTGGAAGACAAAATAGGTAAAACCCTCGATCTGGGGGTCCCCATTACCATACCCCAGGAACATCTCTTTAGCCCTTCTATTGTACTTAAGAATGTTCTTTACTGTTATCCAATGTTTCTCACCTGTGTTAGACTGATGCCTTCTTAACACGTTAAGTGCGTAAGCTACATCTGGTCTGGTACATAATATTGTTGGATATAGTGCCCTCAAAGTCAATTATTAGATCGCAGGTACGTGATTGCAGTGATTGAGGGAAGACCTATACAGGTAGAACTGTCTTACTCAAGATGATAGTATGCTACCTGGTTTGTCTTTATTATCGTGTACATGCTTCAGGTGACATTACAGATCACTATTACATGTTGATAGAGCCCATATGATTCTTGCTTGATTGCCAGCAGTATGATGGCGATCATATAGGTGGGAGCTGGGGTCTATAAGCACATCCTTAAAAGGTCCCTAGTCGAGGGAGTTTCGAGACAGGGCATCGATACTCCAGAGTAGACTAGTGTATACAGTTCGAGACCCTGACGAGGGACGGTGGCCGGTCCACAAGCCATTGGTGTCAGTTGGTTCACCTACGATGTTTACAGGTACTCATTGGGTTATGAGTACACCGGACGGACCCGCCGGGAACATGCTAGTTGGTATTATACCTGTAGTCAGATAGCAGTTCCCTGGTGACATGTGTACAGGTTAGTCTATCGACCTCAGATCGTCATTTTTCACGTGTGAGTTCCCACTGTGCTTTGACTACTACCCTACCACGGCTCATAGGAGTCATGCAAACAGGTTTTAGTTGGGTACAGTCCCGAGCAACATGGAGACAGTAAGCGGATCAGCAGGGGATTCGTCTCTCCCGGTATTGGAGGTGATATCGCGCTGTGTTTGGAGAGCCATTACACAAAGTCCTTGGCCAAGGCAAGTGAGATTTACTGGTAGGTATTCCAGTAGTTTCTCAGGGTGTTCTAGGCTACACTACGACCAGACTTATACCGCTATTAGGGGTCTGGCGTTTTCCATCCCCCAAGGCCCGATATGCGATACTCATAGACGAACGAACCGGACTGTACGAATATTGTCACTTTCAGGCTCGGTAGGGTTTCAGGATGAGTTCGCTTGTCGGACTCCCTTTCGCTCAATACCTGGGTAGCCGTTACGTACAGCTAGAGCCACTGACGTGCTTGTGGTTAAACCCACTGCCAGCATATTGACGAGTCTTTAGAGTCCCACACAGAGGGTTTCCCTAGTTCGGGCGAAACGTTGTAGAGGCCGTATGGTTTTATAGCAGGGTTCGATCATATACGTGCACTTTTGCATGCATCATGACCGTACGGATCATACTAGTGGGCTTTGGTTTAACCCGGATCCTAGTATTAGATTGGTTGGATTACTTTCGTCTCGTAGTATGCGTATTACGTCGGAATACGGATGCGGGTATGTATATACGGATGAGGGGTATTCTTGTAATTCGTTACAAGATTTCTTTAGTTGATGCCATGTTCTTTTCTTGATTTAAACATTTAGATTAAATGTTTAATGTGGTGGAATTTGTGACTCATTCTTGGCATGGCTTGTTTTTTGTCATGGCTAAAATATTTTCAAGTGATCCTTAGATATTTATGTGAGTGTATGAGTGTAGAGATATTTTATGAGTGTGTGAGGCTCATTAACACAACACAAAATATCAAAACACTCACTCACTCATTATTGGGAAGCCACATTTTAGGAAGTCATATCATTTTCTTTTGCTAAGCTTGCTCATTTGACATTTCCTTGTCCTCACAACTTCCACCATGGGCATCATCTTCAACCTCCACTCTATCCCTCTCATGTGTTGAGAATCCAAGAGTGTATTGAAACAAAGTAATCACATACTATCTGTAATTCATCTTGAGCACCTAGGTTAGGAAAATAGTTGTTCGAGTTGTTTTGGTTTGAAGCGGGAGCCCATATTACTAATCCTCGATGTGGTACGTCTTCGACGAGAGAGACCGGAGAGCGAGCTTGTTCGAGGACAGCCGCGAGGAGCTTGGCGCAGAGATTGAAGACTGAAGGACACGGATTGATCGGTATAATCTCTCTAAACTCATTTACAGTTAACTAGTATAGGGTTAATGGAACTATTGATCGCACGCTTTTGGCGTGTCGGATGTTCAAAGATTTAAAGTGTAACCGCGATCAGGACGGTGTCGCTATGCAGCTAGCCGGTGAGCACAGGTCGGTCCACAGGGAGATGGTGTTATCTTACCTTCTTGTCTTAGACGAGTCAATAAAGAATCTGTATGTTTGTTCGGTCTAACTTATGTGTTTATTTGCAAGTATAAAGTTGTTAAGAAAAATACGAGATTGTAAGCTAAGAAATCCGTACTCAAAACCTTTGAGCCGAGTCTTGACCAATTGAAGCTAGACAATCGGCAACAACGTGGATTAGGGGATTTAAGCGCGGTATTCGTGGAATCCGGCTTATTTACCCTTGTCCTTCCGTTCTTGTCTCTTGCTTTCTCCTCCGGCCAAACCGAACGCAACCGATCGCGGTTAGGAATCACCGTTACCTTGTTAGGGTACGGTGCCTAACGGAGCGCTTGCGTATGGTTTGGGCGAAGTTCAAATGGAAAATAACGGGAAAAGGAATTGGCAAAGAAATGTTAACTTATAATGCCGTATTTTATCTTAACAACAATAATTACATACATTCACAAAAGAGAACCAAAAAGAGAGGACAAAAAGAAAAGAACAAAGAAAAGAAAAGATACAAGTAATTAAAGTACAAGGAATAAAATCGCAAGTAAGTAAATTAAAAGTAATAAAAGACAAGGTAATAAATTGCGAATAATAAAAAGCGATAAAAAGAATACGAAACTAGGACTCAAGACAAGCATGTGATCAATAGCCAACCCTTAAACTTGCAAGCTCAATGAATAGGTTGCAAGATCAAGGGAAGGGTAGAGAACGCATGTGAAATGAAGTGCTAGTCCCGTGAGAAAATACGACCCTTGAGATCAATAACTAACCCTTAACCATTCAAGCTCAATGAAGAGGTTGAATGAGCAAGAGAAAGCAAAAATCTCAAGGGGAAGAAGAAACACAGGAGAATGATACAAAACCCTCATCTTCATTAATCTCCCACTCAAAAGCTCTCACTACAATTTCATGGAAAAAGAATGAAGAAGAAGAAGAAAAACTATACAAAAAACTACAAAAGAGTGGACACAAAATTGGACCCCTTGGCTTAGCTCAAAACTGCTGTATTTATAGGCAGAGGGTTGATGATCTATGGCAACCACCATAACACATATGAAAATACCAACCTGCCCCCAAAAGCCCATGCCCTGACTCCTATGTACGGCCGCGGATCCGCCGCCTATGCCCCTCTATGGCCGCGGATCCGGGCCCCTATAGTGGACTTAGGGTGTGGGCTTCTGTGCACTTTCCTGTTCTCCTGTCCCCTGTTGTCTAGTACATGTATTTTCTGATAATTTCTTCCAGAATATCTTCAGATTCTTAGTCCAAGATTGCATTATCTTTTTCCCTTTTGACTTCTATCTCCCTCGAGCTCCGTGCACCCATTGATTCTTGTGCAGCCCCTCTTGTGCTCTGTGCTTGTCCGAGACACGAATGACCGCTGTCATATGTCTTGTCCCAGGAACCGGTACGCAGCACCGGACGGATATGGATGACCGGAACCCGGCTTTTATCTGTTGTCAACAGATGTTCTGTATTTGGTGTAACTGTGGAGATTTTGTCCTGATTTGCAATATTTGTACTGGAAACCTGTATACTGTAAACATGTAACACACACGGATTAAAAGCACCTACCTATAAACACACGAGCGTAAGAATGGGCGGTATAAAATGCAATATTCTGATATGAACAAATACCCCCAAACTTAACTTTTGCTCGTCCCGAGCAAAACCAATTATTCACAAAAATAAAATGATAACCGCACTTTCGCAGGGAACGCGATTGCACTAAGCATGTGCAACAAGCCGTTAAACCTCTAGGTGTCCCTAATAGGAGGAGTGTTGTTTCCTGAGGGTTTTCAGCGGATACTACCCACAAAATCCCGTCAAGCTAGTTTTGTAAAATAACTAAGATTCAACCCCCTAAAGTTTTGTTTCAGAAAATAACAATTCTATTATCCTAAGTCTAGACTATCGAACCTTTATTTTTCACACCTCGCTTCTTATTTAACTACAGATTTTATATGTCTTTACGTGCAGTGCAAATAGTGTCGTTAAGTTCCGAAAGGTCGAATAAAGTCATTATGTCACACAATAAAGCCCAGATAACAATTTTAAAAGGATCACATAAGTTTTATAAAGAGTTAAGCATTTTTCAAGTTTCGTTTTCCAGTAAAGTTTCAACTTCATAATTTCTATCTTCCCTAACAGGAAACTAGGTCTTATTCTTCACTCCACTTTTTTCTTGTTTTCATTTCATACACACCACTGTGAACGTGCAATAGTCTTTATCATAGAATAAAACCTTCATATCTCCGTTAAAATTTTTTTTTATAAAAGCCTGTCTTTTATCAAGATTATTCTCACACAAAGAACCGTTAGGAATTTTAACTCGGAGAGAACACTTTCTTGACTTTGTTTTTATCTGGACTTTGTAGGCTTCTTAGCGAGCTTTGGGCCAACGCACCCAAACCAGTTGGTTTTAGGGCATTAGGTGTAGAAACACCCCGGCGGACTTAATTACTCAAGTTACCCAGGTCCAAAAACAAAAGACAGTTTTGCGTGAAAATCAGATGATTTAATACGAACGGAGATATAACCGGCAGTTCCATTATTTTTTTGGATAAAAGACGTGTTTAGTGGGTTCGGTGTGTAATCATTCCAATCAAGTTTCCGATGGGTTATTTTTCAGACTTAGCTCCAATTACGGCATCAATAACATTCCTTCATATTCGCTTTACTTCATAAACTATTCTTGACATTACTTATTTCAGAACAAACCTATTTGATCCTCAGAAAATCATTTATCTGTTTAAAAGTTTAAACATGAAAGACTTGTCATCTAATTCCAAAAATTCACGACACGTGTAGTGTGATGTAAAGACGTATATCAGCTATAGTTAACTTCAAAGGAGAGTTATCTTTCAGGTTTTCAAAATCTAAACATAAGATTTAGTTATTCCTATTTTATCAAACAAAACCGTCGAAATGTTGAATCAGAGTCCTCCCACTAGCTAACTTGACAGAAAAGTTTTTATGTTTTTAGAAAATTTTCAGATTTTTATGGATTTTATGGATTTAATATGCAGATGCAAAATATACAAATGAATGCGAAGGAAGAAAGCTTACCGAGCACACCCCCAAACTTAAACTTGACAGTGCCATCACTGTCAGGCTATACCAAGAGGGTCAAAATTGCCGGTGCTCCCTAGAAACAAATTATATACGAAACAAAAACCAAAAAGATATATACAAAAAAGGTGTCCCCCCCAAACTTAAGTAAAACAGTGTTCCCACTGTTAAGCGTTGAAGTTCAGGTTTAGGGGGGAAAGAACAGTATCAAGCTATACAAGGCCTTACACAGGCCAAAAGTTAACACCAACCATTCGACGATTTTATCGTTATAAAGCGACGGTTGGTGAAAGAATGGAGTGTAGAGAAAAGAAATAAGAAACACGCGAGACCGTGTGGGGATAGAAGTGGCGTCCGGTCTCGGTGGAAGAGAAGAATGGCGGATGGGAGAAAGAAGTGGAGTACGAACTTGAGGGTGCAAATGGAGTGAATAGATTAGCACAATTTTTGATGAGCGATGTGTAAACAGCGATTGTGCTAATCTATTAACCCGTCGAGAGATTGGGTCAAATCCCTCAATATTCTTAAGAAACCATGGGTACGCCGAACTCGGTAAACCAGACATACGAAATGAAAGTGATACGGTTTCTTGCAAGGTCGGAACGATGGAAAGGATGGAGGGAAGTGGTTGAGGAAGGGTATCGGTTAAGGGTTCAGGAGGGTGTACACAGTCAGTGGAAGGAACAGGATGAAGTGGAAAATCCGACTCATCAATTATAACTGGTTCATCCTCAAAACTATCCTCACAATTCTCCTCAAAGTTAAGCCCATCCATGCATATTTCATCAAAGTCCAGACGCATATGTTGTTCGGGAAAAACATTTAATGACTCGGGATGATGAATTGGAGAGAAAAACTCAGTCAAATCGACGGGTTCATCATCCAAAATATTCCCGGCGTCAATATCCTTAATCAAGTGAAAATCAAAATTCTCTGACACCTCATCAAAAGCATGCATATTAATCGATTCTGGTTCTAAGATATAGGTGTAGAGGTAAAAAGGATTAGGTATGGTTTCACTTGGAAGGGACCCTTCACAATCGGGCAAATCAAACACTACGAAGTCGTACAACTCATTCATCATTCTATCTTCAATTGATAAATCATGTGGAACACTAGATAGACATTCAAAACAGGAGTTGTGGGATTCAATTTGGGACGGGTAGGTTTGATTTGGAAGGGGGTATATCTCACTCTCTCCACTCCAATTCACAGCCTGTCCTGCCGCCTCATCATACATTGAAAAAGTTGGAGCTAGTTGAAAACTAGCTACCGGGTCACTAGGTTGCATGAGGGCGGCCATGGACGCATTCAAATCCATCATCTGTTGGCTTGATGCTACCCTAAAGTCTTCCAACGACTGTTCTAGACTAGACATTGGTTGTGAAGGGGTTTCAGGAAAAGATTCAAAGTTGTTTGGATACTGAAAACTCCCAAATGGCGGTTCTGAAGCAATGTCTAGGGAAGGTGCAAAAGTAGGGTAGGATTGGTACGAATTGAATGGCTGGACAGGAGTGTGATCAACATTGGGATAAGAAGGTGAATGGAATTGTTGATCCCAAGAATTTGTAGTGGTGAAAGGAGTGAAAGATCGGCTACGAGATTGTTCAATACGTTCAGCAATAGACATAGGTCTCGGGGTTACAACTGGATTTTCAAAAGGGGTATCAACGCAAGAAGGTGTGAATGTTTGAAACGGTTGATACGAAGTGGATTGCGGGGTCCAGTTGTTCGTCCTAGACGCGTCTATCCGATCTTTCAAAGAAATTTTTGGCATGGATGGATCGTTCGAAGTTCGACCAAAACAAGAACCGTATGAGGTAATGTCTGGTTGTGGGTACCAAAGTTCGGCAAGAGTTTTGCGAGGTGGAGTACCCATGATATGAAGAGAGAGAAAGAAAGGTAGAGAAAAGGAGGGGGAAAAGAATGTGATATTTTTTTTTATAGACAAAAGAATGAAATATACACAAAAAGAATATAGACAAAAACAATCACGACACAAAAATACCACACACCTAATCGTTCTAGGGTTAACCTAGGTCAACTAGACCTGCTCCAGAACTTGATTGTCGAAGTAAAACTGTGTCGAAAAACAGGCTCAAGATACACTGATCACGAGGCCAGGTAAGTGCAGAGATAAGGGGAGGTTTTCCAACGCTTTCGCGAAGTTCCTTAATTAAATAACCCTTTCTCTTTTGGCGGTTTCGCCGTTAACACTTTCCTAGACACCCCGTAAACAATATACCGTTAAGAAAGGTTCTAAACACAGTTAACTTCTCCTAGTGAGCGCGAAGTCCTTAGGGCTTAAAGTCTAGTTTCTTTTAAATTTGTGCGGGTAAACGTTATGCTCAAGTTCGTGATTTGTGGGCCACGGAAAAGATGATGAAATCCTTTACCGTATATTATGGGGTTCGCTTGCCCTTAAGTCCGTATTAATGTATGCAATGCGCAATTCAAAAAATTCTATAAAGAATCAAACAATCGTTTTTTAGTTTAAGCGCGGCGCTGCAACAAATACGGGTTAGTCAATTTTTAGCGTTTGCTAGCGAACTTGCAAAGAATCCTGCAAAAGAATAGTATATTGGAAGCGTCGGATTTGAGAAGAAGGTGTTAGTAAAATACGTACCGTTAAGTTTTGGGTTAGGAAACCCCCGTTGAATCAAATCCGGTGAGCTTGAAAAGTTTGCTTGCGCGGGTCAAACTACCCGGATCTTTGGCACTGTACTTTGCAAACACCTTAGCCTTGAATGTACACTTTGCTCCCCACAATTGCAGTTTGCAAATACGCAAAAATCTGCACACTTGCCCACAAAAATGATCAAAAAAAACAAAAAGAATTTTTTTTTATATATATACAAAAGGAATATTAACCCGAATAACAAGAAAGAAAATACGCTACCGTCTCCCCGGCAACGGCGCCATTTGATCGCACGCTTTTGGCGTGTCGGATGTTCAAAGATTTAAAGTGTAACCGCGATCAGGACGGTGTCGCTATGCAGCTAGCCGGTGAGCACGGGTCGGTCCACAGGGAGATGGTGTTATCTTACCTTCTTGTCTTAGACGAGTCAATAAAGAATCTGTATGTTTGTTCGGTCTAACCTATGTGTTTATTTGCAAGTATAAAGTTGTTAAGAAAAATACGAGATTGTAAGCTAAGAAATCCGTACTCAAAACCTTTGAGCCGAGTCTTGACCAATTGAATCTAGACAATCGGCAACAACGTGGATTAGGGGATTTAAGCGCGGTATTCGTGGAATCCGGCTTATTTACCCTTGTCCTTCCGTTCTTGTCTCTTGCTTTCGCCTCCGGCCAAACCGAACGCAACCGGTCGCGGTTAGGAATCACCGTTACCTTGTCAGGGTACGGTGCCTAACGGAGCGCTTGCGTATGGTTTGGGCGAAGTTCAAATGGAAAATAACGGGAAAAGGAATTGGCAAAGAAATGTTAACTTATAATGCCGTATTTTATCTTAACAACAATAATTACATACATTCACAAAAGAGATCCAAAAAGAGAGGACAAAAAGAAAAGAACAAAGAAAAGAAAAGATACAAGTAATTAAAGTACAAGGAATAAAATCGCAAGTAAGTAAATTGCAAGTAATAAAAGACAAGGTAATAAATTGCGAATAATAAAAAGTGATAAAAAGAATACGAAACTAGGACTCAAGACAAGCATGTGATCAATAGCCAACCCTTAAACTTGCAAGCTCAATGAAGAGGTTCCAAGATCAAGGGCAGGGTAGAGAACGCATGTGAAATGAAGTGCTAGTCCCGTGAGAAAATACGACCCTTGAGATCAATAACTAACCCTTAACCATTCAAGCTCAATGAAGAGGTTGAATGAGCAAGAGGAAGCAAAAATCTCAAGGGGAAGAAGAAACACAGGAGAATGATACAAAACCCTCATCTTCATTAATCTCCCACTCAAAAGCTCTCACTACAATTTCATGGAAAAAGAATGAAGAAGAAGAAGAAAAACTATACAAAAAACTACAAAAGAGTGGACACAAAATTGGACCCCTTGGCTTAGCTCAAAACTGCTGTATTTATAGGCAGAGGGTTGAAGATCTAGGGCAACCACCATAACACATATGAAAATACCAAACTGCCTCCAAAAGCCCATGCCCTGACTCCTCTGTACGGCCGCGGATCCTCCGCCTATGCCCCCCTATGGCCGCGGATCCGCGCCCCTATAGTGGACTTAGGGTGTGGGCTTCTGTGCACTTTCCTGTTCTCCTGTCCCCTGTTGTCTGGTACATGTATTTTTTGATAATTTCTTCCAGAATATCTTCAGATTCTTAGTCCAAGATTGCATTATCTTTTTCCCTTTTGACTTCTATCTCCCTCGAGCTCCGTGCACCCATTGATTCTTGTGCAGCCCCTCTTGTGCTCTGTGCTTGTCCGAGACACGAATAACCGCTGTCATATGCCTTGTCCCAGGAACCGGTACGCAGCACCGGACGGATATGGATGACCGGAACCCGGCTTTTATCTGTTGTCAACAGATTTTCTGTATTTGGTGTAACTGTGGAGATTTTGTCCTGATTTGCAATATTTGTACTGGAAACCTGTATACTGTAAACATTTAACACACACGGATTAAAAGCACCTACCTATAAACACACGAGCGTAAGAATGGACGGTATAAAATGCAATATTCTGATATGAACAACTATCCGGGTTTTAGGGTTACGTTAGCGCCGTTTTGAAAAGTTTTTGTTCCGCATTTCGTCTCGAATTGACGGCCGGGGCGCTGCCGTAGCCTTACATGGTATCCGAGCCAAACCATTAACCGCATACTAGTTGGTTTAGACAATGTTAAAGTATTGAAACCGAAAAACCCCAAATACTATCCCGATACATTGCAGTTTCTGTCAAATTTAAAAGTCTCTTCAAAAATTATTTAAACAACTGCAGAAGACTACTCATGTGACTACTAGAACACACTGCAAACAGGAGCCCCTAATTCAAAATTTGGACCGGCCACATTGGCCAAATATCTGAGGAGGCCGGCCACTTTATGACTTCTGGGTTTGAAATTTGCAATGTGGTTTGTTCTCCGGTATGTTGGTTCAGTGGTATTGTTTGTTTAGCCCAGTTTGGATATGGTTTTATCTAGTTGTTTGGGGCTATTCGGGGATTATTTCGAAGTCGATATTTTCTAACATTATTAAAATTTTGCAGTATTTACATTACTATCTGCGACCATGGATGTCATTCGAGCGGTATAACTTGTCTAATTGCTATAGCTCTTTTAGACGGGTTTGCGAACGTGACATTCACGTCGATGTTCTGTGTTGTGCTGTATTGTTGCGGATTCATCGTGGTGGATAGCTTGCGTGCAATGTTAGTGCAGTTTGGATATATTTGTACATTTGATATCTTGAGGTGAGCATCCGACATGTGGACTGCCGTCACTGCCTGTTTGTATATTATTCTTTTCGGGCACGACCGGGTTGAGGTCGATTTCACCATTGTACATATTTTCTTTTCTATACTAGGATTACCCCGCGGTGGAGTGCACGGATAGCCGGGTTCTAGAGGGCAACGGGACCGCATCTCATGGCTTTAAGACAGAGGGGGCTTCACTCTAGAATTGGAGGGCTATTCACCGCACTCGTAGGGGGTACAGGTTGACCCAAGGTGGGGTGCTCAAGTTACCGGATTTCATGAAGTGTTGGGTGGTCCATTCACTTTGCTGAAGGGGGATGCCTCACTTCTGGTTTTGGCGGGTTACTTGCCGCACTCGTAGGGGTCTAGGTTTTCATTGCACAGGCTATCCACACGACTAGGGGAACGTCGGGTTTCAGTTGTGGCTCAAAGAAAACCCAGGGCTCCCAGATTATTTGTATTGTTCTTTGATGCTTATTACTTTTCTGTGATGTTGCATTTATCACGCCTAGAGAGATTATTATATATTGATATATTTACTATATGTTTTACACCCCCTCTAGTCCAGTCCCCGCTCTGTCGTTAGTTAAGTAACCTAACGGGTGATGATGGGACCTAGTGGCGAATGCGGATGGCATATACGTACATCATATTTTCGTTCTTTGTTGAGTGATTAATTGATGGGACTGCATTGATTCAGATCAATGCATGGAAAACAGTCCTATTCGATGTTGTTGGAAAAATTTTCAAAACGCTGTTATTGTAAGGATGTTCTTTTTTGTTTTGCACAGAGGTATTCGGTTATGAATATCCAGCACCTCATTCGACGAAGTAATGGACGAGATACCTTCATCGGGAGTGACCCCTTGGGCAGAGGTTTGCGTCAGGATAATAACTTCACTATAGTCAATTTCTTTTTGCTTTGCATCGCTGTATTCTGTTATGAATATCCAGCACCTCATTCTACGAGGAAAGAGCCGAGATCCCTTCACCGGGAGTGGCCTCTTTAGCAAAAGTTTTCGCCACTATATATCTTTAAAAAGCTATCTGGTTCCTTCAACGATGTCATGTTCATTACGTTAATGGTTTTTTGCCAAAAACCATTCGCAGCCCTCCGTCATTTCAGACGGGTAGCACTTAGTATTCATGTTATGTTTGTTGATCTTCATCAAGGCATAGTGTATGGTAGCTACTTGTTACCTTTCTGTTGCATAGATATATGCGTTGGTTTGGGACATACTACTTTGTTGACCTTCGTCAAGAGTATGTACGGATGGGTTCAAATTAACCTGGACAATGACGGGTAGAACATGACATGTGACTTATGATTTGTTGACCTTCGTCAAGGTCATAAAAGCATGGGGTAAAAATCACATGGGGAGTTTCTAAAGAAACTAAAACTTGCCAGGCATGCGCATACCTTCTGGAGTATGATAACTTGAGTGGATTCCATCAGGTTATCATGCGATGATAGTTGGATCCCGATCCTACTGATGAGTTGGTTTTCTCCTCGGGTTATCCCGACTAATTCTTCTTTCAGGTTTGGAGGAGAATTTGAGGTTACAGTGGGAGACATCCTGATTAGATAAAGTGATTAACCATTCTGATCTAGGTTAGAGTGCATGGAGAGTGTTTCCTTTCTCTCTTTCTTTGGCAGCGACCATGTCCCGACCCTAGACTATAACTCAGTGACCAAGTTAACCGAACTTTCTTAAAACACTGGCTTTTGGATTGTCTGTGTTGCATACTTCATTGCCACTCCTACTTTTACCCTTTGCTTTTCTCCGGAACATCCCGTATCACAATGCAGATCCCATTTTTATTGGATATGACCATCGTATAGCTACCTACGAACTCGAAGAAACTTGTTTCAGATTTGGGGATGGTTTTCAGTTCTGTAGAAAATGAATAGGACTATTCAGTTGTCTTTTCCTTTTACTTTCTATCAGGTTGCGAGTACTCCTTGGATTAGGAGGGTACACCTATAGCACTTATTGGATAGTCTTCTTACATAGGCAGGTGCCGAAAGGTAGGGAATGAAGAAAACAAATTAGTCTAAGTGTGGTGTACAGAAGGTAATAAGTAAAGACAAATAAAGGGATAAGAAAGAGGGCAATGTAAATTGCGACTGCTATCATTCACGACCAAACCGCGTATATCATCGCCACTCTTTTTTCTCCTTTGTATTTCTCCAGAACACCCCGTATCACTATGAAGATCCACAGTTATTGGATAATCCATCGTATGGTTATATACGAACTCGATGGAACTTGTTCCAGTTCGATGATGGATTCTAGTTCAGGAGAAATAGAATAAGAATTATTTAGTTGTCTTTTATCTTTACCTTCTCTCAGGTTGCGAAGGCTCCTAGGATTAGGAGACTACACTTATTACGCTTATTAGATAGTCTTCTTCGAAACCATAGGCTGGTGCCGAACGGTAGGGAAGGAAGAAAATTAATGAGCCTAAGTGTGGTGTACAGAAGGTAATGACTAAAGACAAATAAAGGGATTTGGAGAGATGGCAAGGAAATATACGGTTATACTCATGAATCTGGATAATGGAAGAGGCATTAATAGGAATACCCGGATACCTTTTCGAAACATTTTCAAGTTTCAGTTTCTCTGTGCATTGTTAATTGAAAACTGATTTCCCAATTAGATCCTTATTCCAGGGTATGTATTTACCTGGTTTGATTCTCACATCTATATGGTTTTACAGTTGATGAGTGTGAGTAAGTTATTGGGAATTAGGTGATCATCCTCATTATATCGGAATTCGTTGTAATTGGTGAGATTTGAGGAAATTGCCTGGGGTTTTACCGGACGGCAAATATTTGGTTTTGAATATCCGTTGTTATGCACCAATTTCAAACTGATATATTTGTACGTTTATTTCATAAAGTGAGATATAAATTTTTGAAATTATGTCTATGACATTTACCTATATCAATTGATGGTTAGGTAAGGAGTATTCAACAGCGGTGTAATTCTTCTTAACATAGTACAATTTTCAACCTACGACGCCCAGCGTTTGAGTTATTCAACTCAAGCGACTTATACAAAGTATTGTATGTTGTCCAGTGTCTATTAGGACAGAGGGGTTGGTACTCGTACTATATTCTGTTTACTTGTGACTTGTATAGTTTTAGACATGTGTTTCGTAAAAATACAAGGTCCAAGTTTTGAGATGTTATAGGTAAAAGAATAAAGTAGAGAACCATGTGTTGCAATATCACGACCCGAGATTAGCTCGTTAACGGCACTTAAATCACGCAACGTATAATGGCGTAACGTAATTAAAGAATGCCGAAAACCCAGAAATCTAAACCTTTTAAAGAAAATAAAAGTGGTGAAGTTTTGAAAATAAGGTATGATGAAATCAAGATTTTCTAACTACATAAACAATGGAACATAAAAATGCAAGTGGATTTACTAGTTGAAAAACATGTTTCGTCTTTTAAAAATTTGGGCACACCTCCTTTGTATTTTTTTGATCCAAAACCACATATACAAGATAATGATGAAGGTATCACCAAGCGGGAGCTAGCTCTTCGCCAAACGACGTATCACAACCATGCAAGACAGTATATATAAGTATACGACACCTAACGGTGAAGTTCACTACAAAAGAATAAGAAATAAGCAAGACATCAAACCACAAGTAGCGGAAAACCCCTCGCTCTAAGTCTCGCAACCACAAACTCACTAAGTCTTATTACTTACACAAATACTAGTTTTGATTGATGGAATTGAATAGATACAATATGAATAGTAAATACAAGAGTGGGCACGATACAAATGTCCCATCTACCAATGCAAAACACCCAAATGCAACTGTATGCCAGCGATGCCGCTACTGATCTATGCGGTCAACCTGCAAGAACTGTGGCACAACGGGGGTGAGTTGCAACTCGTGAGTAGAAAAATATCAACAAATAGAAATCGAATAAACAACGACTCCTAAGTCAACTATATCATAAATGTAATACTATGATATCTAAGGTGACCGTATCTGTATATATGCCAACACTGTAAATAAATTCCTATCAGCATGTGGACATCATCCAACAATATAATTAATGTATGTATGCATGTGGATCCCGTCCACGTGTCAACCAATGACACAACAACATCATGCATGTAAATATCATAAAAGCATATGCATGAAAGTATGAGGATATAAATCAACGTGTGTCCCTCGCGACACATCAAAATCGTAGAACCTAAGTGTCCAACATCGACACTCAAAACATCATGAAACCCGTGTTCAGCATCGACACGTAAATCCTCATATCTAGGGCTCCGTCATTCCGGATCGGCCCTCGGGCTCCGTCGGTCCGGATCGGCCCTCGGGCTCCGTCGGTCCGGATCGGCCCATATCATCTCTCGACTCCGGTCGGTATCCTCCGGATATCCGCCAGGTCCAACCAATCACCGGTAGGTAGTAGTCTCCCTGCCCGGCTCACCGTCTACTGCACAACAATCCGTTCTCGCTCCGGGGTACCATACCGGGTATACCCGCAATCGGCCTCATCCAGCTCCTCGAATCGGGTATCACTGTCACACGTCTTAGAACCGAGAAAACGCATGGTGGACGCACTGAAATATCATATCAAGAGAAACCGGGTTTTTAAAACAACACATACATTCTTTTTAAAATGACCACGGTTATCAAATCCAGAAATGTCATGAAAACAACATATCTCAACGCGTATAATCGTAAAGCATGATGTATGCGACATATAACAGAAATGTAAGCATATCTATATATCATGCAATATGGAACAGTAATATGCACATATCAAGGGAAAACCGCTCTTTTAAATGAATCCAGTTTTTAAAATATACCCTGCGGTTCCTAAATTCTCCAAAGTCCAATGCAACATCGTATAAATGTATATATGTATGATAGAAAGTAATTCATGCAAGGAGTCATATCATGATACAGCAATTCTACTGTGTAGTGACATGGCAATTATCGATGATGAAGTGTGTGAGCCGGCAAATATGTGTAAGTGTAGCATACGCATCATCGATAATGGTGTAGGTGTACTAGCGCGGGTATATGTAATGCAATGAGAGTGACATTAGCGTAGCATAAAATAAATCGTATGCAAATGCTGACAGGTATACATATCTAACATGACCGAGTCGGTGAATCTATCAATCGGTATCTAGCCTCACAACAACACGTACAGTATAATCCATCGTACGGCATCATCTAGTCAAGGGTATGGATAAAACATCAAGTCAAACTCATCACGTACAGAAAATCATCGTACGGCGGCATTAAACCATTAGGGATCCTATCATCCTATATGACAATGAGGGGTATGGACCTAACGTCTCGTATGACATATCAATCAAGATTCACAATATTATATAAATCTATATACCTATATCCCCGAGTCAAAACCATAACAATCTCATATCAGGGGACCGACAAAGGTATCAGTCATCTCAATCGACTCGCATCCGTATACCGACATATCAATCAAGTCATCATATCACCTCGTATAATTTTTTTATTATATTAAGTCAGCTTTTATATATACATCTACTTTATTAATCTAGTTTCATGATACTCTAAAACTCATACTTATTCTAGTGTAACTACATATCTATAAGTCGTGATTCACCTTCACTTTTCATATCCCTAAAGCTTTCATTTCATCTCTCAATATACATATTCAATCATTCGCATCATCTCTAACTATACTTTTAACCCTATCCATATTTTCCTAATCTAGGTTTCCTTAACCATATTCTATAAATCGGTTTCCACCAAAACTTTGCGGGGGTGCTATACGCCATCCACCCAACTTCCCCCATAGATATAGATCTACTCACCTTGATCCTTGCTTTCCGAAATCGATGACGCCATGCTTCGTCACCTCGGAATCTATGTAAAGGTACCTACAATATCAACACAATCGCAATCGCTATTAAAATCGAATCCAGAAAACCGATACTGCACAAGGATCGCCTATAAGTTAGAACCTATGGCCCACGTGTGCAAAAACGATCAAACAACACTTGTTGTTGGCGTACAAATGCCCAACAACCAAATACAATACCAATTACTAAAACCAAGCATTAAAAATACGGAAACATAACCAAAAATCACACCAAAGTGCTCCCAGATTTTGACTCAAGTCAAATGGAGCAAAACAGGCAAGTATAGGGTGTTGTATATGGAGTGTGTGAGCTACTGAAACAACCTGGACACCAAATGCCACCAAGTGGCCTGCCACATGGCCTCAATTTCCAGCGAGCTCGGTTCAAAGGGCTTGGAATGTGTTCGTATTTTCAGGGTGGTCTCTTAGTGTCTTAATTAGGTATGTGGAGTTGTTTGGTTAACTCATAAACTCCCCGGGTCGCTCCAGATTCACTGTAGGCACACCAAACCTCACCAAAACCGACACGGGTAATTCTTAAGTTTGTATTCTCTTTTCTAAACTCAGTTCCAGGTCTAGAATTTGATCACTAGGGTCTTGTTCAGCCACTACACATCACTAATTCCCCACAATTACCCAAACCCTTCTCTAGAATTTTCCATACATCACATAACTTAACCAAACCAACTTATAAACCAACCAAAATACAAGAAACTCAAACTAACTTAACGGAAGAATATATACCTCACTTGGGCAATTCAAGAAAAACCTAGCTTCTCAATGTCATCAAAATCCAACTTTGCTTGGTCCATTGTGCAGAGGATGAAGAGGGGATCATTATTTGTGAAAGGAGTATAGGGTTTTGACAAGGGTTTTGAGATGAGTTCTTAGGATGAAGGTGGAGGGAAGTGAGGTTGAAGGAGATGAAGAAAATGATGGGAGAGAAAAGAATGTCGATGCCCTCTCTTTCTCTCTCTCTCTTATTCTCACCCACACTCTCACTAATTTACCCTTTTGCCCTTTTGCCTTTTTCTTTTTCCTCACAAAACCAGAATACAATATGAAACCAACAAACACAAATGAACCACATGCAACCAAACGCATCATGACATGGTGCACTAGCCACGGAAAACTATAGAAACACGGATTTGGCCTAATCGCGATTAGCAGTGCACTAATCGGGTTTTCATTTAAACAACATATAATTGATTTTAAAAATGCCACATCCTTTCAATATATTTTTAAATGAATAAATCATTTTAATTTCTAATTATTTCACAATTATTGGTATATATTTATACCCTTTTTTCGAAAACCCCAATTTCTTAAATCGAGCAGTTTTCGGGAAATATATTATTTTAATATTAAATTCCACTAATAATATTTTATATTTTCTGAAATGTTACATGCAAGTATCAAGATTCTTCAAGGTAATCGAAGATGTAGATACTTGTGTATGGTATTCAGTTGATAGTAATGGTTTTGAGAAATATGTTTCTCTTTCACATTACTCATGTTATGGATGCACTCCTAAGTCGAGTAATGTTGATCGGCCTCTCTCCATTTAGTTGACATGCACGGGAGACAGCTGCATGATTTGAATCTGGTTCCAATTAAATTAGTGTCTCTGTTTCTATATTGTATATAGAATGGTTCATATCTTAACGATGTTAAGGTATATGGAGTTGTCCTGTTTATGCTTAAAACCAGACCATGGATAACTCAAGGCACATTTCTGTAATGGCAGTTTGTGGGTTAACCTGGGCTTTGACGAGGGTTAACTTTCTACCATCTAGAAGATCAATAGTGATATTGTTCTTGACCCGCCACAGTTTTAGTAAAATGGATTTTTTTTCAGAAAACAATAGTGGGAGTATGGTAGAACTGGAAGTGATTCCAGAACCACAGACGATTACTAAAAATTTAATACGACCAAAAGATTCAATCAGGTTTGACATTCCATTAGCCACTCCGCAGATATGGTGGGTAACCTCAGGCACCCGAGAGGTGCATCGGTATTCTCAAAGACGGTGACTGGGAGGTTCTTCTTTACCCACACTTGCCATTACTGCTGTTCTAGACTATGAGACCCGGCAGGAGGAGGAGTATACCGTTGTTCTAAACTAGATTTAGAAGTGCACGTGTATATGGCTCTGCCAGAGGGTTGTTGTAGTCAGTGGGAGCAGCGGAAGCATAGTGGACAAGTAGCTTATGTCTATTTATAGACTAAAGAAGATATAGACGAGATAGATAATCTATTTTTGATGTTATAGTCATTGGATTTGACTTCATCAGAATAAGAGATGGATATGTTAAGAAGATAGTAGGGTGTGATGTCCTGGTATTTGGATGACAGGCACGTTGTAGGAAGTGAAATTCCTATACTACGATGGGTTATACCGTGGTTTTCACACAGTGGTTTCTCCACATAGGATATGGATATAATATCAGGCATTCTGGTTACTAGATCTATGGTTTTAGATCTAGATTTGGGTAGTGTCCCAATCTTGGTACTTAGACAGTATTCTAAAAGGTATTTTAGAATGGACGACTCCTGGCATGGTAGTATACCCGAAGGTGATGGAGTCACCCTCTCCGAAGGTGTCTTACAGACTTAAGGGGAGAGGGATGTTCATGATTGGCATATCACTTGCTTAGGCATTTGAGTCAATCATGAGATGGCAAGTACCACACCAGATGTTGTTTTTGCACTAGCTGTAGTAAGTTGAAATTAATCCAAACCTGGAAAAATGTTCGAAAGCAGTTTTAGAACATCAGTGGATGTTCTAGGGATTTGATAACGGCAGCCTCTTTCGGGAGACAGTTTGTTGGATATATGTATGCCCTAGAGGCCATTATGTGATAGTGGATGTATCTATACATGTATATATATTCAGCTTGCATTCTTGCTCGACATGATAGTATGCTATCTGGTTCTTCTTTATCTGACATGTTTATTTGATCATGCTTCTATTCATTCATACATGCTGATAAAGCCCTGAGGATATCGGCTTGACTACTCTGATTATGATGGAGATCATACTAGTGGGACATATGTAGTCTATAAGCATATCCTGGAACGTCCCTAGTCGTAGGAATATCGAGACGAGGCATTGATATACCAGAGTAGACTAGCATATATGATACTGGACCCATACGATGGGCGATGGATGTTCCCACATTCATCGATGTTTGACATCAAGATCGTATACGGGTGCTCAGTGGTGACTGGGTACACTGGACGGACTCACCGAGAACTCCTATATGGAATTATATCTATCGTCGGATAGCAGTTCTCAGGTGACACTGGTACAGGTTAGTCTGTAGACTCGATATCGTCATGGAGTCTTGTGTGTTTTCCCACTGCACTTTGATTGCCACCCAACCACGGCTCTACTGAGTCGTGCAAACAGGTGGCCGTTGGGTACAGTCCCGAGACACACGAAGACGATGAGCGATAGGAGGGGTTTCGTCTCTCCCGGTATTGGGAGTTGATGCTGTGCAGTGCCCGACTGGTTATAACAGCAAGTCCCTGGCCAGGGCTGCTGAGATTTGCTTATAAGTGTTATCAGTAGTTTCTCGATCTGTTATAGACCATTCACCGACACGACTTATTGAGTTATTGGGGTCGACGTGACCATCCCTAGGCTCGATATTCAGCATATCTAAAGAAGAGACCGGACTGTACGGTAGTGTTGCCGGATGGCTCGACGGGAGTTGTAGCAGGTTCGCTTGTTGTCTTCTGATCGCTCAATACCCGTTGCGGCTTGAGGGTACTTGATATGATCATTACCCTTTGTCGGCTATTGACGAGTCTTAGAGTCCCACAAAGGAGTTACCCAGTCCAGGAGAAACGTTGTGGTGCGCATATGCGATATGCTCATGCACCCGATTGAAATGTGCGTATATGATACCGAACATTGATCGGGTGAACTGCTTTTGGTGGGGTCATATGAGATATGACCGGATTGATAAATCAAGTGTTGATTTATCATTTAACCATTAGTTTTCTCACTTAAAACCTCTTCTTAGATGATAGATGTGTGCATGCATGTGTGCTTTTCTTTCTTTCTTTCATGCTAGTTTTATGCACATGAGGATGTGCATACATGCACACATAGATACACTAATCCATCATGGTTGTTAGCATATGGAAATGGTGGCAATATAAGACTCACACCATGGATTATATTATGGATTATTATTTGATTTTGGATTTAAAAAGAAAATGAAAAGGAAAGGATAATCATTCTTGCTTCTACATTCTTCCTTTGACCTAACCATGCTCAACTACCACTAACCTAAGGTTATCCTTCTCTTTATCATTCCAAACCAAAGTTAAATAATGTCTCCATCACTTTAACCATGGTTCATAGCATGAAGGATTAAAATATATATTGATATTTTTCTTTTACTTCACTAGAGTTATCTTTTACCTCTTGTCAAAAATTGCCACCATCTTCTTCCTCTTGCTCTTTTGCTCTCTAGTTCTTTCTAGTGATCAAATACCACTCAAAGATAGGTTTTTGAAGTGAGAAACCTAACCACAACATCATTCTACACAAGCTTAGCCGCTTTATTTTGAGTGTTCTCTTCGGTTTGTCGAAGTTGCGAGCTTGGACGGGAAACTCCGGGTGGATCGTCGTGGACGTAAGAAGACAACAAGAGGACCTTCTTCCAACACCCAAGAGCCTAAGGAATGAAGGAAAAAAGGGGAGCTACAAAGGTTGTAGACTTCAAACCCTAATCTTTACTTGCTTATAGTTTTATAACCCTAATTTCTAGGATCGATCCCCTTGCATGTTAGTTTAGCACCTTAAAAATTAAAACTTTGGGTCATGTGATACTTCAAAACTCTTCATAGGGTGCTACACTAACCTTACATTGGTATCAGAGCCGACCTAGAACATTAGGCGACGTTTTTACGAAGTGAAAACCCCAATCGGGCAAAAATACGATATTATGGGATGCTCTCTGGAAATTTTCTAAATTTTGACATTTTGCAGAATTAAAAATATGTAAAAAATAAAGCAGGGAAAAATAAGGATTACGGCAGAAAATTTATCCAATGAACAGTGTTTCTTGCCGCGGAAACGCGGTCTAAGCTTGCTTAGGCCGCGGTTCCGCGGCCTCATATATGAATTAGTGGATAATTTTTCTTCTGTAATTTTTGGTTCTGCATGTATAAATTTTTGGGTATTTTTAAACTGTATAAAGTTTTGAAAAATTCTGGAGATATTTTTGGATTCGTCGATTCGATCGGGACTTTCATTTCGTAGTTTTTCCGGGTAAGTTAGAAAGTATTGAAGTGTTTGAACGAGTATCATTTACTCACTATTCTCGGGGTTTAAATAGTTTGGAAATACGTGCAAGTCTTTTTGCGGTGGTCCCTCTAGAAGACAACAAACCTTAACTCGATTATGTGACCGTCTCGAACTGCCCTTTGAACCCTAGGGTTTGGGGCAGTACGTCGTGCCACATGTGAGGCGTTGGCTTGACCCTTCTACGGCTGGACCGCCGATACTGTGTCACACTCCAGATTTTTTTGAACCCTGCTCAAGTGTTGAGCTTTAGTGAATCTTGGGTGCTTGATTGTTCGTTCGAAAACTTTAATACTGTCTGTTTGTCTGGAATGTGATACAATATGTGGAATTCATATAGTGTAGGCATGAAATACGAAATATGTGATATTTCACATTTATGATGTCTAAAGAGAATCTGGATTCCAAATATTGTAGTTTTTCACTTTCTTTTCTGTGATCGTAAGTGTAGTATGTTAGATATCTCCGGTTTCGTTGCTATACGTCAACGACAATTAGGGTATGCATACTTACTTACGTTGATGATATGTGTTATTATGTGTTGCTGAGATATGATGTGTAGGATTGTCGCGATCGAATAGCCGGGGTTTTTGTGAGATGAGAGTTTTATATTTTCATTCATGTAAATTCAAATGTAATGTAATATTCTTTTATTTGGGGCACTTCCAGGTTGCGGTTGTGTCCCCAGTGTTGTATATTATTTACTTTTCCGTATTAGGATGGACCCAAGGAGGGGAGCACAGGTGACCGGGTTCTGGGGTTCAGTGGGAGGCCATCTCGAGGAGTCGAGACCGGGTCTCCTAAACTCCAGGATTGGTAGGGTCACTTGCCGCTCTTGTAGGGGTCCAGGGTGTGGGTTTGGCTATTCATCGCGACTGTGGAATCCGTGTTTTCTATTTTGGCTAAGTACTAAATACGGACGTCCTAGGATATCCCACATTATATCTATGTTTCTGCTGCCTGTGTTCTGTGATATCTGAGACGAATGACATATTATATATATGATATATAGTAGACGTTGCTTATGTTTTACACCCGCGCTAGTCCCGTCCCACTATGCCGTTAGTTAAGTAACCTAACGGTGCATAACGGAACATTGCGGCGAATGCGGATGGCATAAGCGTACGTGTTATTTTCGTTTCTTTTCTGTGATTGGCTTAAGGACTTAAATGATGGGATTATATTAATGTGATTAATGTAAAGAAAATAGACCTAAAAAGATGTTGTAGAATCGGATTTAAAAACTACTCGGCTATTTATGAAAAAGCTACATTTCAAAACTGCGGAGCTTAAGCCACTCCTTTTGAAAACTGTTTGATTCTACAACGATATCAAGCTCAAAGCGTTAAAGATTTTCTTAAAAATCATCCGCAACCCTCCGTCATTTTAGGAAGTAGAGTACTTAGTATTCATGCTATGTTTGTTGACCTTAGCCAAGGCGTAGTGTACGGTAGCTAAGTGATGTCTTCCTACAAACACATATGATGCAGATTAATTAGGACGGGCATATGACTTTGTTGACCTTAGCCAAGGGTCATGTGAACGGGTCTAATTAATCAAGAAATGACGGGTTGAGCTTGACTAGTGCTCGTGATTTGTTGACCTTAGCCAAGGTCACGAGTATTAGGGGTAAAAACCACATCGGGAATTTCAAGTGTTGAAATTTGTAATGAGATTGCATACCTTCCATATGATGGTTGGATCCCGATCCCACTGTGGGCAATAGTTGCTCCTAGGAGAGTTTTACAGTTTACAATTAGCTAACTCATTAGGTGTCTAGAAAGGTGTTAACAGGGCTCCGCCTCTGGGAAAACGAGGTTTACTCTAATTAGGTCCGTGCGAAAGCACGGGGAACCTCCCTCAAAGTACCGACACTGGCCTGGCTGAACGGTTAGCGAAGTTGTAGACTGTAATTAATCCTGGCTAGTTTTTCTTTTTAAGGTTTGAAAGAAAACTTGATAAAAAGCAGTGGGAAACATCGATTAGACAAGATAATAAACCAATCTAATCTGTGCAAGAGCTTTTGCTGAGTGTATTCTTTTCTCTCTCTTAATGGCAGATACCAATGACTGGACTTTAGCTTCTACTAGATAAGAACAAACTGAATGGGACCAACTATAAAGACTGGATGAGGAATCTAAAGATCGCCTTGACTTATGATAAAGTATCATATGTCCTCACGGCTTCAACCCCGCCCGTCCCAGGCCCAAAGTCCTCAGTTGCGGACATTGAAGTCCGCAAGACATGGGACGCTGACTGTGCCACGGCAAAATGCCTCGCGCTTGCATCGATGGACAACACACATCAAAAGCAGCACGAGGACATGGACATTCACAGGATATTGCTCCATACAAAGGAGTTGTATGGGGAGCAGTCCTGCGTATTACGATACGAAGCATCAAAGAAACTGTTTCAGATGCGGATGGCCCCTGGCACACCAGTAGCAGACCATGATTTGAAGATGATAGCTCTTATAGAAGAGCTTGAGGGCCTCGGATGGACAATGGACAATGAACAATATATAGATATTATTCTGCAGTCCCTCCCCTCCACCTTTGCTCAGTTCATAGTGAACTTTAACATGCATGGCATGGAGAAGGAACATCCTGAACTCCTTAATATGTTAAGGAGTGCAGAGAGCACTATGAAGTCAGCAAAGACTCCCGTTATGACTATTGGACAGTCTTCTTCTTCTCGCCGGAAAGCTAAGGCCAAGGGAAAGAAAAAGAAGAAACCCACTAATCCTAAGGGCGGAGTCAAAAAGGTGAAGGGAAAGGGAAAGTCCACTGCTGGAGACCCGGGGAAAGGCGAGTGTTTTCATTGCCACAAGACAGGACATTGGAAGCGCAATTGCACGGAGTACCTAAGTCTCAAGAAGAAGCATGGTGATGCTTCTACTTCAGGTGCGTTTGTGACTGAAAACTGTTTTTCTATAAACTCTGCTTCCTGGGTATTGGATACCTGTTCTGGTTCTCACATTTGCAATTCTATGCAGGGGCTGAGAAATAGCAAGGTTTTGAGAACAGGTGACCATACTCTCCGCGTTGGAAATGGTTCCAATGTACATACAGTCGCAGTGGGAGAGTATCACTTGAGGTTGCCATCTGGATGTATTTTGATTTTGAATCCATGTTATTTTGTACCAAGTATGCTATGTAATATAATATCCGTTTCTTTGTTGGACAATGAAGGGTATAATTTTGTGTTGCAGAACAATGTTATGAACATTCACCTAAATCAAATGTTGGTTGGGTATGGTACACTTAATAACGGAATATATGTCCTAAATCAACACACAGTTTTCAATATACAACACACTAATAAAAGAAAACTTTCAGAATTAAATGAAGCTTTTCTTTGGCATTGTAGACTTGGTCATATTAACGAAACAAGACTAAACAAGCTACACAAAGATGGATATTTAAACTCTTTTGAATATAAATCTTATGCGACTTGCCAGTCTTGTATCAAGGGTAAAATGACCAAAACTCCGTTTACCGGACACGGAGAAAGAGCTACTCAGCTCCTGGGCCTCATACATAGTGATGTATGTGGGCCTATGTCTACACAGGCTAGAGGCGGTTTTTCATACTTCATTACATTCACTGACGATTTCTCAAGATTCGGTCATGTATTTTTATTAAAGCACAAGTCCGACGCTTTCGAGAAATTCATTGAATATAAACAAGAAGTAGAAAAACAAACCGGCTTGAGTATTAAGATGCTTCGATCAGATCGAGGTGGAGAGTATCTCAGTACAGAATTTGCAAACTTCCTAAAAGAGAATGGGATTCTCTCTCAGCTCACTCCTCCTTACACACCACAGCACAACGGTGTGTCAGAACGACGGAATAGGACCCTATTAGATATGGTCCGGTCCATGATGAGTGACGATGAGTTACCAGTCTCGTTTTGGGGACATGCATTGGAGACTACAGCGTTTCTGCTAAACAGGGTTCCAACCAAAGCCGTGTCTACCACGCCATATGAGATATGGCATGGGAAGAGACCATCTCTTAAGAGAATTAAGATTTGGGGTTGCCCGGCCTATGTTAAAAAGCAGAATCCGGACAAACTCGAGACACGGTCAGTCATGTGTAACTTTATAGGATATCCAAAGAATTCTTATGGATATCTATTCTACCACAAAGAGGAACAAAAAGTGTTTGTTTCACAACATGCCACATTCTTGGAAAAAGAGTTTTTCACAGATAAAGATGATGGCAAAGTGGTGGATCTAGAAGAGGTTCTAGAAACACAAACTACAAATGACGATTTGGTTGAACCGACTGTTGCAGCAGAAACTGAAGAACCTCGGCCACCCCGAAGGTCTGGTAGGACTTCTCGCCCACCGGAGAGGTACTACGGTTTCCTCAATGATGGTGACAGAGAAGACTGTATCATGGAAGATGATGATCCTACCAGTTTTCAGCAAGCTATCACGAGTGGTGACTCTGTGAAGTGGCTGGATGCCATGAGATCCGAAATGGAGTCTATGTACACCAACAAAGTATGGACTTTGGACGTTGTACCCCCTGGGGTAAAACCTGTAGGGTGCAAATGGATCTTTAAAAGAAAGATTGGTGTTGATGGGCAGGTAGAGACCTATAAGGCAAGACTTGTGGCGAAAGGTTTTTCGTCAAAGACCAGGTTTGGACTATGACGAAACTTTTTTGCCGGTAGCCATGCTTAAATCCATTCGGATCCTACTTGCTATTGCTGCTCACTACGACTATGAAATCTAGCAGATGGACGTTAAAACAACATTTCTAAATGGAGATTTAGAAGAATGCGTTTATATGGATCATCCAGAGGGCTTCATTGACAGTGGGAGCAGCGAGAAAGCATATAGATTGCTTAAATCCATATATGGGTTAAAGCAGGCATCTCGGAGTTGGAACATCTGTTTCGATGATGTTATCAAAGAGTTTGATTTCATCAAAAATCCAGATGAACCTTGTGTTTATAGGAAGGCTGTAGGAAGAGCTGTCACATTCCTCGTATTGTACGTGGATGACATTCTTCTGATAGGAAATGATATTCCTATGCTACAGTCGGTCAAATCATTCTTATCACTGAGGTTCTCCATGAAGGACCTGGGTGATGCCACATACATCCTAGGCATAAGGATCTATAGGGATAGATCCAAAAAGTTATTGGGATTGTCCCAAACCAGGTACATCAACACCATCCTAAAAAGGTTTAGTATGGAAGACTCCAAGCGGGGTGCCTTACCCGCTTTCCATGGAGTCACTCTCTCCAAGGATTCTTGTCCAAAGACCGATGAAGAGAGAGCTCGCATGAGCATTATACCTTATGCTTCGGCAGTAGGATCTATAATGTATGCGATGTTATGTACACGCCCAGATGTAGCTTATGCACTTAGTGTTGTAAGCAGTTATCAATCCAACCCAGGGGAGAAGTACTGGACAGCTGTGAAGAACATTCTTAAGTACTTATGAAGGACTAAAGAATTGTTGTTGGTGTATGGTAATACAGACCTCCAAATGGAGGCCTTTACCGATTCGAGCTTCCAGAGCGATAAGGATGACAGCAAATCTATCTCAGGGTTTGTATTTACCCTCAATGGAGGGGCGGTAAGTTGAAAGAGTTCCAAACAAGATACCGTTGCAGACTCTACGATGGAAGCTGAGTACATTGCTGCAAATGATGCCGCCAAGGAAGCCGTCTGGATGACGAAGTTCGTCTCGGAGCTAGGAGTAGTTCCAACCATTATTGATCCAATACCTTTGTATTGTGACAATAATGGGGCAATGGCGTTAGCCAAGGAGCCCAGATCCCATCAGCGGTCCAGACATATCCTGAGGCTCTTTCATTTGATCCGGGAGACTGTAGATCGCCGCGAGATCGAGATTAAGAGAGTAGACACAAAGAACAACGTCGCGGATCCACTCACCAAGGCCCTCCCTCAGCCACAGCATGAGCGACTTTTTGAGATGTTGGGTATGAGATACGCCAATAACTGGCCTTAGTGCAAGTGGGAGATTGTTGGATATATGTATGCCCTAGAGGCCATTATGTGATAGTGGATGTATCTATACATGTATATATATTCAGTTTGCATTCTTGCTCGACATGATAGTATGCTATCTGGTTCTTCTTTATCTGACATGTTTATTTGATCATGCTTCTATTCATTCATACATGCTGATAAAGCCCTGAGGATATCGGCTTGACTACTCTGATTATGATGGAGATCATACTAGTGGGACATCTGTAGTCTATAAGCATATCATGGAACGTCCCTAGTCGTAGGTATATCGAGACGGGGCATTGATATACCAGAGTAGACTAGCGTATATGATACTGGACCCATACGATGGGCGGTGGATGTTCCCACATTCATCGATGTTTGACATCAAGATCGTATACGGGTGCTCAGTGGTGACTGGGTACACTGGACGGACTCACCGAGAACTCCTATATGGAATTATATCTATCGTCGGATAGCAGTTCTCAGGTGACACTGGTACAGGTTAGTCTGTAGACCCGAGATCGTCATGGAGTCTTGTGTGTTTTCCCACTGCACTTTGATTGCCACCCTACCACGGCTCTACTGAGTCGTGCAAACAGGTGGCCGTTGGGTACAGTCCCGAGACACACGAAGACGATGAGCGATAGGAGGGGTTTCGTCTCTCCCGGTATTGGGAGTTGATGCTGTGCAGTGCCCGACTGGTTATAACAGCAAGTCCCTGGCCAGGGCTGCTGAGATTTGCTGATAAGTGTTATCAGTAGTTTCTCGATCTGTTATAGACCATTCACCGACACGACTTATTGAGTTATTGGGGTCGACGTGACCATCCCTAGGCTCGATATGCAGCAAATCTGACGAAGAGACCGGACTGTACGGTAGTGTTACCGGATGGCTCGACGGGAGTTGTAGCAGGTTCGCTTGTTGTCTTCTGATCGCTCAATACCCGGGTGGCCGTTACGTTTAGCTGACCGCTTGCGGCTTGAGGGTACTTGATATGATCATTAACCTCTACCGGCGTATTGACGAGTCTTAGAGTCCTACAAAGGAGTTACCCAGTCCAGGCGAAACGTTGTGCTGCGCATATGCGATATGCGCATGCACCCGATTGAAATGTGCGTATATGATACCGAACATTGATCGGGTGAACTGCTTTTGGTGGGGTCATATGAGATATGACCGGATTGATAAATAAAGTGTTGATTTATCATTTAACCATTAGTTTTCTCACTTAAAACCTTTTCTTAGATGATAGATGTGTGCATGCATGTGTGCTTTTCTTTCTTTCTTTCATGCAAGTTTTATGCACATGAGGATGTGCATACATGCACACATACATACACTCATCCATCATGGTTGTTAGCATATGGAAATGGTGGCAATATAAGACTCACACCATGGATTATATTATGGATTATTATTTGATTTTGGATTTAAAAAGAAAATGAAAAGGAAAGGATAATCATTCTTGCTTCTACATTTTTCCTTTGACCTAACCATGCTCAACTACCACTAACCTAAGGTTATCCTTCTCTTTATCATTCTAAACCAAAGTTAAATAATGTCTCCATCACTTTAACCATGGTTCATAGCATGAAGGATTAAAATATATATTGATATTTTTCTTTTACTTGACTAGAGTTATCTTTTACCTCTTGTCAAAAATTGTCACCATCTTCTTCCTCTTGCTCTTTTGCTCTCTAGTTCTTTCTAGTGATCAAATACCACTCAAAGATAGGTTTTTGAAGTGAGAAACCTAACCACAACATCATTCTACACAAGCTTAGCCGTTTTGTTTAGAGTGTTCTCTTCGGTTTGTCGAAGTTGCGAGCTTGGACGGGAAACTCCGGGCTGATCGTCGTGGACGTAAGAGGACAACAAGAGGACCTTCTTCCAACACCCAAGAGCCTAAGGAGTGAAGCAAAAAAGGGGAGCTACAAAGGTTGTAGCCTTCAAACCCTAATCTTTACTTGCTTATAGTTTTATAACCCTAATTTCTAGGATCGATCCCCTTGCATGTTAGTTTAGCACCTTAAAAATTAATACTTTGGGTCATGTGATGCTTCAAAACTCTTCATAGGGTGCTACACTAAGCTTACACAGTTATCATTCCAGTCTTCCAAGGTGACCTGCATGACAGAGTGACTGTCAGAGTTATAGTTTTCCCTCTGACGTGGGGCAGTAGTTTGGACAGGTGATCCAAGCGGATATTGAGGGAGGCGTGGTTCAGGATACTGATTAAATTCAGTTGACGATACAGTCTAAGAAGTTTGTTGGATTTAGAGTTCATTTGTGAACTAGCTCCCATCAGATATCCAGACATATTTTAAGATAGGTATTGCTCATTTCGGGTGATGGCTTTTGATTTGTATGTCAAAAATATTTCTAAACCGCAATCAAGAACGGCGTCGCTTGGTAACTAGCCGGTGAGTACGGGTCGGTCCACAGGGATGTTGTGAATTTCCTAGTCGCTCAAACGAGTTAATTCCGATTGTGGCCGGATTGGTTATTAAATCTAAAAACTAAATTATTCTATACTAAGATTATCTAGATCTAAGTCTTGCGAGGGTTAGGTCTAGGGTAGGTTTGGAAATGTAAATAAATCTCAACGCTTTCTATACCCAAATGAAGATCTATGAGGAGTTATGATAATTATTAATAAAAGGGATTAGAATCATTTGGAAAGATGTTTATTTCTCTAGTTTCTTGTCCTTCCTTTATCAATCCTTACCCTAACCTCCATGGAAAACAATCACAACCGGGCCTTTATACTACGGTATCACCGCTACCTCGTGGGATAGGGTGCCGTAGGGAGCGGTATGTGCATGTATGCATGGAGTCCTATTAATTATATGTGATGGGCAAGAAACGGATGAGATATCTCATCTCTCAAAAGCCTTCCCCAAAGCTAACCCTAACAAGCGAGGAGACTACTTGCTCATTAGGGAATTTAAAAACATTTATCTAGGGCAGAGAATGAAAAATTACCTAGGGCAAAAATTGAAATTACCTACTTACTTTACAGTTGGGTCTCTCCAAACATTTACACAGGGTTGTCAGATCTGAATAGATGATATGAAAAGAGGCATCGATGCTCTCCAAAAGAATTCTGAATTTTATTCATAAAAAGAGGCATACATCAAAAGAGGTATTAGGGTCTCTATTTATAAGACATAGAAACCCTAGGGTTACAATTGACTCACACATCTGCTATTACAAAAATACCCCGTAAGAAAAATGTAGGGTTGTTAGGCACGCTCACAAGGTTCTACGAGGTATCAACCATGCCCGATTAAAAATTTAGCCGTGCCGAACAACCCAAAGCCGGATCTTTAAACTAGAGTTTATGCGAAAACAAAAATGTTAAACACTTTAACACTAAGTGAGAGGGATTACAACCTTTGTAGATCCAGTCCTTCACTTAAGCTCCGTGTTGAAGTCCCTTCGCTGCGATCATCGTGTTCCGAACTCTCGAGAGGCTTCACGAAGAGAAAGATGCAGTCTTGCTTCCGATCTTCAATAACAAAGATGATCTACCTTGAAGTTTCATTAACACAAGCTAACACTCACTAAATGAAGTGAACACTCTCATCTAAAGGGCAAGGATAGATGAGGATGATGAAGTTGGATTTTTGCTCTCGTTTATTTTCTTATTCTCACTCATTTTCATCACTTGGAAAAAAGCTAGAAAGCTTTTTCCATGAAAGAAAGAAGAAGGAAGAAGAAGATGAATAATTCATAATCCTTTTGTGATGAATAATGAAAGGATAAAGATGATCAATAATGCAACCATGGTTGACTAAACCTTTGCAGAGAATTAACCAAGGCTAGCATTTGGGTTAGGTTAAGAATGAGTCACTTGAAAATATCTTTGCAAAAACAAAAGAAAACCTTCTAGAAACATCTAGAAAGCATTTACCCAAATCAAACCCTAATCTTGTTTAATCTCTACTAAACATGTTGCATTAGTTATCATATCATGTTACAATATTATATATCACATATATAATATTTATTGTAATAAAAGAAAGTAATACAATTAACATATATCGCATATATATCAATGTATTACCCGAGTGAGAAAAAGAATCTTTTAGTGAGATAATATTAGTTAATGTAATTTAATATATCATATATATTATTATACATTAAATTATCGAATCAAAACTTGATCCAACAATCCGGCTATATCGCATATAACCGACTAATACGATGACCCGGCTATATTACATATACCCGGCCGATATCTCATATCGCGAGAATCTAATGCGGTATCACATACCGCATTATCCTTGGTCCCGCACATATCAAATATGTGCTCCTACTCCGTTTTGCCTGAGCCAAGAAACCTCTGTGTAGGACTCTAAAGAATCGTCAATACGCCGGCAGTAGGTGATGATCATATCAAACACCCACAAGCTGCAAGCGGTCAGCTCAACGTAACAGTCACCCAGGTATTGAGCGCTCAGAAGATCAACAAGCAAGACTGTACATTCTCCTGTGAATCCAATCAGTAACACTCCCGTACAGTCCGGTCTCGTCGTCTGATATGTCGCATATCTCGCCTAGGGGTGGTAAACGTCAGACCCAGTAGCTCGATAAGTCGTGTTGATATGAGGTCTATAACAGTTCGAGAAACTGCTGATAACACTTATGAGTAAATCTCAGCAATACTGGCCAGGGATTTCCGGTTATAGCAAATCGAACACAGCACAACATCAACTCCCTATACCGGGAGTGACGAGTCCCCTCCTATCGCTCATTGCCTCCATGTGATTCGGGACTGTACCCAAAAGCCACCTTTTTGCACGCCCTCTTGGACGTGGTATGATGGAAATCAAAGCACAGTGGGATTCACACAAGACTCTATGACGATATCGGGTCAACAGACTACTCTGTACCAGTGTCACCGGAGAACTGCCATCTGACATGAGTTATAATACCATCTGGGAGTTCTCGGCGAGTCCGTCAAGTTTACCTAGTCTCCACTGAGCACCCGTACACCATCCTTGATGTCAAACACCGATGGATATGGGATCATCCATCGCCCATCTTATGGGTCAAGATGCGTATACGCTAGTCTACTCTGGTGTATCGATGCCCTGTCTCGATACACCCTCGACTAGGAACAGTTATAGGATGTAATCGTCGACTTCCGTGTCCCCACTAGTATGATCTCATCATAGTCCCAGTAGTCGAGTACATATCCTAAAGGCTTTATCAACATGTAACATAGAGACAATCAGAGTACATGTTAAGATAAAGTACAACCAGATAGCGTACTATCATGTCGAGCAAGAAAGTCATCCATATATATGTCCAAGCATCCATTACAATATACATTGTATGTACAGTAATGGCCTCTAGGGCATACATATAACTAACAATCTCCCACTTGCACTAGGGCCATCTGTTGTGGTATCACATACCCAACATGTAAGTGCACGGCGGCGCCCCGGCCGTCAATCCGACGCCGGAATGCGGAAGCGGTGATAAACTTTAATTTTGCGAACTTAGCAAACCGGCACCACCGCGCACTAAACACCCGGATCGAACCATTAACTAGTCCTAGCTAACTACAAGATAGGGAATAGAGATATACCGACTGATCCGAGTCCTCCGGTCTTCTCGTCATCGTCCCGATCTCCCGCGGAAACTCCGGTCGTCGCCTCCTTGCCGGAAGGGCACCACATCGTCTGCATCTTTTACGGGCTCCCACCTCAATGCCGAGGCAACTCGGGCATGAAGTTGGCTAGTCGACGTGCCCAAGATTTGCTGTAGAATGTGTAGTGATGAACCATGTCTCATTTGGGGTTATGGAGTTTGCCTTTGATGGAGGTATGATACAAGCCTTTTTGGAGATGGTGTTGTGGGAATTTCCAACATGAAATGAATCAAAAATCCTACACCAATAATCATGGGCAGCCCCATGCATGGCCGGCCAAAAAGAATGAGCATGAGAGTGAGAGAGTGGAGAGTGTGTGGCTTTATAAATAATGCAAGAGGAAAAACAAAGTTATCATGAAAAGGCAATGATCACAAAATAAATCCAACACTCAACCAACAACCATCACTCATCATCAACCATCATGTCCTACAAAAATCAAGGCATGATGAAGCTAGAAGTCAAGGTCAAGGAAAAGCTAACATGATACAACAAAATGCAAAGACCCCCCTCCACAATTGCTTATTTGCAACAATGCAAATAAGCCCTCCTCCACCAAACTTCGGCCAATGAACGATACAAAGGAAATTGGCCGAAACGGAAAGCAAACTGGCAACTCCAGAAAACTGGTCCCGTAATAAATTACAGGAAAACCCCGATACTGTGTATACACACCCGCATTTGTATTCCGACCGAAATACAAATGCAATGAGACCAAATCTACACTGTACTATACTAGGATCCGGCTTAAAACAAAGCCGGCTAGCAATATCCGTTCGAACCTGATCCGTGCAATACCGCACGTATCTGATCGAACCCTGCCATATATCCATACGGCCAGTAGTATAAACTGTCCGATCCTGATCCGTGCAATACCGTACGTATCTGATCGGACCTTGCCATATCTCCATACGGCCTCTACAGCTTTTCGCCCGAAAGCTTGAGTAACTAAAAGTATGGCGGACTCTAAAGACTCGTCAATACTATGGCTGTGGATTTAACCACTAGCACGTCAGAGGTATAAGCCAATACGTAACGGGCCACCAGCTATTGACCAAAAGGGACGTCTGTGAGCGAACTCAGCCAGACACCCTACTGAGCCTGTCAGTGAAAATATCCGTACAGTCCGGTTCGTTCGTCTATGAGCATCGCATGGCGGGCCTAGGGGGTTGGTAAAAGTCGGACCCCCAAAAGCGGTACATGTCGTGTCGGAGTGTAGCCCAGAACACCCTGAGATACTACTGGAATACCTACCAGTAAATCTCCTTGCCTCGGCCGAGGGCTTCGTGTAATGGCTCTCCTAGACACAGTGCGACCTCACCCCCAATACCGGGAGAGACGAACCCCTGAAGATGCGCTCACTGCCTCCATGTGGCTCGGGACTGCACCCAACTAAAACCTGTTTGCACGACTCCTTTGAGCCGTGGTAGGGTAGTAATCAAAGTACAGTGGGAACTCACACAAGACAAATGACGATCCCCAGGTCGATGAACTAACCTGTACACATGTCACCAGGGAACTACCATCTGACGTTTGGTATATGACCAACTAGCATGTTCCCGGCGAGTCCTGTCCGGTGTACTCATAACCCAATGAGCACCTGTATACATCTTAGGTGAACCAACTGACACCAGTGGCTTGTGAGACCGGCCACCGCCCCTCGTCGGGATCTCGACTGTATACACTAGTCTACTCTGGAGTATCGATGCCCTATCTCGAAACTCCCATGACTAGGGACCCTTTTAAGGATGTGCTTATAGACTACCAGCTCCCACGTATATGATCGCCCTCATACTGCTGGTGGTCAAGCAAGAATCCTAGGGGCTCAATAAACGTGCAATAGTGACCTGTCAGGTCACCTAAAGCAGTACACGATGATAAAGATAAACCAGATAGCATACTATCATCTCAAGTAAGACTGTCCTACTGGGACAGGTCCTCCCTCAAACATTGCAATCACGTACCTGTGATCCAATAATTGACTCTGAGGGCACCATCTCCAACAATCTCCCACTTGCACTCAAGGCTAATTATTGCGATGTTGCATACTCACAGCCCGTGTGATACCGAATAACTCCTCTACTAATCAGTCCCACAAAGCTCGCTTGCGGGACTATTGTGTTCGAGGAATAGCCTCAGTGAGTGGATCCGCTTTGTTGTTTCTTTCTATGTCTCTCTATATCTCAAGTTCGCGGAGAAAGCCATCTCCCGAAATGAGCAATACCTGTCTTAGAATGTGTCTGGATGTCTGATGGGACCAAGCTCATAAATGAACTCCAAATCCAAACTTCTTAGACTGTACCGTCAACTGAACTTAATCAGTATCCTGCGCCATGCCTCCCTCAGTATTGCCTTGGACCACCTGTCCAAAATACTGCCCCTCGTCAGACGGAAAACTATAACCCCGACAACCTCCTTGTCGTCCATGTCACCTTGGAAGCCTGGAATGATAACTGTCTCCTGAATGTGGCTGTCGTTATCATATCCCTAGAACATCCACTTATGTTCTAAAACTGCTTCCGACTGTTTCTCCAGGATTGGATCAATGTCAACTTATTGCATCTAGTGCAAGAACAACATCTGGTGTGGTACTTGACATCTCATGATTGACTCAATTGCCTGAGCAAGTGATCTGCCAATCATGCACATCCCTCTCCTTTAGTCTGTAAGACACCTTTAGAGAGGGTGACTCCATCACCTGCAGGTACACTACCGTGCCAGGAGTCGTCCATTCTAAATACTCTTAGAACGCTGTCTAAGTACCCAGATTGGGAAACCACCCAAATCTAGATCTAAAACCATAGATCTAGTAACCAGTATGTTTGATATAATGTCCAAGTCCCATGTGGAGAAACCACTGTGTGACGACCAAAGTATAACCGATCGTAGTATAGGAATATCACTTCCTACTCTGTGTATGTCATCCAAATACCATGACAACACACCCTACTACCTTCTCAACAGATCCATCCCCTATTCTGATGAAGTCAAACCTATGACCGTCACATCAGAAATTGATGATCTATCTCCGCTATATCTGCTTTAGTCTATAAATAGACATAAGCTACCTTTCCACCAATGCTTCCGCTGCTCCCACTGACTACGACAACCCTCTGGCAGAGTCATATACACGTACACTTCTAAAACTAGTTTAGAATGACGCTATAATCATCCTCCCGCCGGGTCTCGCAACCTGGAACAACAGCAATGGCATGTGTGGGTAAACAAGAACTTCCCTGTCACCGTCCCTGAGGCTACCGGAGTACCTCTCGGGTGCCTGAAGTTACCCACCTTATCTGCGGAGTGGCCAAGGGAATGTCAAATCAGATTGAATCTTCAGGTTCCTATGAAATCTTCAGTAATCGTTTCTGGTTCTGGAATCACTTCCAGTTCTACCATACTCTCACTTCTGTTTTTTGAAAAAAAAATCCATTTTTATTAAAACTGTGGCGAGTATAGAGCAATATCACTATTGATTTTCCAGATGGTAGAAAGTCAACCCTCGTCATAGCCTGGGTCAACCCACAAACAGCTATTACAGAAACGTGCCTTGAGTTATCCAGAGTCTAGTTTTAAACATAGGCCGGACAACTCCCCGTACCTTAACATCGTTAAGATATGAACTGTTCTATATCCAATATAGAACCAGAGGCACTGATTTAATTGAACCAGATTCAAATCATGCAGCTGTCTCCAGTGCATGTCAACTAAATGGAAGGAGGCCGATCAGCGTTACTCAACTTAGGAATGCTTCCAATTATGAGTAACCTGAAAGAGAAGCAAGTTCTCTTAACTATCAACTGAATACCATACACAAGTATCTACATCTTCGATCACTTTGAAGAATCCCGATACTTGCTACACCTGGTTCTTTACTCTATTCAAATACCTATAACTTCTCAAAATTCGGACCCTGTGTTTCCACGAAACACTTTTTTAAAACTAGAGAAGTCATAAGTAAACCGAATATAGTATGAGGACCAACCCCTCTGTCCTGATGGACGCTGGACAACATACAATACTCTGTATAAGTCCCTTGAGTTTGATAACTCATTCACTGTGTGTCGTAGGTTGAAAACTGTACTTATGGTTAAGAAAAATTACACCGTTGTTTATTGCTCCTTACCTAACCATCCACTGATATAGGTAAATGTCACTGACATAATTTCAAAAGGTATATCTCACTCTATGAAAATAGACGTACAGATATATTGATTTGAAATTGGTGCATAACAGCGGATATTCAAAACCATATATTCGCCGAACGGCAAACAGCCCAGGTGATTTCCTCAAATATCACCGATTACAACGAATCCCGATATAATGAGGACGATCACCTAATTCCCAATAACTTATTCCCACTCATCATCTGTAAAACCATACAGATGTGAGAATCATACCTGGTAAATACATACCCTGGAGTAAGTATCTAATCGGGAAAACAGCCTTCCTTTAACAGTACATAGTGAAACTGAAACATTGAAATGTTTCGATGGGGTATCCCGGTATTCCTAGTAATGCCTCTTCCATTATCCAGATCCACAACTGTAACCGTGTAATTCTTTGCCACCTCTCCAAATCCCTTTATATGTCTTTAGTTATTACCTTCTGCACAGCCCTTTAGGCCAAATGGTTTTCTTCCTTCTCTACCGTTCGGCACCAGCCTATGGTTTGGAAGAAGACTATCCAATAAGCATAAAGGGTGTACTGTCCTAATCCTAGGAGCACTCGCAACGCGAGAGAAGGTGAAGATAAAAGACACCTGAATGTACTTTATTGCTATTTCTCCTGAACCAGGATCCATCACCGAACTGGAACAAGTTCCTTTCGAGTTCGTATATAACCATACGATGGATTATCAAATAAACTGTGGATCTTCGTAGTGATACGGAGTGTCCTGGAGAAATACAAAGGTGATTTAGGATTGGCAAAGAAATACTTGGTTTGGTCGTGAATAGCAGTCGCAATTTACTTTGCCCTCTTACTAATCCCTTGCTTTGTCTTAACTTAATACCTTCTGTACACCATCGTTAGGCTAATTGGTTTTCTTCATTCCCTACCGGTCGGCACCACCCTAAGGTTTGGAAGAAGACTATCCAATTTGCGTAATAGGTGTACTACTCCTAAACCAAGGAGTACTCGCAACCTGAGAGAAGGTAAAAGGAAAAGACAACTGAATAGTCCTATCCGTTTTCTCCAGAACCTGAAACCATCCTCGAATAAAATCTTTCGAGTTCGTATCTAACCATACGATGGTTTTGTCCAATGGAAGTGGACGTTCATAATAATACGTGGTGTCCTGGAGAAAAGGGTAAAAGTAGGAGTGGCAATGAGGTTTGCAACTCTGACAATCCAAAAGCCAGTGTTTAAGAAGGTTCGGTCAACTTGGTCACTGAGTCATAGTCTTAGGGTCGGGTCAATGGTCGCTGCCAAAGAGAGAGAGAAAAGAAACACTCAGCGTGCACTCTAACCTAGATCAGAATGGTAACCAATTTATCTAATATGTAAACCTCCCACTGTACCGTCAAATTCTCCTCCAAACCTGAAAGAAGAATTAGTCGGGTTCACCCGAGGAGTAAACGTACTAATCAGTGGGAATCGGGATCCAACTATCATTGCATGATAACGTGACGGAATCCGCTCACGTCATCACACTCCAGAAGGTATGCGCATATCTGGCAAGTTTCAGTTCTTTTGAAACTCCCGATGTGATTTCTGCCCCATGCTCTTATGACCTTGACTTTGGCCAACAAATCATAAGTCACATGTCAAGTTCTACCCGTCATTCTCCAGGTTAATTTGAGTCCACCCGCACAAGCCCTTGACTTTGGACAACAAGGCTATACGACTGCCCCAAACCAACGCATCTATCTATGCTGCATATGAATACACAACAGCTACCAAACACTGTGCCTTGACTTTGGCCAACAAACACAGCTTGAATACTATTGACCACCTATATGAAACGACGGAGGGCTACGAATGGTTTCTGGAGAAAACCTTTAACGTAAAGAACTTGATATCGTTGAAGGAATGAATAGCTTTTTAAAAATATAGTGACCAAAACCGTTGCTAAAGAGGTCACTCCCGGTGAAGGGATCTCGGCTCTTTCCCCGTAGAATGAGGTGCAGGATATTCTAACTGAATATCACGATGCAAAGAAAAAGTAATCGGCTATAATGAAGTTAATGCCCTGACGCAAACTTTTTGTCCAAGGGGTCACTCCCGGTGAAGGGATCTCGGCCCTTGCCTCGTCGACTGAGGAGCAGGATATTCCATCTGAATACCACGATGCAAAACAAAAGTGAACGTCCTTGCAATAACAGCTTTTTGAAAAGTCTTCCAACAACATCAGATTAGGTTTGTTTTTAACTTGCATTAATCCGAATCAACGCGGTCCCATCAATTGATCACACCACAAAGAACGAAAATTATATGACGTACGTATATGCCATCCGCATTCGCCACTGGGTCCCGTCATTACCCGTTAGGTTAGCTAACTAACGACAGAGCGGGGACTGGACTAGCGCGGATGTAAAACATATACAACATCTACTAATATATATACTAATATATTATATTTCGCTCAAGGCGTGATAAGAAATGCAACATCACAGAAATGTACAGCATCACAGAACAAAACAGATATCTGGGATCCCCGGGTTTCACAGAGCCACTACTGAAACCCGACGTTCCCTTGGTCGTGTGGATAGCCTGTTCAATGAAATCCTAGACCCCTACGGGCGCGGCAAGTCACCAGCCAAAACCTGAAGCGAGGCAGCCCCCTTCAGTACCGTGAATGGACCACCCAGCACTTCACGGAATCCGGTAACTTGGGCACCCCTCCTGGGTCAACCTGTACCCTCTACGGGTGCGGCGAATAGCCCGCCAATTCCAGAGTGAAGCCCCCTCCGTCTCAATGCCATGATATGCGGGCCCGTTGCCCTCTGGAACCCGGCTATCCGTGCACCCTACCTTGGGGTGATCCTAGTACAGAATGTAAAATATACATACAACGGATACATCGACCGCAACCTGGTCGTGCCCCAAAATAATAATACAATCAGGCAGTGACGGCAGTCCACATGTCGGACGCTCGCCCCGCAATATCAAATGTACATAATACAACCACAACTGTAGTAGCATTGCATCCAGGCTATCCGCCACGACCAATCCGCAACATCACAGCATAACACAGAACATCAACGTGAAAGTCACGTTCGCAAATCCGTCTAACCGGGCTATAGCAGTTAGACTGGATTTACCGATCAATTGACATTCACGGTCGCAGATATAATGTAAATACTGTGAAATAATGTGTTTAAAATATTCCAATCGATCAAATTTTAACAAGTGGGCCCCCAAGCAATACTGTAGCACTCACAGATATTCTGGGCCCAAACAAAGTATACCAAAACCCCTATTTTCAGCCCACAAGCCCACTGCAAAAAAATGATGACATGAATCCACATTCCTGCGGCGGAACCGCGGCCAAAGAGGGGTTATGGCCGCGGTTCCGCGGTCGTACGGAAGGATCAGGGCACCAAATTTTTCCAGTGTTCTTACGACTTTCAGTACATCACTTTTCTACAACCTGAAAAAATTTTCGAGCCAGAAAAAAATCGACAGAAAACTGATGTGAAGAAAACGCGGGTTTTTGGAATTTTTGTCGATCGGAAATGCAAACACATTAAACAAAGCTAGACTATGTTAATGGCAAGGCTCTGATACCACTGTAAGTGCACGGCGGCGCCCCGGCCGTCAATCCGACGCCGGAATACGGAAGCGGTGATAAACTTTAATTTTGCGAACTTAGCAAACCGGCACCACCGCGCACTAAACACCCGGATCGAACCATTAACTAGTCCTAGCTAACTACAAGATAGGGAATAGAGATATACCGACTGATCCGAGTCCTCCGGTCTTCTCGTCATCGTCCCGATCTCCCGCGGAAACTCCGGTCGTTGCCTCCTTGCCGGAAGGGCACCACATCGTCTGCATCTTTTACGGGCTCCCACCTCAATGCCAAGGCAACTCGGGCACGAAGCTGGCTAGTCGACGTGTTGCGCCACGGCAGCGCCCCGGCCGTCTTACCGAGGCCAAAATGCGGAATCAAAAATTTTCCTTACTTAGAAACTGGCGCTACCGCGGACAAAGAAACCCGGATCGTTAACCATTAACCTCTACAAGCTAACAAGAGATGGGAAGAGAAGTATACCAAGTGATCCGAGTCCTCCGGTCTTCTCGTCATCGTCCCGATCTCCCGCGGAAATTCCTGTCTCCATGTCGTCGCCTCCTTGCCGGAAGGGCACCACGTCGCCTGCATCTTTTACGGGCTCCCACCTCAATATCGAGGCAACTCGGGCACGAAGCTGGCAAGTCGACGTGCCCAAGATTTGCTGTAGAATGTAGTGTAGATGCTATATCTCATTTGGGGTTTTAGTTGCCTTTGAAGATGATGGAGGAATCAAGATAAGGAAAAATGGTGCTTGCATTTTTCCTAGCATGAGATGAGATCAAAAATGCCACAAGCTCAACAAAATGAAACTCTCTCATTCTTTTTCTCACTAGTGAAGTCTCTCCTCTCCTGTGAGAATGGTGGAGGAATGAATATCAAACCATAACAAGAAGGGAGGTGAGTGTAAGAGAAGAGAATGGGTGACCACATCCAAAACATCATGATAACAATCTCACATCAACTCCAAATCAACTCTAATCACCATTAATTCAAATCAAGTGACGTAAAGAGAATCAAATGATGGTTTGAAAAGAAAAGATGCCAACATAATCAATACATATGCAAGAAACCCCTCCACAATGTGTTATTCGCAAACTTGCAAATAACACCCTCCATCGGAAAGTCCGGCCGGAAAAGAACAAAGGAAAACCGGCCGTAACAGAATGCAAACTGGCAACTCCAGAAAACTGGTCCCATAATAAATTACAGGAAAACCCCGATACTGTGCATACACACCCGCATCTGTATTCCTACCGGATACAAATGCAATGAGACAAAATCTACACTGTACTATACTAGGATCCGGCTTAAACCAAAGCCGGCTAGTAATATCCGTCCGATCCTGATCCGTGCAATACCGCACGTATCTTATCGAACCCTGCCATATATCCATACGGCCACTAGTACAAACCGTCCGATCCTGATCCATGCAATACCGCACGTATCTGATCGGACCCTGCTATATCTCCATACGTCCTCTACAGCGTTTCGCCCCAAACTTGAGTAACTGAATGTGTGGTGGACTCTAAAGACTCGTCAATACTATGGCTGTGGATTTAACCACAGGCACGTCAGAGGTATAAGCCAATACGTGACGGGCCACCAGCTATTGACCAAAAGGGACGTCGATGAGCGAACTCATCCTGACACCCTTACTAAGCCTATCAGTGACAATATCCGTACAGTCCGGTCCGTTCGTCTATGAGTATCGCATGGAGGGCCTAGGGGGTTGGTAAAAGTCAGACCCGCAAAAGCGGTACAAGTCGTGTCGGAGCGTAGCCCAGAACACCCTGAGATACTACTGGAATACCAACCAGCAAATCTCCTTCCTCGGCCGAGGGCTTTTTGTAATGGCTCTCCTAGACACAGCGCGACCTCACCCCCAATACCGGGAGAGACGAACCCCTGCAGATCCGCTCACTGCCTCCATGTAGCTCGGGACTGTACCCAACTAAAACCTGTTTGCACGACTCCTTTGAGCCGTGGTAGGGTAGTAATCAAAGCACAGTGGGAACTCACACGAGACAAATGACGATCTCAGGTCGATGAACTAACCTGTACACATATCACCATGGTACTGCTATCTGACTTCTGGTATAAGGCCAACTAGCAGGTTCCCGGCGAGTCCTGTCCGGTGTACTCATAACCCAATGAGCACCTGTATACATCTTAGGTGAACCAACTGACACCAGTGGCTTGTGAGACCGGCCACCGCCCCTCGTCGGGGTCTCGACTGTATTCACTAGTCTACTAATGGAGTATCGATGCCCTGTCTCGAAACTCCTACGACTAGGGACCTTTTAAGGATGTGCTTATAGACCGCCAGCTCTCACGTATATGATCGCCATCATACTGCTGGTAGTCAAGCAAGAGTCCTAGGGGCTCTATCATCGTGTAATAGCGACATGTCTGGTCACCTAAAGCAGTACACGATGATAAAGATAAACCAGATAGCATACTATCATCTTGAGTAAGACTGTCCTACCGGGATAGGTCCTCCCTCAATCATTGCCATCACGTGCCTGTGATCCAATAATTGACTCTGAGGGCACTATCTCCAACAATCTCCCACTTGCACTCAAGGCTAATTATTGCGATGTCGCATACTCACAGCCCGTGTGATACCGAACACCCAACTCCTCTACTAGTCAGTCTCACAAAGCTCGTTTGTGAAACTATGGCATTCGAGGAATAGCCTCAGTGAGTGGATCCGCTGGGATGTTTCTTTCTATGTCTCTCTATATCTCAAGTTCGCGGAGAAAGCCATCTCCCGAAATGAGCAATATATGTCTTAGAATATGTCTGGATGTCTGATGGGACCTAGCTCATAAATGAACTCCAAATCCAAACTTCTTAGACTGTATCGTCAACTGAACTTAATCAGTATCCTGCGCCATACCTTTCCTCAGTATCCACCTGGACCATCTGTCCACAATACTGCCCCTCGTCAGAGGGAAAACTATAATTCTGACAGCCACTCTGCCATCCAGGTCACCTTGGAAGCCTGGAATGATAACTGTCTCCTAAAGGAGGCTGCTGTTATCACATCCCTAGAACACCAACTTATATTCTAAAACTGCTCCCGATTGTTTCTCCAGGATTGGATGAATATCAACTTATTGCACCTACTGCAAGAACAACATCTGGTGTGGTACTTGACATCTCATGATTGACTCAATTGCCTGAGCAAGTGATCTGCCAATCATGCACATCCTCTCCCCTTTAGTCTGTAAGACACCTTTAGAGAGGGTGACTCCATTACCTGTAGGTACACTACTGTGCTAGGAGTCGTCCATTCTAAATACTCTTAGAATGCTGTCTAAGTACCCTGATTGGGAAACCACCCAAATCTAGATCTAAAACCATAGATCTAGTAGCCAGAATGTACGATATAATATCCAAGTCCTATGTGGAGAAACCACTATGTGACGACCAAAGTATAACCGATCGTAGTATAGGAATATCACTTCCTACTCTGTGTATGTCATCAAATACTAAGACAAAACACCCTACTACTTTCTTAACAGATCCATCCCCTATTCTGATGAAGTCAAACCTATGACTGTCATATCAGAAATAGATGATCTATCTCCGCTATATCTGCTTTAGTCTATAAATAGACATAAGCCAACTGTCCACCAATGCTTCCGCTGCTCCCACTGACTATGACAACCCTCTGGCAGACTCATACAGACGTACACTTCTAAAGTCAGTTTAGAACGACGCTATACTCATCCTCCTGCCGGGTCTCGCAGCCTGGAACAACAGCAATGGCAAGTGTGGGTAAACAAGAACTTCCCTGTCACCGTCCTTGAGGCTACCGGAGTACCTCTCGGGTGCCTGAAGTTACCCACCGTATCTGCGGAGTGGCCAATGGTATGTCAATCCAGATTGAATCTTTAGGTTCCTTATCAAATCTTCAGTAATCGTTTGTGGTTCTGGAATTACTTCCAGTTCTACCATACTCCCACTACTGTTTTCTGAAAAAAAATCCATTTTTATTAAAACTGTGGCGAGTCAAGAACAATATCACTATTGACCTTCTAGATGGGAGAAAGTCAACCCTCGTCATAGCCTGGGTCAACCCACAAACTGCCATTACAGAAACGTGCCTTGAGTTATCCGGAGTCTGGTTTTAAGCATAAGCCGGACAACTCCTCGTACCTTAATTATGTCAAGATATGAACTGTTCTATATCCAATACAGAAACAGAGGCACTGATTTAATTGAACCAGATTCAAATCATGCAGCCGTCTCCAGTGCATGTCAAGTAAATGGAGAGAGGCCGATCAGCGTTACTCAACTTAGGAATGCATCCAATTATGAGTAACCTGAAAGAGAAGCAAGTTCACTTAATTATTACTATCAACTGAATACCATACACAAGTATCTACATCTTCGATCACCTTGAAGAATCCCGATACTTGCAATACCTGGTTCTCTACTTTATTCATATACCTATAACTTCTCAAAATTCAGACCCTGTGTTTCCACGAAACACCTGTCTAAAAACTAGAGAAGTCATAAGTAAACTGAATATAGTACGAGGACCAACCCCTCTGTCCTGATGGACGCTGGACAACATACAATACTCTGTATAAGTCCCTTGAGTCTGATGACTCATTCACTGTGTGTCGTAGGCTAAAAACTGTACTTATGGTTAAGAAGAATTACACCGCTGTTTAATGCTCCTTACCTAACCATCCACTGATATAGGTATATGTCATAGACATAATTTCAAAAAGGTATATCTCACCCTATAAAAATAGACGTACAGATATATCAATTTGAAATTGGTGCATAATAGCGGATATTCAAAACCAAATATTTGCCGTCCGGCAACCAACCCAGGTGACTTCCTCAAATATCACCGATTACAACGAATCCCGATATAATGAGGATGATCACCCAATTCCCAATAACTTACTCCCACTCATCATCTGTAAAACCATACAGATGTGAGAATCATACCTGGTAAATACATACCCTGGAGCAAGTATCTAACTGGGAAATCAGTTTTTCCTTTAACAGTACACAGTGAAACTGAAACATTGAAATGTTTCGATGGGGTATACTGGTATTCCTAGTAATGCCTCTTCCATTATCCAAATCCACAACTGTAACCGTGTAATTCTTTGCCACCTCTCCAAATCCCTTTATATGTCTTTAGTCATTACCTTCTGCACACCCCTTTAGGCCAAATGGTTTTCTTCCTTCCCTACCGTTCGGCACCAGCCTATGGTTTGGAAGAAGACTATCCAATAAGCATAAAGGGTGTACTGTCCTAATCCTAGGAGCACTCGCAACGCGAGAGAAGGTGAAGATAAAAGACACCTGAATGTACTTTATTGCTATTTCTCCTGAACCAGGATCCATCCCCGAACTGGAACAAGTTCCTTTCGAGTTCGTATATAACCATACGATGGATTATCAAATAAACTTGGGATCTTCGTAGTGATACGGAGTGTCCTGGAGAAATACAAAGGTGATTTAGGATTGGCGAAGAAATACTTGGTTTGGTCGCGAATAGCAGTCACAATTTACTTTGCCCTCTTACTAATCCCTTGCTTTGTCTGAACTTAATACCTTCTGTACACCGTTTAGGCTAATTGGTTTTCTTCATTCCCTACAGGTCGACACCATCCTAAGGTTTGGAAGAAGACTATCCAATTTGCGTAATAGGTGTACTACTCCTAAACCAAGGAGTACTCGCAACCTGAGAGAAGGTGCAAAGAAAAGACAACTGAATAGTCCTATCCGTTTTCTCCAGAACCAGAAACCATCCTCGAAGTCCTTCGAGTTCGTATATAACCATACGATGGTTTTGTCCAATGGAAGTGGACGTTCGTAATAATACAGGGTGTCCCGGAGAAAAGGGTAAAAGCAGGAGTGGCAAAGAGGTTTGCAACTCTGACAATCCAAAAGCCAGTGTTAAAAAAAAGGTTCGGTCAACTTGGTCACTGAGTCATAGTCTTAGGGTCGGGTCAATGGTCGCTGCCAAAGAGAGAGAGAGAAAAGAAACACTCAGCGTGCACTCTAATCTAGATCAGAATGGTTATCACTTTATTTAATCTGGAAACCTCCCACTGTACCTCAAATTCTCCTCCAAACCTGAAAGAAGAATTAGTCGGGATCACCCGAGGAGTAAACCAACTCATCAGTGGAAATCGGGATCCAACTATCATCGCATGATAACTTGACGGAATCCACTCAAGTCACCACACTCCAAAAGGTATGCGCATGCCTGGCAACTTTCAGTTCTTTTGAAACTCCCGATGTCGGTTTTTACCCCTAGGACCCAAGCAACTTTCAGTTCTTTTGAAACACCCGATGTTGGTTTTTACCCCTAGGACCCAAGTGACCTTGACAATGCCAACAAATCAAAGAGTCCTAGTCATGTTCTACCCGTCATTATCTTGATTGCGTTAAACCCACCCGTACGAGTCCTTGACAATGCCAACAAGACCGTATGACTGTCCTAACCAATCCACTTATCCATGTGACAGAAAAGCATTACATAGCTACCGAACACTACGCCTCGGCAATGCACGACAAACGCATCACGAATACTAAGTAATACTAATCTGAAATGACGGAGGGCTACGGCTGGTTTTTGGCGAAAAACCTTTAACGTAATGAACTTGATATCGCTGAAGGAACCGGATAACTTTTTATAAAAATATAGTGACGACAACCCTTTGCTAAAGAGGTCACTCCCGGTGAAGGGATCTCGGCTCTTTCCTCGTAGAATGAGGTGCAGGATATTCCAACTGAATACCACGATTCAAAGCAAAAAGTAATCAGTTATAGTGAAGTTATTGCCCTGACGCAAACTTCTGTCCAAGGGGTCACTCCCGGTGAAGGGATCTCGGCCCTTGCCTCGTCGACTGAGGAGCAGGATATTCTAACTGAATACCACTATGCAAAATAAAAGAGAACGCCCTTGCAATAACAGCTTTTTGAAAAAGTGTTCCAACAACATCAGAATAGGTTTGTTTATCTTGCATTGATCTGAATCAATGCAGTCCCATCAATTAATCACACCACAAAGAACGAAAATAATATGACGTACGTATATTCCATCCGTATTCGCCACTGGGTCCCGTCATTACTCGTTAGGTTAGCTAACTAACGACAGAGCGGGGACTGGACTAGCGCGGATGTAAAACATATACAACATCTACTAATATATATACCAATATATATTATATTCGCTCAAGGCGTGATAAGAATGCAACATCACAGAAATGTACAGCATCACAGAACAATACAGATATCTCGGATCCCCGGGTTTCACAGAGCCGCTGCTGAAACCCGACGTTCCCCTGGTCGTGTGTATAGCCTGTGCAATGAAATCCTAGACCCCTACGGGCGCGGCAAGTCACCCGCCAAGACGTGAAGCGAGGCAGTCCCCTCCAGCATCGTGAATGGACTACCCAGCACTTCACGGAATCCGGTAACTTGGGCACCCATCCTGGGTCAACCTGTACCCCCTACGAGTGCGGCGAATAGCCCGCCAATCCTAGAGTGAAGCCCCCTCCGTCTCAATGCCATGAGATGCGGGCCCGTTGCCCTCTAGAACCCAGCTATCCGTGCACCCCTCCACGGGGTAATCCTAGTACAGAAAGTAAAATATACATACACCGGGTACATTGACCGCAACCAGGTCGTGCCCCAAAAGAATAATACAAACTGGCAGTGACGGCAGCCCACATGTCGGACGCTCGCCCCGCAATATCAAATGTACATATAAAACAAAACTGTACTAGCATTGCATCCAGGCTATCCCCCACGACCGATCCGCAACATCACAGCAATACAAAGAACATCAACGTGAAAATCACGTTCGCAAATCCTTCTAACCGGGCTATAGCAGTTAGACAGGATTTACCAATCAAGTGACATTCACGGTCGCAGATATAATGTAAATACTGTGAACAAGCATGTTTAAAATATCCGATCGAACAAAATTACCAAGTCGGCCCCCAAGCAATACTGTAGCACTCACAGAAAATCTGGGCCCAAACAAAGTATACCAAAACCCCTATTTTCAGCCCAAAAGCCCACTGAAAAGAAATGGTGACATGAACCCATAACCCTACGGCGGAACCGCGGCAATAGGGGGGTTAAGGCCGCGGTTCCGCGGTCGTACGGAGAGATCATGATACCAAATTTTTCCAGAGTTCTTATAATTCCATGTACATCACTTTTCTGCAACCTGAAAAATTTTTTGAGCCCGGAAAAAATCGACAGAAAACTGATGTGAAGAAAACGCGGTTTTGGAATTTTTGTTCGATCGGAAAAGCAAAACATACTAGAACAAGCTAGACTAGGTTAATGGCGTGGCTCTGATACCATGTTGTGCCACGGCAGCGTCCCGGCCGTCTTACCGAGGCCAAAATGCGAAATCAAAAATTTTCCTTACTTGGAAACTGGCGCTACCGCGGACAAAGAAACCCGAATCGTTAACCATTAACCTCTACTAGCTAACAAGAGATGGGAAGAGAAGTATACCAAGTGATCCGAGTCCTCCGTTCTTCTCGTCATCGTCCCGATCTCCCGCGGAAAGTCCTGTCTCCATGTCGTCGCCTCCTTGCCTGAAGGGCACCACGTCGCCTGCATCTTTTACGGGCTCCCACCTCAATACCGAGGCAACTCGGGCACGAAGCTGGAAAGTCGACGTGCCCAAGATTTGCTGTAGAATGTAGTGTAGATGCTATATCTCATTTGGGGTTTTAGTTGCCTTTGAAGATGATGGAGGAATCAAGATAAGGAAAAATGGTGCTTGCATTTTTCCTAGCATGAGATGAGATCAAAAATGCCACAAGCTCAAAAAAATGAAACTCTCTCATTCTTTTTCTCACAAGTGAAGTCTCTCCTCTCCTGTGAGAATGGTGGAGGAATGAATATCAAACCATAACAAGAAGGGAGGTGAGTGTAGGAGAAGAGAATGGGTGACCACATCCAAAACATCATGATAACAATCTCACATCAACTCCAAATCAACTCTAATCACCATTAATTCAAATCAAGTGATGTAAAGAGAATCAAATGATGGTTTGAAAAGAAAAGATGCCAACATAATCAATACATATGCAAGAAACCCCTCCATAATGTGTTATTCGCAAACTTGCAAATAACACCCTCCATCGAAAAGTCCGGCCGGAAAAGAACAAAGGAAAACCGGCCGGAACGGAATGCAAACTGGCAACTCCAGAAAACTGGTCCCGTAATAAATTACAGGAAAACCACGATACTGTGCATACAAACCCGCATCTGTATTCCTACCGGATACAAATGCAATGAGACAAAATCTACACTGTACTATACTAGGATCCGGCTTAAACCAAAGCCGGCTAGTAATATCCGTCCGATCCTGATCCGTGCAATACCGCACGTATCTTATCGAACCCTGGCATATATCCATACGGCCACTAGTACAAACCGTCCGATCGTGATCCATGCAATACCACACGTATCTGATCGGACCCTGCCATATCTCCATTCGGCCTCTACAGCGTTTCGCCTGAAACTTGAGTAACTGAATGTGTGGTGGACTCTAAAGACTCGTCAATACTATGGCTGTGGATTTAACCACTGGCACGTCAGAGGTATAAGCCAATACGTGACGGGCCACCAGCTATTGACCAAAAGGGACGTCGATGAGCGAACTCATCCTGACACCCTTACTGGGCCTGTCAGTGACAATATCCGTACAGTCCGGTCCGTTCGTCTATGAGTATCGCATGGCGGGCCTAGGGGGTTGGTAAAAGTCAGACCCCCAAAAGCGGTACAAGTCGTGTCGGAGCGTAGCCCAGAACACCGTGAGATACTACTGGAATACCTACCAGTAAATCTCCTGCCTCGGCCGAGGGCTTTTTGTAATGGCTATCCTAGACACAGCGCGACCTCACCCCCAATACCGGGAGAGACGAACCCCTGCAGATCCGCTCACTGCCTCCATGTGGCTCGGGACTGTACCCAACTAAAACCTGTTTGCACGACTCCTTTGAGCCATGGTAGGGTAGTAATCAAAGCACAGTGGGAACTCTCACGAGACAAATGACGATCTTAGGTCGATGAACTAACCTGTACACATGTCACCAGGGAACTGCTATCAGACATCTGGTATAAGACAAACTAGCAGGTTCCCGGCGAGTCCTGTCCGGTGTACTCATAACCCAATGAGCACCTGTATACATCTTAGGTGAACCAACTGACACCAGTGGCTTGTGAGACCGGCCACCGCCCCTCGTCGGGGTCTCGACTGTATACACTAGTCTACTAATGGAGTATCGATGCCCTGTCTCGAAACTCCTACGACTAGGGACCTTTTAAGGATGTGCTTATAGACCGCCAGCTGTCACGTATATGATCGCCATCATACTGCTGGTAGTCAAGAAAGAATCCTAGGGGCTCTATCAACGTGTAATAGCGACATGTCAGGTCACCTAAAGCAGTACACGATGATAAAAATAAACCAGATAGCACAAGTGACTCTAAGGGCACTATCTCCAACACGACGTGCCCAAGATTTGCTGTAGAATGTGTAGTGAAGAACCATGTCTCATTTGGGGTTATGGAGTTTTCCTTTGGTGGAGGTATGATACAAGCCTTTTTGGAGATGGTGTTGTGGGAATTTCCAACATGAAATGAATCAAAAATCCCACACCAAGAATCATGGGCAGCCCCATGCATGGCCGGCCAAAAAGAATGAGCAAGAAAGTGAGAGAGTGGAGAGTGTGTGGCTTTATCAATAATGCAAGAGGAAAAACAATGTTATCGTGAAAAGGAAATGATCGCAAAATAAATCCAACACTCAACCAACAACCATCACTCATCATCAACCATCATGTCCTACAAAAATCAAGGCATGATGAAGCTAGAAGTCAAGGTCAAGGAAAAGCTATCATGATACAACAAAATGCAAAGACCCCCCTCCACAATTGCTTATTTGCAACAATGCAAATAAGCCCTCCTCCACCAAACTTCGGTCAAAGAACGATACAAAGGAAATTGGCCGAAACGGAAAGCAAACTGGCAACTCCAGAAAACTGGTCCCGTAATAAATTACAGGAAAACCCCGATACTGTGTATACACACCCCTATTTGTATTCCGACCGAAATATAAATGCAATGAGACAAAATCTACACTGTACTATACTAGGATCCGGCTTAAACCAAAGCCGGCTAGCAATAAAAGTTCGATCCTGATCCGTGCAATACCGCACGTATCTGATCGAACCCTGCAATATATCCATACGGCCAGTAGTACAAACTGTCCGATCCTGATCCGTGCAATACCGCACGTATCTGATCGGACCTTGCCATATCTCCATACGGCCTCTATAGCTTTTCGCCCGAATGCTTGAGTAACTGAAAGTGTGGTGGACTCTAAAGACTCGTCAATACTATGGCTGTGGATTTAACCACTAGCACGTCAGCGGTATAAGCCAATACGTAACGGGCCACCAGCTATTGACCAAAAGGGACGTCTGTGAGCGAACTCAGCCTGACACCCTACTGAGCCTGTCAGTGACAATATCCGTACAGTCCGGTCCGTTCGTCTATGAGCATCGCATGGCGGGCCTAGGGGGTTGGTAAAAGTCAGACCCCCAAAAGCGGTACAAGTCGTGTCGGAGTGTAGCCCAGAACACCCTGAGATACTACTGGAATACCTACCAGTAAATCTCCTTGCCTCGGCCGTGGGCTTCGTGTAATGGCTCTCCTAGACACAGTACGACCTCACCCCCAATACCGGGAGAGACGAACCCCTGAAGATGCGGTCACTGCCTCCATGTTGCTCGGGACTGCACCCAACTAAAACCTGTTTGCACGACTCCTTTGAGCCGTGGTAGGGTAGTAATCAAAGTACAGTGGGAACTCACACAAGACAAATGACGATCCCCAGGTCGATGAACTAACCTGTACACATGTCACCAGGGAACTGCCATCTGACGTCTGGAATATGACCAACTAGCATGTTCCCGGCGAGTCCTGTCCGGTGTACTCATAACCCAATGAGCACCTGTATACATCTTAGGTGAACCAACTGACACCAGTGGCTTGTGAGACCGGCCACCGCCCCTCGTCGGGGTCTCGACTGTATACACTAGTCTACTCTGGAGTATCGATGCCCTATCTCGAAACTCCCACGACTAGGGACCCTTTTAAGGATGTGCTTATAGACTACCAGCTCCCACGTATATGATCGCCCTCATACTGCTGGTGGTCAAGCAAGAATCCTAGGGGCTCTATCAACGTGCAATAGTGACCTGTCAGGTCACCTAAAGCAGTACACGATGATAAAGATAAACCAGATAGCATACTATCATCTCGAGTAAGACAGTCCTACTGGGACAGGTCCTCCCTCAAGAATTGCAATCACGTGCCTGTGATCCAATAATTGACTCTGAGGGCACCATCTCCAACACAACAATTATCTATGGTTGAAGTTTCTCATACTCAATGTTAGTATATATGCCCTAGAGGCCATTACTATATCATACTAGTTTGTATATTACTTGATGGAAGCTTGGGATATTCACAGTTGTATATACAATCTTGCTCGAAATGGTAGTATGCTACTTGGTTTGTCTCTGCTTTAATATGTGCATGTGTTTCTTTTAGCATATCGCTGATATACATATTAGTAGAGCCCTTAGGATCTTTGCTTGATTACCAGAGTTGTGATGGCGCTCACACTCGTGGGCGCTGGGTAATCCATAAGCACATCCTTATACTGGTCCCTGGTCGTTGGACTATCGAAACAGGGCATCGATACTCCGGAGTAGACAAGCGTATGCGCTTCTCATCCCAGCATGGGAGACGGTCTGTCCCACAGCCAACAGTATGTCGTACTTGAGATAGTATGCGGGTGCTCGTTAGGTTACGAGTACACTGGACAGGACTCGTCGGGAACTGTTGGTTGGTATTATACCTCTCGTCAGTTATCAGTTCCCAGGTGACATGAGTACAGCTTAGTCCGTTGACTTGACACTGTCACTTCGCCTCGAGTGTGTTCCCACTGCACTTTGATTACTACCCTACCACGGCTCAATGGAGTCGTGCAAACAGGTAGTTTTTGGGTGCAGTCTCGAAGCACTTGGAGGCAGTGACGGTTAGACAGGATTCGTCTCTCCCGGTATTGGGGGTTGACATCGCGCTGTGTCCAGGTGAGACATTACATGAGTAGTCCCTGGCCAGGGCAAGCGAGATATACTGGTAGGTTTCCAGTGTTATCTCAGAGTGTTCTGGGCTACACTCCGACATGACTTGTACCGCTATTAGGGGACTGACGTTCACCGCCCCCCTAGGCCCCCATGCGATATATCAGACGAACAGACCGGACTGTACGGAGACTGTCACATACAGGCTCAGTAGGAGTTCATATGGGGTCACCTCGTCAGTCTTCTTATCGATATCTACCTGGGGACCGTTACGTACAGCTAGTGCTGCTTGCGGTCTGTGGTTAAACCCACTGCCAGCTTAGTGTCGAGTCTTTAGAGTCCCACACAGAGAGCTATTCGCCATTTGGCAAAATGAGTAGAGGTCGCATAGTTTTGCGACAGGGTTCGTTCACATCCGCGCACTTGTGCCCGTTTGTTGTCCGGACAGCTTATACTAGCGGGCTTTGGTTTAAGCCAGATCCTAGTATATGATTTGGGATTGGTTTTATCTCTTTGTATTCGTGTTCCTTGGATCACGAATACGGGTTCGTATGCACAGTTGCTTGAGACAGAGGGAGAGGACTTTCATTAGGGTTAATGACCATTGTCATTTTATTAACCCTAATGCTTATGTGTGTATTATGGTTAATTGATATTAGTTTAATATAATTGTGCATGGTTATGGTTGTTGACCATTTGACTATCTTGACTTGTTGACCTTAGTTGACATGTTGACCATCATCATTCCAAATAAAAGATGCTCTTTGATCCTTGCAATTAGCATTAAATATGAAATGATAATGGTCATGTCATGATTAACCATGACAATTATATAGCTAATTATCAATTTAAAATAATTCACACATATAAGTGAGAATGGTTATTATTCTCTCATTCTATCATTCATTTTCTCACTCTTGTTCATCCTCCCCCTCAAGCTCTCCCCTCTCATGTGTTGAGAAACACTTGAGCTTGAGAAAAAGCTCTTCTTGATAATCTCTACTTTTACCTAGGGTTCTAGGATTAGCACTTCTAGCACTCTAGTTACTTCTAGCTTGGAGTTGAAGCCAAAGGTCGAGGCTTTCGGGTGGATCCTTCTTCGACGTGAGAAGACGACAAAGGTGACCTCTTTCTACTACTCCAAGGAGCAAGAAGAGAAGGACATAAAGCCCTAGGTATAACCGTTCTAATCCTAAGCTAATTTCTAGTTAGCTTTAGCTTGTTTTTGTTTAGCAAAGATCCTTCTTTGTCTAGTCCATGTTGCCTATAGTTGATAAAAATTTGATTTTCATTCTGTTTTCCGCCTCCCCGTAAGCACCGGGGTGGGCAACGTGGACTTACAGTGGTATCAGAGCCTAACTAAACATAAACTAGCTAGGTAGTAAAGTGTATGGAAGTTCAATCGGAAAAATCGCAAAACCGAGTTTTCAAAACCCTAACTTTCTGTTAAAATTTTTCCTGTTCAAAATAAAATAAATCATACTCCAAAAATCATCTCAGGGTTTTGTGAAGAAAGCCACCAAAAACGATCCAGAGATTCGCTCAAAGAGCCGCGGTTCCGCGGCAATAGCAAGCTATTGCCGCGCAACCGCGGCCGTTTTGGCTCGGCTCTGGGTCGAGTTTGGTGCAGTGTTTCTCTGGCTTGGTTTTGGGATTTTAAAGATGGTTTATATGTGCCCAGGTTTTCCAGAAAAAAAATTTGTTTTTGGGGGCCTATAAATCCGTATTTTTTATCGAACTTCACTGCACTTTGACTAAATGGTTATATCTGTGATGTTTATATGTATTGAACGTCGGCTAATCGCTATATGTCGATTAGTCGGGGTTATACATATCTGTGATCTGTGTTTGATGCTGGTATGTGTATATGAATGCGTTGGATTGTCGCGGGTGAATAGCCGGGGTGGATGTGAGATGAGTGTTTCTTTTTTCTTTCATTCATTGTAATATGTAAATTGATGTAATAATATTTGTTCGGCCGCACAACCGGGTCGGGGTTGTAGCCGTCATTGTATAATTCTTTTTACTGTTTTTGCTCTTAGGATAGACCCATGGAGGGGGTGCACAAACTACCGGGTATCTCGAAGTGCCGAGTGGCCTACTCACGGTGTTGAGGGAGGTTGCTTCGCTTCGGGTACTTGGCGGGTTGTTTGCCGCACCCGTAGGGGTCTTGGGTGGGGTATTTGGCTATTCACCGCGACCGTGTAATCCGTTTTTCGTTGCAGGCTCGAACGAATTGCGGATTCCTAGTATATCCAATGTATTCATCTGTGATCTGTAATGTCTATCATTGCTATATATTTATATATGATAACTATTTAGGCGTTGCTTATGTTTTACAGGCGCGCTAGCCCAGCCCCCGCTCTGTCGTTAGTTAAGTAACCTAACGGGTGATGACGGGGCCCCGTGGCGAATGCGAATGGCATAAGCGTACGTCATATTTTGGTAGTTTTCTGCAATGGTAGGATTAAATGATGGGACGCATTAAAAGAACTAATGCAAGAAAATAAACCAAGTAAAAGTCGATTGGAACACTTTGAAAACCACTCGGTTCTTTTCAAAACTAAAACTTTTAAACGCGGAGCTTGAACCACTCCTTTTAAAAGCTATCTCGTTCCATCGATTATATCAAGTTCACTACGTTCACGGTTTCGCCAAAACCAATCGTAGCCCTCCGTCATTTCGTATGGATATTCAATAGTATTAAAGCGATGCTTGTTGACCTTCGTCAAGACATAGTGATTGGTAGCTGTTGGGTATTCATATGTAGCATAGATAGATGCGTTGGTTTGGGACAGTCGTGCTACCTTGTTGACCTTCGTCAAGGGTATGCACGGGTGGGTTCAAATTAACCTGGATAATGACGGGTAGAACTTGACATGTGACTTTTGATTTGTTGACCTTCGTTAAGGTCATAAGAGCATGGGGCAAAAATCCACATCGGGAGTTTCATAAGTACAGAAACTTGCTAGCACTGTATACCATTTGGAGTGTGATGATTCTGGTAGGATTCCTTCGGTTTTATCACGCGATGATATTTGGATCCCGATCATACTGTGAGTATATGCTACTCCTCGGGAATGTTCTCACTTAACGATCAATGCTATAAACCTAGTAGGTGTCTAGAAAGGTGTTAGCGGGGCTACGCCCACAGGGAAAAGAAGTTACTTAATTAAGGAACTTCGCGAAAGCGTTGGAAAACCTCCCTCGAACTACCGACACTGGCCTGGCTGAACGGTTAAGCAAGTATTGTACGGTGGGATTGATCCTGACTAATCCTTTTCTTTACGGTTTGAGAAGGGATTCGAGAGACAGTGGGAGCCATCCAGTTTAGACAAATTAAAAACCACTCTAAACTTGCAAGAGCATCATGCTAAAGTGTTTTCTTCTCTCTCTCTTAACTGCAGCGACCCAATGACCGCACTTAAGTTACATCTAGATAATAAGATGACTGAATCTGACTGTTATGACTGGCAATGGTCTGTCCAGATGTCTATTGCCCAGGACAAGCTGGGACACCTCTTGACTGATCCCACCCCTGCCGTCTCAGGTCCAGTTTCCCCTGTCAAGGATATTGATATCCGTAGGACATCGGAAGAAGACTGTGCGAAAGCCAAGTGCCTCGTGTTAGCCTCAGTTGCTGGTATATACCAGAGGCAGCACGAGAAGATGGACTCAGCTTCTATCTTCCTCCATAACAAAGTTTTATATGGAGAGCAATCTCGTATCGCAAGATATGAGACCTCGAACGAATTGCTTCCAGCGAGGTTGGCTATCGGGTCATCTGTAGGGGGCAACGTCCTTACAGAGACCAGCTCTTTTGAGCTCTCGGACCAGAAGACCATATTGAAGAACGGGTCAGATGCTGACTTAGTTCAACAGTCTCTACCTACTACCCTGAAAGAAACTAGGGAAGTAGAAAGAAAGAGAAAGGCAGAAGTTTCAGGAATGGATGCAGTAAAAGAGGGATGTTCCTATTGTTGCGGGAATGAACATGGGCAGAAGGATTGCAGGGCTTGCAAAGCCAGTAGCCAGAATTCGAAGCATGTTGTGGCTTCGGCTTTGGGTGTGTTTGTAATAGAGAACTGTATGTCAGTTAACCCTACTTCCTGGGTATTGGATACCGGATCAGGATCTCATATCTGTAACTCGTTACAGGCTCTGAGAAACCGTAGGGTTATCAGGAAAGGTGATATGACTCTCAGGGTTGCTAACGGAATGAGCATGTATGCTGAATCCGTAGGGGAATATCATCTAGAACCGACAATTGGGCAGATATTGATTCTGCGTAACTGTTTTTATGTACCAGGTGCGACTTGTAATATCATATCTGTATCCTTAATTTCTAAGGAAGGATATGATTTTACTTTTGTAAGCGATGTAGTTAACATCCACCTAAATCAAGTTCTGATTGGGTCAGGTACATTACAAAACGGTATATACGTATTGAATCAAGCTCAGATCTTCAGTGTCCATAACACACTTAAAAGAAAGTCTCCAGAAACAAATCAGGCTTTCTTATGGCATTGTAGACTGGGTCACATTAATGAGACACGGTTGACAAAGTTACATAAAGAGGGATAATTGAATCCGTTTGAGTATCAGTCTTATACAACTTATGAATCCTGTCTCATGGGAAAGATGACAAAGACTCCGTTCACTGGACACGGAGAAAGAGCAAGCGAGCTCTTGGGACTCATACACAGTGATGTGTGTGGTCCAATGTCTACACATGCGCGAAGTGGTTATTCATACTTCATTACTTTCACAGATTATTTCTCTAGGTATGGGCATGTCTTCTTGATGAAGCACAAATCCGAGGCCTTTGAGAAATTTCAAGAATACAAGAATGAAGTTGAAAAACAAACAGGCAAAAGTATCAAGACACTAAGATCTGATCGAGGTGGTGAATACTTGAGTGCCGAGTTTCTGGGCTACTTAAAAAAGAATGGAATTCTCTCTCAGCTTACTCCTCTATACACACCACAACACAACGGTGTATCGGAAAGGCGGAATCGAACCATATTGGATATGGTTCGTTCCATGATGAGTAAGGCTGAGTTACCGCGATCCTTCTGGGGTTATGCACTAGAAACAATATTATATCTCTTGAACAAGGCTCCAACCAAGACTGTGCCTACCACCCCATATCAAATATGGAGTGGGAAGAAACCCTGTCTTAAGTACCTTAAGACATGGGGATGTCCAGCTTTTGTAAAAAAGCAGCATGCGGACAAGCTCGAGGCACGCTCAGTACTATGTAAGTTTGTGGGATACCGAAAGAACTCAAGAGGGTATCTTTTCTATTCCGTAGAGGAACAAAAGGTTTTTGTTTCTCAGCATGCCCACTTCTTGGAAACTGAATTTTTAGAAAATCAGATAAGTGGGAGCGCAATAGAACTGGAAGAAATTCCAGAACCATAAGCAATTACTGAAAGCTTGGAAGAACCAGAAGTTTCAAGGGAACCGGACATCCCAGCGCCACTCCGCAGGAGTAGCAGGCAGTCTCATCCGCACGAGAGATACTACGGTTTTCTCATTGACGGTGATAGAGAAAATTGCACCTTGGATTATGGTGAACCTACAAGCTTCCAGCAAGCCATCCAGAGCGGCGACTCGGTAAAATGGCTGGATGCAATGCAGGCCGAGATGGAGTCCATGTACACCAACAAAGTTTGGACTTTGGACTTTGCTCCAGAAGGGATAAAACCCGTAGGCTGCAAATGGATCTTTAGAAAGAAGATTGGTGTAGATTGGCAGGTTGAGACCTATAAAGCTAGACTTGTTGCAAAGGGTTTTCGTCAAAGACCTGGTTTGGACTATGACGAGACCTTTTCTCCAGTGGCTATGTTGAAATCCAATCGGATCCTTCTTGCCATTGCTGCCTTCCACGATTATGAAATCTGGCAGATGGACGTAAAGACGGCTTTCCTAAATGGAAATTTGGAAGAGTGCGTCTATATGGATCAGCCGGAGGGATTCATTCAGAGTGGGAGCAGCGGTAGAGTGTGCAAGTTGCTAAAGTCCATCTATGGACTTAAGCAGGCATCGCGGAGTTGGAACATCTGCTTTGATGATACTGTCAAAGAATTCGACTTTATCAAAAACACAGATGAACCATGCATTTACAGTAAGATTGTAGGAAGAACTGTAGTATTCCTCGTCTTGTACGTGGATGGCATTCTCCTAATAGGAAATGATATTCCTATGCTACCGTCAGTCAAAGGATTCTTGTCGCAGAGGTTCTCCATGAAGGACCTGGGCGATGCCAACTACATTCTGGGGATCCAGATCTATCGTGATAGATCTAAGAGGATGTTGGGACTTTCACAGTCAAGGTACATCGACACCATACTGAAAAGATTCAGTATGGAAGATTCCAAGCGCGGTAATCTACTGGCTTGTCACGGGATCACCCTCTCCAAAGAGATGTCTCCCAAGACTGATTTGGAGAGGGATCGCATGTCTATTATACTCTACGCTTCTGCGGTAGGCTCTATAGTGTATGCGATGTTGTGTACCAGACCAGATGTAGCATACGCATTGAGCGTTGTAAGCCGGTATCAGTCGAACCCAGGGGAGAAACACTGGATAGCGGTAAAGAACATTCTCAAGTACCTGAGAAGGACTAAGGAGATGTTCTTGGTGTATGGCGGAAAAGACCTCCAGCTTGAGGCCTTTGCTGACTCCAGCTTCCAGAGTGACAAGGATAACTCCAAGTCCATGTCGGGTTATGTCTTTACCCTCAATGGAGGGGCGGTTTGCTGGAAGAGTTCCAAGCAGGAGACCGTTGCTGACTCAACTATGGAAGCGGAGTACATAGCTGCTCGCGATGCCGCAAAAGAAGCTGTCTGGATGAGGAAGTTCTTGAAAGAACTTCAGGTGGTTCCGTCCATTCTTGACCCAATACCTCTGTATTGCGACAACAACGGGGCTATAGCTTTAGAGAAGGAACCCGGGTCCTATCAGAAATCCAGGCACATCTTGAGGCGGTATCACCTGATCAGGGAGATCGTGGATCACCAGGAGATCGAGGTTCGGAGGGTTGCTTCAGAAGATAACACAGCAGATCCATTCACCAAGGCCTTGCCCTAGACTCAGTTCGAGCGGCTGATCGAGATGATAGGTCTTCGATACGCCAGTACATGGCCTTAGTGCAAGTGGGAGATTGTTAGTGTATATACCCTAGAGGACATTACTGTATCATACTAGTTTGTATATTACTTGATGGAAACTTGGGATATTCACAGTTGTATATACAATCTTGCTCGAAATGGTAGTATGCTACTTGGTTTGTCTCTGCTTTAATATGTGCATGTGTTTCTTTTAGTATATCGCTGATATACATATTAGTAGAGCCCTTAGGATCTTTGCTTGATTACCAGCGTTGTGATGGCGCTCACACTCATGGGGGCTGGGTAATCCATAAGCACATCCTTATACAGGTCCCTGGTCGTTGGACTATCGAGACCGGGCATCGATACTCCGGAGTAGACTAGCGTATGCGCTTCTCATCCCAGCGTGGGAGACGGTCTGTCCCACAGCCGTCAGTACGTCGTACTTGAGATAGTATGCGAGTGCTCGTTAGGTTATAAGTACACTGGACAGGACTCGTCGGGAACTGTTGGTTGGTATTATACCTCTCGTCGGTTATCAGTTCCCAGGTGACATGAGTACAGCTTAGTCCGTTGACTTGATACTGTCACTTCGCCTCGAGTGTGTTCCCACTGCACTTTGATTACTACCCTACCACGGTTCAATGGAGTCGTGCAAACAGGTAGTTTTTGGGTGCAGTCCCGAAGCACTTGGAGGCAGTGACGGTTAGACAGGATTCGCCTCTCCCGGTATTAGGGGTTGACATCGCGCTGTGTCCAGGAGAGCCATTACACGAGTAGTCCCTGGCCAGGGCAAGCGAGATATACTGGTAGGTTTCCAGTGTTATCTCAGGGTGTTCTGGGCTACACTCCGACACGACTTGTACCGCTATTAGGGGACTGACGTTCACCGCCCCCCTAGGCCCGCCATGCGATGTATCAGACGAACAGACCGGACTGTACAGAGACTGTCACATACAGGCTCAGTAGGAGATCAGATGGGGTCACCTCGTCAGTCTTCTTATCGACATCTACCTGGGGACCGTTACGTACAGCTAGTCCCGCTTGCGGTCTTTGGTTAAACCCACTGCCAGCGTAGTGTCGAGTCTTTAGAGTCCCATATAGAGAGCTATTCGCCTTTAGGAAAAATGAGTAGAGGTCGCATGGTTTTCCGACAGGGTTCGTTCACATCCGCGCACTTGTGCCCGTTTGTTGTCCGGACCGCTTATACTAGCGCGCTTTGGTTTAAGCCAGATCCTAGTATATGATTTGGGATTGGTTTTATCTCTTTGTATTCGTGTTCCTCGGATCACTAATACGGGTGCGTATGCACAGTTGCTTGAGACAGAGGGAGTGGACTTTGATTAGGGTTAATGACCATTGTCATTTTATTAACCCTAATGCTTATGTGTGTATTATGGTTAATTGATATTAGTTTAATATAATTGTGCATGGTTATGGTTGTTGACCATTCGACTATCTTGACTTGTTGACCATAGTTGACATGTTGACCATCATCATTCCATATAAAAGATGCTCTTTGATCCTTGCAATTAGTATTAAATATGAAATGATAATGGTCATGTCATGATTAACCATGTCAATTATCTAGCTAATTATCAATTTAAAATAATTCACACATATATGTGAGAATGGTTATTATTCTCTCATTCTATCATTCATTTTCTCTCTCTTGTTCTTCCTCTCCCTCTAGCTCTCCCCTCTCATGTGTTGAGAAACACTTGAGTTTGAGAAAAACCTCTTCTTGATAATCTCTACTCTCATCTAGGGTTCTAGGATTAGCACTTCTAGCACTCTAGTTACTTCTAGCTTGGAATTGAAGCCAAAGGTCGAGGCTTTCGGGTGGATCCTTCTTCGACGTGAGAAGACGACAAAGGTGTCCTCTTTCTACTACTCCAAGGAGCAAGGAGAGAAGGACATAACGCCCTAGGTATAACCGTTCTAATCCTAAGCTAGTTTCTAGTTAGCTTTAGCTTGTTTTTGTTTAGCAAAGATCCTTCTTTGTCTAGTCCATGTAGCCTATAGTTGATAAAAATTTGATTTTTATTCCATTTTCCGCCTCCCCGTAAGCACTGGGGTGGGCAACGTGGACTTACAGTGGTATCAGTGCCTAACAAAATATAAACTAGCTAGGTAGTAAAGTGTATGGAAGTTCAATCGGAAAAATCGCAAAACCGAGTTTTCAAAACCTTAACTTTCTGTTAAAATTTTTCCTGTTCAAAATAAAATAAATCATACTCCAAAAATTATCTCAGGGTTTTGTGAAGAAAGCCACCAAAAACGATCCAGAGATTCGCTCAAAGAGCCGCGGTTCCGCGGCAATAGCAAGCTATTGCCGCGCAACCGCGGCCGTTTTGGCTCGGCTCTGGGTCGAGTTTGGTGCAGTGTTTTCCTGGCTTGGTTTTGGGATTTTAAAGATGGTTTATATGTGCCCAGGTTTTCCAGAAAAGAAATTTGTTTTTGGGGGCCTATAAATCCGTATTTTTTATCGAACTTCACTACACTTTGACTAAATGGTTATATCTGTGATGTTTATATGTATTGAACGTCGGCTAATCGCTATATGTCGATTAATCGGGGTTATACATATCTGTGATCTGTGTTTGATGCTGGTATGTGTATATGAATGCGTTGGATTGTCGCGGGTGAATAGCCGGGGTGGATGTGAGATGAGTGTTTCTTTTTTCTTTCATTCATTGTAATATGTAAATTGGTGTAATAATATTTGTTTGGCCGCACAACCGGGTGGGGGTTGTAGCCGTCATTGTATAATTCTTTTTACTGTTTTTGCTCCTAGGATAGACCCATGGAGGGGGTGCACAAACTACCGGGTATCTCGAAGTGCCGAGTGGCTTACTCACAGTGTTAAGGGAGGTTACTTCGCTTCGGGTACTTGGCGGGTAGTTTGCCGCACCCATAGGGGTCTTGGGTGGGGTATTTGGCTATTCACCGCGACCGTGTAATCCGTTTTTCGTTGCAGGCTCGAACGAATTGCGGATTCCTAGTATATCCAATGTATTCATCTGTGATCTGTAATGTCTATCATTGCTATATATTTATATATGATAACTATTTAGACGTTGCTTATGTTTTACAGCCGCGCTAGCCCAGCCCCCGCTCTGTCGTTAGTTAAGTAACCTAACGGGTGATGACGGGGCCCCGTGGCTAATGCGAATGGCATAAGCGTACGTCATATTTTGGTTGTTTTCTGCAATGGTAGGATTAAATGATGGGACGCATTAAAAGAACTAATGCAAGAAAATAAACCAAGTAAAAGTCGATTGGAACACTTTGAAAACCACTCGGTTCTTTTCAAAACTAAAACTTTTAAACGCGGAGCTTGAACCACTCCTTTTAAAAGCTATCTCGTTCCATCGATTATTTCAAGTTCACTACGTTCACGGTTTCGCCAAAACCATTCGTAGCCCTCAGTCATTTCGTATGGATATTCAATAGTATTCAAGCTATGCTTGTTGACCTTCGTCAAGGCATAGTGATTGGTAGCTGTTGGGTATTCATATGTAGCATAGATAGATGCATTGGTTTGGGACAGTCGTGCTACCTTGTTGACCTTCGTCAAGGGTATGCACGGGTGGGTTCAAATTAACCTGGATAATGATGGATAGAACTTGACATGTGACTTATGATTTGTTGACCTTCGTCAAGGTCATAAGAGCATGGGGAAAAAATCCACATCGGGAGTTTCATAATTACTGAAACTTGCTAGCTCTGCATACCATTTGGAGTGTGATGATTCTAGTAGGATTCCTTCGGTTTTATCACGCGATGATATTTGGATCCTGATCCTACTGTGAGTATATGCTACTCCTCGGGAAAGTTCTCACTTAACGATCAATGCTATAAACCTAGTAGGTGTCTAGAAAGGTGTTAGCGGGGCTACGCCCACAGGAAAAAGAGGTTACTTAATTAAGGAACTTCGCGAAAGCGTTGGAAAACCTCCCTTGAAGTACCGACACTGGCCTGGCTGAACGTTTAAGCAAGTATTGTACGGTGGGATTGATCCTGACTAATCCTTTTCTTTTCGGTTTGAGAAGCGATTCGAGAGACAGTGGGAGCCATCCAGTTTAGACAAATTAAAAACCTCTCTAAACTTGCAAGAGCATCATGCTAAAGTGTTTTCTTCTCTCTCTCTTAACTGCAGCGACCCAATGACCGCACCTAGGTTACATCTAGATAATAAGATGACTGAATCTGACTGTTATGACTAGTAAAGGTCTGTCTAGATGTCTATTGCCCAGGACAAGCTGGGAAACCTCTTGACTGATCCTACCCCTGCCGTCTCAGGTCCAGTTTCCCCTCTCACGGATATTGATATCCGTAGGACATCGGAAGAAGACTGTGCGAAAGCCAAGTGCCTCGTGTTAGCCTCAGTTGCTGGTATATACCAGAGGCAGCACGATAAGATGGACTCAGCTTCTATCTTCCTCCATAACAAAGTTTTATATGGAGAGCAATCTCGTATCACAAGATATGAGACCTCGAACGAATTGCTTCCAGCGAAGTTGGCTATGGGGTCATCTGTAGGGGGAAACGTCCTTACAGAGACCAGCTCTTTTGAGCTCTCGGACCTGAAGACCACGTTGAAGAACGGGTCAGATGCTGACTTAGTTCAACAGTCTCTACCTACTACCCTGAAGGAAACTAGGGAAGTAGAAAGAAAGAGAAAGGCAGAAGTTTCAGGGAATTGTGCATGGTTAATTGATATTAGTTTAATATAATTGTGCATGGTTATGGTTATTGACCATTTGACTATCTTGACTTGTTGACCTTAGTTGACATGTTGACCATCATCATTCCATATAAAAGATGCTCTTTGATCCTTGCAATTAGCATTAAATATGAAATGATAATGGTCATGTCATGATTAACCATGACAATTATCTAGCTAATTATCAATTTAAAATAATTCACACATATATGTGAGAATGGTTATTATTCTCTCATTCTATCATTCATTTTCTCTCTCTTGTTCTTCCTCTCCCTCAAGCTCTCCCCTCTCATGTGTTGAGAAACACTTGAGCTTGAGAAAATCTCTTCTTGATAATCTCTACTCTCATCTAGGGTTCTAGGATTAGCACTTCTAGCACTCTAGTTACTTCTAGCTTGGAGTTGAAGCCAAAGGTCGAGGCTTTCGGGTGGATCCTTCTTCGACGTGAGAAGACGACAAAGGTTACCTCTTTCTACTAGTCCAAGGAGCAAGGAGAGAAGGACATAAAGCCCTAGGTATAACCGTGCTAATCCTATGCTAGTTTCTAGTTAGCTTTAGCTTGTTTTTGTTTAGCAAATATCCTTCTTTGTCTAGTCCATGTTGCCTATAGTTGATAAAAATTTGATTTTTATTCCGTTTTCCGCCTCCCCCTAAGCACCGGGGTGGGCAACATGGACTTACACTCAACCATCCCATAAAAGTCTCTACTTGGGAAAAAGGCCTTTGTGAGTGGATCCGCGCTGTTGTCCTCTGTATCTACTCTCCTAACCTCGATCTCCCTGTAGATCAACCATCTCCATGATCAGGTGATACTGCCTAAGAATTAGATCTGGATTTCTGATGGGACGGGGGTTCCTTGGCAAAAGCTACAACTCCATTGTCACACAATAGTAGGAACGAAGTTCATCTCATGAACTTATATATCCAGACTGCCTCTTTGGTAGCATCCTTGGTAACGATGTATCTTGCCTTTAATCGTCTAGTAAGTCACGGTATTTAGCTTGGAACTCTTCCATCATACCGTCCCTCCACAGAGGATAAAGACAATGCCTGCGACTGACATTCAGTCGTCCTTATCACCCTGGAACCTTTCCGGTGATTCGCCCCAGGATCGATTGATACCATCTCACTACAACTAGTGAGTATCCTAACATTCAATTAGATCTATCTCATAGATCCAAAACCCAGGATTTAGGAGGTATCATTTTGGTCTTATATGGGGAATTCTTGTGATAAGCGGAGATTGACCGAGCGTAGCATAAGAAACTTCTTCCCTATCAAGAGTATGTCATCCACGTACTCTACGAAGATCACCACCATACTCTCTACAACCTTTTTGTATATACAAGGTTCATCTACCATTTTGATGAAGTCAAACTCTTTGACTACCACATCAAAACAGACGTTCCAACTCCGCGATGCCTGCTTTATCACATAAAACATCTTGCACACGTTTCCGCTGCTCCCACTGTCTACGAAGCCCTCTAGCTGTGTACTTATAGACGCTCTCTTCCAAATCAACATTTAGAAAAGCAGTCATGACACCCAACGACCAGATATCGTAGTCATGGTACGTAGCCGTGGCAAGTAGGATCTGGATGGACTTAAGCATAGCTTTGAAAGTCTCAACCTTTCAATGTACACCTAGTAATCTTCTCAAGATATACTTCCTCCTGATGGGGATTTAACCCTTCAGATAGAGCAACCAAATTCCATACTTTGTTGGTGTATAAGGATTCCATCTCAGATCGATAAGCATCCAGCCATTCTTACAGAGTCCCACTCCTGATGGCCAGCTCGAAACTAGTTGGGTCATCATCTCATGATGCAATCCTCGCTCCCACTGTCATAGAGAAACCGAAGTATCTCTCAGGTGGGTGAGGAACCCTACTAGATCGGCAGAGAGGCTGAGGTTCGTTGGTTACTATTGAATCCTTCGGTTCTACTAAATCATCTGCTGTAGTTTGTATAGCTGGAACTCTTTCCAGTTCTACCTCATGACCACTAATTTTTCTATAAGAAATTCCCTTTCACAAAGGTGGCATGTTGAGAAACAAAAAACTTTTGTTTCTCGATTTGGTAGAAGATATTCCCTTGCGAATGCTTGGGATATCCAACAAACTTCCACAGATCTGACTTTACCTCGAGCTTGTCCGGATTTTGCTTTTCAGACATAGGACGGACAACCCCAAATCTTAACATACTTAAGATATGGGCTCTTCCCATTCCATATCACATATGAAGTGGTAGGCAACTGATTTGATTTGAACCCTATTCAATAGGTATGCAGCTTCTCAAGTGCATAACTCCCAAAAGGAAATAGGAAACTCAGTAGTACTCATCATAGAGCACACCATATCACATAGGGTGCTATTGCTCCGCCCCTATACACCGACGTGCGGTGGTGTATACGGAGGAGTAATGCTGAGAGAGAATCTCATTCTCCTTTAGAATAGTCTAGGAATTCCGTGCTCAAGTATTCTCCTCCTTGATCTCATCAAAGGACATAATACTTATACCCGTATTTTGGTTCTCTACTTCTAACTTATATTCTGTGAATAACTCAAAAAGCTTCGGACTTGTGTTTCAACGGGAACATATGTCTGAATCTTTAGAGATAATCAGAGAATGTAATGAAGTACAAAGAACCGGTCTTGGCATGTGTAGACAGGGGACCTTATATACATCAACATGTATCAATCCCAAGTGTTCACTAACTCTTTCTCTGTTTCCAATAAACAGAGCTATGTTCATCTTATCTTTGTGACATGACCGGCAAGTTTCGTAAGATGTAAATTCAAACAAAATTAAATATGCAGCTTAATGTAACTTCAGCTAGTCGGGTCGCATTGATATGACCTAGTCTACAATGCCTCAAGAAGGATTCGTTCATTTCTGAACTCTTCCTCTCGTGTCTGTTCTGTATACTAAGAACTGTAGTTTGATTTAGAACGTCAATGCTTTTAGATAACGTGCCTGAACCGATCAACTTTTGATATAGGAAATGTTCAAAACATTATCCAACAATACAAAATTATATCCTTTCTTTACTAATAAAGAGACTGATATGATGTTGTACATCAGGTTCGGTATCTAATAACATTCGTTCAGAATCAATGTATTCTGGTAATACAGGGTGATAGTAACCAACAGACTTGGTTGCAACTCTTGCACCGTTTCTATCTCATGAAACTTATCACTCGTTCTAAGTCCTCTACCTATCTGTAGCCCATGTAACAAATTACATATGTGGGATCCTGATCCGGTATCAAATACCCAGGAAGTAAAGGATACTAAGAAATAGTTCTCTGTAATGAACACACCCGAAGATGATGCATCAGTATGCACTTTCTTCGTTTGGGCGGCACGGGAATTCTGGTAATCCCCAATTTCCTGCTCTGTCTTATAACAATTATAAGTTGGAGCGGGACCAACGTTCCCCTGCTCAGTATAACAAGCGGGTTCGGTTAATTCATCCGTTTTATTATCTTGATTAAGGCGTGATATGGTCACTACCTAGAGAGAGAGAGAAGAAAACACTCAGCGTATGCTCTTGCAAGATTAGATTGGTTATCTAATATATCTAATCAGGATGTCTCCCACTGTTTTAGTCAAATCTTCCTTCAAACCCTAAAAGGAAAGACTAGCCGAGATTAATTACACGCTACAAGATCGCTAATCTTTCAGCCGGGCTAGTGTCGGTACTTTGAGGGAGGTCCCCCGTGCTTTCGCACGAACCTAATTAAAGTAAACCTCGTTTTCCCAGCGGCGTAACCCCGTTAACACATTTCTAGACACCTACTTGATCGGCTAATTGTAATGTGTAAAACTCTCCAAGGAGTAACTCTTACTCGCAGCGGGTATCGGGATCCAACTATCTCATAGAAGGTATGGAATCTCATTGCAAATTTCAACACTTGAAATACCCGATAATATTTTACCCCTAGCATCCTATGACCTTGACGGAAGCCAAACTACCTATAGTCCACTAGTCAAGTTCAACCCGTCATTTCCAGATTGAATTAAACCCATCCGCACGACCCTTGACGAAGGCCAAACTACGCCGTACGAATACCCTAATCCAATCGCATCATATGCTAGCTGATAAGCATTAGTTAGCTACCGTACACTACGCCTTGACGGAGGCCAAACTACCGCAGCACGAATACTAGCTATTACTTATCTGAAATGACGGAGGGGTACGATAGGTTTTTAAGAAAACCCTTTGCGTAATGAACTTGATATCGTTGTAGAATCGAGTGATTTTTAAATGGAGTGTTTTTGAGGCATTTCTAGTTTTGCTAAAGGGGTCACTCCCGGTGAAGGGATCGTCGGCCCCTTCCTCATCGAATAAGGTGCAGGATATTTCACAAATATCACTATGCAAAGAAAAAACTATATAAGCAATCAAAAGACAAACCGAGTTTGTAGCATCTGCTAGTTTCACTAAAGAGGTCACTCCCGGTGAAGGATCTCGGCTCTTTCCTTATCGAGTAAGGTGCTAGATGTTCTACAAGGAACACCGCTATGCAAAGCAAGAACTAGAACTACATGTTTTTAAACAAGTTTCTACAACATCTTAGGTTTCTTTTATTTCAATAATCTCATTAATGAAGTCTCATTTTATTATGCTTCACAAGTATCAGATGTGAAACGAAATCAACAATATATAATATATATCTCATATATATAATATAAACATTTGTCTCAGGCAGTAATATTATCTCATCACAGAACATTGCAGCAGAAGAACATATATGAAATATTGGATATATTAGGACGTCCGTGTTTTAATACGAGCCTGTATAAAACACGGATTCCACGGTCGCGATGAATAGCCATACCCACATCCCTAGACCCCTACGAGAGCGGCAAGCAACACTGCCAATTCTAGGGTTAGGAGACCCGATCTCGACTCGTCGAGATGGTCTCCCATTGGACCCTGGAACTCGGTTACTTGTGCTCCCCGCCTTGGGTCTACTTAATGCGGAAAAGTAAATAATATACAATGGTGACATCATCCTCAGCCCGGAAGTGCCCCAATAAAAGAATATTACATACAAATGAATTTTACATGAATGAAAAAGAAAAACTCTCATCTCGCATAAAAACCCCGGCTATTCTGAACGCGACGATCCAATATAACATATTACAGCAACACATAATATCTCATATCATCAACGTAAGCAAGTATGCGTATCCCGATTGTCGTTGATGTATAGCAACGAAGCCGGCGATACACCACATACTACGCTTACGATCACAGAAAAGAAAGTGTTAAACTACAACAGTTGGAATCCGCAACCTCTTTAGACATCGCATGCGTAACCAAATGAATTCCTTAGACATCGCATGCCTAACAATTATAAACCCCGCATTTTAGTCTCATTATCGAAAACTCGTTTCAATATTAAGTCGGGCAATTCAACAATATTTCCGACATCCTGATCGAATGCTCGTCGGAAACTTTAGTAGACGGCCGTACCCCCGGATGCCGTCGACGAAGTGCACTAAGGAGGAACACCGCTGTCGCGAGCACCCAAACGGATGCTTTTGGAGACAGGGTTCTCCTACAGTCACTTGGTCGGGGCTATGGGGCCTGGCTGTCTATTATGTTTACCCGGGGAGTATCCGTGTACGCTATGTGATTGCGACAGACTTTTGATCACAACAAAATTCCATGGCAACCGATCATCTGAGACTAAACAGCTATGTTTATAATATTCAAATTAGTTATCTCATAACTACTTGTGGATTCCAAATATTATATCACATTCCAGATAAATAGACAATGTTAAACTTTCCGATCGAATAATCAAATACCCAAGTTTTCCCAAATAGTTCTCAACACTTGAAATTAGTTTAAAAAACATCCATCACATGCTATAGTACCAATGGTCCAGCCGTAGAAGGGTCAAGCCAACGCCTCACATGTGGCACGCCGTACTGCCACAAACCCTAAGATTTAGAAGCAGTTCAAGACGGTCACATAATCGAGTTAAGGTTTGTTGTTTTCTAGAGGGTCCACCGCGTTACTTGCACGACTTAGAACGTTCTTAAACTACGGAAAAATCCAACGCTTGGAAATTTTCCGGCAGGGGAAAAGTTAGTTATTGATATCCGTTCGAACTTTTTAACACGTTCTTAAAATTACCCGGACAAAACTAAACGAAGTTAAATTATCAGATCGAATCAACGAGTCCCCAATACAACCCTAGAAAACTGAACACTTGAGTGGAATTAAAAAATGACAAGAAAGGACCTAAGAATAAATATTTGAAGTTCCAGGGACTAATTCAAAATTTTGGCCACGGAACCGCCGCCAAACCCATGGTTTGGCCGCGGTTCCGCGGTTAAATCAGAGCATTACAGGTCCGTACTTCACAGTAATTCTTAGTTTTTCCTGCTTAATTTTCTGAGCATTTTTAATGCATAAAAAATCACATATTTGAAAAATATCCAGAGAGGGGTTCAAATTAGGGTTTCGGTGTTCGATCGAAATTTAAAATTCGTCTAGACTTTGCCTAATGCTCTAGCTTGGCTCTGATACCACTGTAGGTCAGGCAGTCACCCAAGTAAGTGCACGGCGGCGCCCCGGCCTCCATCCCGAGGCCAAATACGGAAGCGATGCTAAACTTTAATTTTTCTTGAACCGGCACCACCGCACACTAAATACCCGGATCGTGCCATTAACTAGTCCTAGCTAACTACAAGATGGGGAAGAGAGATATACCGAGCGATCCGAGTCCTCCGGTCTTCTCGCCGTCGTCGCGATCTCCCGCGGAATGTCCGGTCTCCACCGCCTCGCCGGAAGGGCACCACGTCGCCTGCTTCTTTTACGGGCTCCCGCCTCTATACCGAGGCAACTCGGGCATGAAGCTGGCGAGTCGACGTGCCCAAGATTTGCTGTAGAATACGTGTGGAACTCATGTCTCATTTTGGGGTTCATGGAGGTTGCCTTTTGGTGGAGGGATGATACAAGCTAATGGAGATTGATCTTGTGAGATTTTTACAACATGAAATGAACCAAAATCCCCCACCAAAATGTTTGGACAGCCCCAAAGGGAAGTAGCCGGCCATGGCACTTGGGGAGAGTGAGAATGGAGAGTGAATCAAAAAATTGAGAGAGGCCACACAATAATGCATGAGGGAATCAAATGATATCATGAAAGAACATGACCACAAACACATCCACACTCAACCACAACCATCGTCAAAACCATGATGATAAAGAAAATCAAGCAACCATCATCAAGCATGATGACTACAAAAAGTCAAGCCATCATGAAGAAGTCAAGAAGTCAAGGTATTGGTTCAACCATCATGACACCACAATGTGCAAAGACAACCCTCCAAAATGCTTATTTGCACAAATGCAAATAAGCCCTCCTCCACCAATCTTCGGCCAATGAAAGATACAAAGAAATATGGCCGAAGCGGAAAGCAAACTAGCAACTCCAGAAAACTGGTCCCGTAATAAATTACAGGAAAACCCCGATACTGTGTATATACACCCGCATCTGTATTCCGACCGAATACAAATGCAATGAGACAAAGTCTACACTGTACTATACTTGGATCCGGCTTAAACCAAAGCCGGCTAGTAATATCCGTTCGATCCTGATCCGTGCAATGCCGCACGTATCTGATCGAACCCTGCCATATATCCATACGGCCTCAAATACCAACCGTCCGATCCTGATCCGTGCAATACCGCACGTGTCTGATCGAACCCTGCCATATCTCCATACTGCCTCTACAGTGTTTCGCCCGAAACTTGAGTAACTGAATGTCTGGTGGACTCTAAAGACTCGTCAATACTATGGCAGTGGATTTAACCACTAGCACGTCAGAGGTATTAGCCATATGTGACGGGCCACCAGCTATTGACCAAAAGGGACGTCGATGAGCGAACTCATCCTGACACCCTTCTGAGCCTGTCAGTGACAATATCGGTACAGTCCGGTCCGTTCGTCTATGAGCATCGCATGGCGGGCCTAGGGGTTGGTAAAAGTCAGACCCCTAAAAGCGGTACAAGTCGTGACGGAGTGTAGCCCAGAACACCCTGAGATACTACTGGAATACCTACTAGTAAATCTCCTGCCTCGGCCGAGGGCTTCGTGTAATGGCTCTCCTAGACACAGCGCGACCTCACCCCCAATACCGGGAGAGACGAACCCCTGAAGATCCGCTCACTGCCTCCATGTGGCTCGGGACTGTACCCAACTAAAACCTGTTTGCACGTCTCCTTTGAGCGTGGTAGGGTAGTAATCAAAGTACAGTGGGAACTCACACGAGACAAGTGACGATCCCCAGGTCGATGAACTAACCTGTACACATGTCACCAAGGAACTGCTATCTGACGTCAGGTATAAGATAAACTAGCATGTTCCCGGCGTGTCCTGTCCGGTGTACTCATAACCCAATGAGCACCTGTATACATCTTAGGTGAACCAACTGACACCAGTGGCTTGTGAGACCTGCCACCGCCCCTCGTCGGGGTCTAGACTGTATACACTAGTCTACTCTGGAGTATCGATGCCCTGTCTCGAAACTCCCATGACTAGGGACCTTTTAAGGATGTGCTTATAGACCACCACCTCCCACGTATATGATCGCCCTCATACTGCTGGTGGTCAAGAAAGAATCCTAGGGGCTCTATCAACGTGCAATAGTGACATGTCAGGTCACCTAAAGCAGTACACGATGATGAAGATAAACCAGATAGCATACTATCATCTCGAGTAAGACTGTCCTACTGGGACAGGTCCTCCCTCAATCATTGCAATCACGTGCCTGTTATCCAATAATTGACTCTGAGGGCACTATCTCCAACAATCTCCCACTTGCACTCAAAGCTAATTATTGCGACGTCGCATACTCACAGCCCGTGTGATACCGAACACCCAACTCCTCTACTAGTCAGTCTCACAAAGCCCGTTTGCGAAACTATTGCGTTCGAGGAATAGCCTCAGTGAGTAGATCCACTTTGATGTTTCTTTCTATGTCTCTCTATATCTCAAGTTCACGGAGAATCCTATCTCCCGAAATGAGCAATACCTGTCTTAGAATGTGTCTGGATGTCTGATGGGACCTAGCTCATAAATGAACTCCAAATCCAAACTTCTTAGACTGTATCATCAACTGAACATAATCAGTATCCTGCACCATGCCTCCCTCAGTATTGCCTTGGACCACCTGTCCAAATTACTTCCCCTCGTCAGAAGGAAAAACTATAACTCTGACAACCTCCTTGTCGTCCAGGTCATCTTGGAAGCCTGGAATGATAACTGTCTCTCGAACGAGGCTGCCGTTATCATATCCCTAGAACATCCACTTATGTTCTAAAACTGCTTCCGATTGCTTCACCAGGATTGGATCAATTTCAACTTATTGCATCTAGTGCAAGAACAACATCTGGTGTGGTACTTGACATCTCATGATTGACTCAATTGCCTGAGCAAGTGATCTGCCAACCATGCACATTCCTCTCCCCTTTAGTCTATAAGACACCTTTAGAGAGGGTGACTCCATTACCTGCAGGTACACTAACCGTGCCAGGAGTCGTCAATTCTAAATACTCTTAGAATGCTGTCTAAGTACTCAGATTGGGAAACCACCCAAATCTAGATCTAAAACCATAGATCTAGTAACCAATATGTCTGATATAATGTCCGAGTCCCATGTGGAGAAACCACTGTGTGACGACCAAAGTATAACCGATCGTAGTATAGGAATATCACCTCCTACTCTGTGTATGTCATCCAAATACCATGACATCACAACCTACTACCTTCTCAACAGATCCATCCCTTATTCTGATGAAGTCAAACCTATGACTATCACATCAGAAATTGATGATCTATCTCCGCTATATCTGCTTTAGTCTATAAATAGACATAAGCCACCTGTCCACCAATGCTTCCACTGCTCCCACTGACTACGACAACCCTCTGGCAGAGTCATATAGACGTACACTTCTAAAGCCAGTTTAGAACGACGCTATACTCATCCTCCCGCCGGGTCTCGCAGCCTGGAACAACAGCAATGACAAGTATGGGTAAACTAGAACCTACCTATCACCGTCCTTGAGGCTACCGGAGTACCTCTCGGGTGCCTGAGGTTACCCACCTTATTTGCGGAGTGGCCAATGGAATGTCAATCCATATTGAATCATTAGATTCCTTATCAAATCTTCAGTAATCGTTTGCGGTTTTGGAATCACTTCCAGTTCTACCATACTCCCACTACTGTTTTCTGAAAAAAATCCATTTTATTTAAAATTGTGGCGAGTCTAGAACAATATCACTATTGATCTTCCAGATGGTAGAAAGTCAACCCTCGTCATAGCCTTGGTCAACCCACAAACAGCCATTACAGAAACGTGCCTTGAGTTGTCCAGTGTCTGGTTTTAATCATACGCCGGACAACTCCCCGTACCTTAACATCGTTAAGATATGAACTGTTCTATATCCAATATAGAACCAGAGGCACTGATTTAATTGAACTAGATTCAAATCATGCAACTGTCTCCAGTGCATGTCAACTAAATGGAAAAAGGCCGATCAGCGTTACTCAACTTAGGAATGCTTCCAATTATGAGTAACCTGAAAGAGAAGCAAGTTCTCTTAATCATTACTATCAACTGAACACCATACACAAGTATCTACATCTTCGATCACTTTGAAGAATCCCGATACTTGCAATACCTGGTTCTCTACTTTATTCAAATACCTATAACTTCTCAACATTCGGACCCTGTGTTTCCGCGAAACATGATCGCACGCCGATGGCGTGTCGGATGTTCAAAGATTTTAAGTGTAACCGCGATCAAGACGGTGTCGCTTTGCAGCTAGCCGGTGAGCACGGGTCGGTCCACAGGGAGATGGTGTTATCTTACCTTCTTGTCTTAGACGAGTCAATAAAGAATTTGTAGGAGTTTGATTCTAACCTATGTGTATATCTGCAAGTATAAAGTTGTTAAGAAAATGCGAGATTGTAAGCTAAGAAATCCGTACTCAAAACCTTTGAGCCGAGTCTTGACCAATTGAAACTAAGCAATCGGCAACAACGTGGATTAGGGGATTTAAGCGCGGTATTCGTGGAATCCGGCTTATTTACCCTTGTCCTTCCGTTCTTGTCTCTTGCTTTCGCCTCCGGCCAAACCGAACGCAACCGGTCGCGGTTAGGAATCACCATTACCTTGTCAGGGTACGGTGCCTAACGGAGCGCTTGCGTATGGTTTGGGCGAAGTTCAAATGGAAAATAATGGGAAAAGGAATTGGCAAAGAAACGTTAACTTACAATACCGTATTAATTCTTAACAACAACAATAATTACAACATTCACAAAATAAACAAGAGAGAACAAAAAGAAAAGAACAAAGAAAAGAAAAGATACAAGTATTAAAGTGCATGAATAAAATTGCAAGTAAGTAAAGCGAGAATGAAAAATGCGAGTAATAAATAAGCAAATAAAAAGAACACGGAAGTAGAACCCAAGCCAAGCATGTGCTCAATAGCCAACCCTTAAACTTGCAAGCTCAATTAAGAGGTTGCAAGATCAAGGGAAGGGTAGAAAACGCATGTGAAGTGAAGAACTAGTCCCGTGAGAAAATACGACCCTTGAGATCAATAACTAACCCTTACCCATTCAAGCTCAATGAAAAGGTTGAATGAGCAAGAGAAAGCAAAAATCTCAAGGGGGAGCAAACTAACAAGAAAGATAAAAAACCCTCAGCTTCATTAACATCCACTCAAAAACTCTCACTACAATTTCATGGAGGAAGAATGAAGAAGAAGAAGAAAGAAGAACAAAACTACAAAAAAGAGGCTAAAGAAAAGCTCCAAAAAATGCTCTCTTGGTTAAGCTCAGGTCCGGGGTATTTATAGGAGGTGTTCTGAAACCCTAGGGCCAAATTCTGGCATAAAATGAAATCCCCAAAGTGCCCCCAAAAGATGATGCAGAGAAGGCCCCACCTTGCCGCGCATGCGCGGCCAATACCCCCTTTTGGCCGCGCATGCGCGGCCGTACAGTGGAATTGGGTGCTGGTCTTTTCATGGCTGCCCTGGTTTCCTGTGCCCTGTTGTTTGGTACATGTAGTTTCTGATAATCTTTCCAGAATATCTTCAGAATTCCAAGTCCAAGATTGCATTATCTATTCTTCACTTTTGACTTTATCTCCCTCGAGCTCCGCGCACCCATTGATTCTTGTGCAGCCCACCTCGTGCTCTGTGCTTGTCCCAGACATGAATGACCACTGTCACATGTCTTATATCGGGAACCGGTACTCGGCACTGGACGGATATGGATGATCGGAACCCGGCTTTTATCTGCTGTCAACAGATGTTCTGCATTTGGCGTAACTGTGGAGATTTTATCTTGATTTACAATATTTGGACTGAAAACCTGAAATCTGTAAACATGTAACGAACACGGATTAAAAGCACCTACCTATAAACACACGAGCGTAAGAATGGGCGGTATAAAATGCATTATTCTGTGATGAACAAATACCCCCAAACTTAACTTTTGCTCGTCCCGAGCAAAACCAATTATTCACAAAAATAAAATGATAATCGCACTTTCGCAGGGAACGCGATTGCACTGAGCGCGTGCAACAAGCCGTTAAACCTCTAGGTGTCCCTAGTAGGAGGAGTGTTGTCTCCTAAGGGTTTTCAGCGGATACTACCCACAAAATCCCGTCAAGCTAGTTTGTAAAATGACTAAGATTCAAACCCTAAAGTTTTGTTTAAGAAAATAACAATTCTATAATCCTAGGTCTAGACTATCGAATCTTTAGTTTTCACATCTCGCTTCTTATTTAACTACAGATTTTATATGTCTTTACGTGTAGTGCAAATAGTGCAGTTAAGTTCCAGAAAGGTCGATTAAAGTCATCATGTCGCACAATAAAGCCCAGATAACAATTTTAAAAGGATCACATAAGTTTTATAAAGAGTTAAGCATTTTTCAAGTTTTGTTTTCCAGTAAAGTTTCAACTTCAGAATTTCTATCTTTCCTAACAGGAAACTAGGTCTTATTCTTCACTCCACCTTTTTCTTGTTTTCATTTCATACACACCTCTGTGAACGTGCAATAGTCTTTATCATAGAGTAAAACCTTCATATCTCCGTTAAAATTTTTTTTATAAAAGCTTGTCTTTTATCAAGATTATTCTCACACAAAGAACCGTTAGGAATTTTAACTCGGAGAGAACACTTTCTTGACTTTGTTTTTATCTGGACTTTCTAGGCTTCTTAGCGAGCTTTGGGCCAATGCACCCAAACCAGTTGGTTTTAGGGCATTAGGTGTAGAAACACCCCAGCGGACTTAATTACTCAAGTTACCTAGGTCCAAAAACAAAAGACAGTTTGGCGTGAAAAACATGATGATTCAATACGAACGGAGATATAACTGGTAGTTCAATTATTTTTTTGGATAAAAGACGTGTTTAGTGGGTTCGGTGTGTAATCATTCCAATCAAGTTTCAGATGGGTTATTTTTCAGACTTAGTTCCAATTAAGGCATCAATAACATTCCTTCATATTCACTTACTTCATAAACTATTCTTGATATCTTACTTATTTCAGAACAAACCTATTTGATCCTCAGAAAATCATTTATCTATTTAAAAGTTTTTTAAACATAAAAGACTTGTCATCTAATTTCAAAAACTCACGACACGTGTAGTGTGATGTAAAGACGTATATCAGCTATAGTTAACTTCAAAGGAGAGTTATCTTTCAGGTTTTCAAAATCCAAACATCAGATTTAGTTATTCCTATTTTTTTCAAACAAAAACCGTCGAATGTTGAATCAGAGTTCTTCCACAAGCTAACTTGACAAAAAAGTTTTTTATATTTTTAGAAAATTTTTAATTTTTTATGGGTTTTTAAATAAGGTATGCAAATGCAAAATATACAAATGAATGCGAAGGAAGAAAGCTTACCGAGCACACCCCCAAACTTAAACTTGACAGTGCCCTCACTGTCAGGCTATACCAAGAGGGTCAAAATTGTCGGCGCTCCCTAAAAACAAATTATATACAACAAAGAAAACAAAAAAAAATATATACAAAAAAGAGCCCCCCCAAACTTAAGTAAAACAGTGTTTCCACTGTTAAGCGTTGAAATTTAGGATTAGGGGGGAAAGAACAGTATCTATTTATACAAGGCCTTACACAGGCCAAAAGTTAACACCAACCATTCAAAGATCTTATCTCTATAAAGCAGTGGCTGGTGGAAGAATGCGGAGAGGTAAGAAATGGAGACTACGCGAGACCGCTTGTGGAGAGAAGTGGAATGCGGTCTCGGTAGATGAGAAGATGAAGAATGGCGGAAGGGAAAAAGAAGTGGAATACGAACTTGAGGGTGTAACTGGAGTAAATAGTTTAGCACAATTTAGGATGACCGATGTGTGGAAAGTGATTGTGCTAATATATTTACTCGTCGAGAAATGGGGTCGAATCCCTCAAGATTCGCAAGAAACCATGGGTACGCCGAACTTGGTAAACCAGACAGATGAAGTGAAAATGATACGGGTTCTTGCAAGGTCGGAACGATGGAAAGGGTGGAGGGAAGCGGTTGAGGAAGGTTTTCGTTTAAAGGTTCAGGAGGGTGTACACAGTCAGTGGAAGGGATAGGATGAATTGGAAAATCCGACTCATCAATTATAACTGGTTCATCCTCAAATCTATCCTCAGAGTTCTCCTCAAAGTTAAGCTCATCCATGCCTATTTCATCAAAATCAAGACGCATATGAAGTTCGGGAAAAACATTTAATGACTCGGGATGATGAGTTGGAGAGAAAAATTCAGCGAAGTCTATGGGTTCATCATCCAAAATATTCCCGGCGTCAATATCCTCAATCAAGTGGAATTCAATATTCTCAGACACCTCAACCAAAGCTTGGATATTAATCAATTCAGGTTCTAAGATTGAGGTGTAGAGGTTAAAAGGTTTAGGATCGGTTTCACTTGGAAGAGACCCTTCATTAGCGGGCAAATCAAACACTACGAAGTCGCACAACTCATTCATCATTCTATCTTCAATTGATAAATCATGTGGGATACTCGATAGACTTTCAAAACAGGAGTTATGGGATTCAATTTGTGGCGGGTAGGTTTGATTTGGATGGGGGTACATCTCACTCTTTCCACTCAAAGTCACAGCCTGTCCTGCCGCCGCATCATACATTGAAAAAGTTGGAGCTAGTTGAAAACCAGCTACCGGATCACTAGGTTGTATGAGGGCGGCCATGGACGCATTCAAATCCATCATTTGTTGGCTTGACGCTACCCTAAAGTCTTCCAACAACTGTTCTAGACTAGACATTGGTTGTGAAGGGGTTTCAGTGAAAGATTCACAGTTGTATGGATACTGAAAACTCCCGAAAGGCGGTTCTGAAGCAATGTCTAGGGAAGGTGCAAAAGTAGGGTAGGATTGGTAGGAATTGAATGGCTGGACAGGAGTGGGATCAACAGGTGGATAAGACGGAGAATGGAATTGTTGATCCCAAGAATTTGAAGTGGTGAAAGGAGTGAAAGATCGGCTGCGGGATTGTTCAATTCGTTCAGCGATGGACAAAGGACGACTTGCAGAAGGGGTATCAACATAAGCGGGGGTGCATGTTTGAAACGGTTGATACGAAGTGGAATGAGGAGTGCAAGTGTTTGTCCTAGACGCTGCTATGCGATCTTTCAGTGAAACTTTGGGCATGGAGGGGTCGTTCGATGTTCGGCCAAAGCAAGAACCGTATGAGGTAATGTCTTGTTGCGGGTACCAAAGTTCGGCAAGAGTTTTGCGAGGTGGAGTACCCATGATATGAAGAGAGAAAGAGAAAGGTAGAGAAAAGGAGGGGAAAAAGAATGTGAATTTTTTATTTTTTTTAGTTAGTTGTTAGCAGAAGAATGAAATATACACAAAAAAGAATATGGATAAAAATAATCACGACACAAAAATACCACACACCTAATCGTTCTAGGGTTCACCTAGGTCAACTAGACCTGCTCGAGAACTTGATTGTCGAAGTAAAACTGTGTCGAGAAACAGGCTCAAGATACACTGATCACGAGGCCAGGTAAGTGCAGAGATAAGGGGAGGTTTTCCAACGCTTTCGCGAAGTTCCTTAATTAAATAACCCTTTCTCTTTTGGCGGTTTCGCCGTTAACACTTTCCTAGACACCCCGTAAACAATATACCGTTAAGCAAGCTTCTAAATACAGTTAAATTCTCGTAGTGAGCGCGAAGTCCTTAAGGCTTAAAGTCTAGTTTCTTTTAAATTTGTGTGGGTAAACGTTATGCGCAAGTTCGTGATTTGTGGACCACGGAAAAGGTGATGAAATCCTTTACCGTATGTTGTGGGGTTCGCTTGCCCTTAAGTCCGTATTAATTGATACAATGCGCAAAAAAAAATTCTATAAAGAATAAAACAATCGTTTTTTAGTTTAAGCGAGGCGCTGCAACAAATACGGGTTAGTCAATTTTGGCGTTTGCTAGCGAACTTGCAAAGAATCCTGCAAAGAATAGTATATTGGAAGCGTCGGATTTGAGAAGAAGGTGTTAGTAAAGTACGTACCGTTTAAGTTTTGGGTTAAGAAACCCCTGTTGAATCGAATCTGGTAAGCTTGAAAGGTTCGCTTGCGCGGGTCAAACTACCCGGATCTTTGGCACTGTACTCCGTAATCACCTTAACTTTGAATGTACACTTTGCTCCCACAATCGCAGTTTGCAAATCTGCAAAAATCTGCACACTTGCCCACAAAAATATTGTCCAAAAAAAACAAAAAGAATATTTTTTTTTATATATATACAAAAAGAATATTAACCCGAATAATAAGAATGAAAATACGCTACCGTATCCCCGGCAACGGCGCCATTTGATCGCACGCCGATGGCGTGTCGGATGTTCAAAGATTTTAAGTGTAACCTCGATCAGGACGGTGTCGCTTTGCAGCTAGCCGGTGAGCACGGGTCGGTCCACAGGGAGATGGTGTTATCTTACCTTCTTGTCTTAGACGAGTCAATAAAGAATTTGTAGGAGTTTGATTCTAACCTATGTGTATATCTGCAAGTATAAAGTTGTTAAGAAAATGCGAGATTGTAAGCTAAGAAATCCGTACTCAAAACCTTTGAGCCGAGTCTTGACCAATTGAAGCTAAGCAATCGGCAACAACGTGGATTAGGGGATTTAAGCGCGGTATTTGTGGAATCCGGCTTATTTACCCTTGTCCTTCCGTTCTTGTCTCTTGCTTTTGCCTCCGGCCAAACCGAACGCAACCGGTCGTGGTTAGGAATCACCGTTACCTTGTCAGGGTACGGTGCCTAACGGAGCGCTTGCGTATGGTTTGGGCGAAATTCAAATGGAAAATAACGGGAAAAGGAATTGGCAAAGAAACGTTAACTTACAATACCGTATTAATTCTTAACAACAACAATAATTACAACATTCACAAAATAAACAAGAGAGAACAAAAAGAAAAGAACAAAGAAAAGAAAAGATACAAGTATTAAAGTGCATGAATAAAATTGCAAGTAAGTAAAGCGAGAATGAAAAATGCGAGTAATAAATAAGCAAATAAAAAGAACACGGAAGTAGAACCCAAGCCAAGCATGTGCTCAATAGCCAACCCTTAAACTTGCAAGCTCAATGAAGAGGTTGCAAGATCAAGGGAAGGGTAGAGAACGCATGTGAAGTGAAGAACTAGTCCCGTGAGAAAATACGACCCTTGAGATCAATAACTAACCCTTACCCATTCAAGCTCAATGAAGAGGTTAAATGAGCAAGAGAAAGCAAAAATCTCAAGGGGGAGCAAACTAACAAGAAAGATAAAATACCCTCATCTTCATTAACATCCACTCAAAAGCTCTCACTACAATTTCATGGAGGAAGAATGAAGAAGAAGAAGAAAGAAGAACAAAACTACAAAAAAGAGGCTAAAGAAAAGCTCCAAAAAATGCTCTCTTGGTTAAGCTCAGGTCCGGGGTATTTATAGGAGGTGTTCTGAAACCCTGGGGCCAAATTCTGGCATAAAATGAAATCCCCAAAGTGCCCCCAAAAGATGATGCAGAGAGGGCCCCACCTTGCCGCGCATGCGCGGCCAATACCCCCTTTTGGCCGCGCATGCGCGGCCGTACAGTGGAATTGGGTGCTGGTCTTTTCATGGCTGCCCTGGTTTCCTGTGCCCTGTTGTTTGGTACATGTAGTTTCTGATAATCTTTCCAGAATATCTTCAGAATTCCAAGTCCAAGATTGCATTATCTTTTCTTCACTTTTGACTTTATTTCCCTCGAGCTCCGCGCACCCATTGATTCTTGTGCAGCCCACCTCGTGCTCTGTGCTTGTCCCAGACATGAATGACCACTGTCACATGTCTTGTATCGGGAACCGGTACTCGGCACTGGACGGATATGGATGACCGGAACCCGGCTTTTATCTGCTGTCAACAGATGTTCTGCATTTGGCGTAACTATGGAGATTTTATCTTGATTTACAATATTTGGACTGAAAACCTGAAATCTGTAAACATGTAACAAACACGGATTAAAAGCACCTACCTATAAACACACGAGCGTAAGAATGGGCGGTATAAAATGCATTATTCTGTGATGAACAAAACACCTGTCCAAAAACCAGAGAAGTCATAAGTAAACCGAATATAGCACGAGGACCAACCCCTCTGTCCTGATGGACCCTGGACAACATACAATACTCTGTATAAGTCCCTTGAGTCTGATAACTCATTCACTGTGTGTCGTAGGTTGAAAACTGTACTTATTGTTAAGAAGAATTACACCGCTGTTTAATACTCCTTACATAACCATCCACTGATATAGGTAAATGTCATAGACATAATTTCAAAAAGGTATATCTCACTCTATAAAAATAGACGTACAGATATATCAATTTGAAATTGGTGCATAGCAACGGATATTCAAAACCAAATATTTGCCGTCCGGCAAACAACACAGGTGATTTCCTCAAATATCACCGATTATAACGAATCCCGATATAATGAGGATGATCACCCAATTCCCAATAACTTACTCCCACTCATCATCTGTAAAACCATACAGATGTGAGAATCATACCTGGTAAATACATACCCTGGAGTAAGTGTCTAATTGGGAAATCAGTTTTCTTTTAACATTACACAGTGAAACTGAAACATTGAAATGTTTCGATGGGGTATCCTGGTATTCCTAGTAATGCCTCTTCCATTATCCAGATTCACAACTATAACCGTGTAATTCTTTGCCATCTTTCCAAATCCCTTTCTATGTATTTAGTCATTAACTTTTGTACACCCCTTTAGGCCAAATAGTTTTCTTCCTTCCCTACCGTTCGGCACCACCCTATGGTTTGGAAGAAGACTATCCAAGAAGAATAATGGGTGTACTGCCCTAATCTTAGGAGCACTCGCAATGCGAGAGAAGGTGAAGATAAAAGACAACCGAATAAACCTTATTCCTATTTCTCCTGAACCAGAATCCATCCCCGAACTGGAACAAGTTCCTTTCGAGTTCGTATATAACCATACGATGGAGTATCCAATAAACTATGGATCTTCGTAGTGATACGGAGTGTCCTGGAGAAATACAAAGGTGAAGTGGGAGTGGTAATGAAATACCTGGTTTTGTCTTGAATATCAGTCGCAATTTACTTTGCCCTCTTACTAATCCCTTGCTTTGTCTTAACTTAATACATTCTGTACACCATCGTTAGGCTAGTTGGTTTTCTTCATTCCCTACCGGTCGGCACCTGCCAATGGTTTGGAAGAAGACTATCCAAGAAGCATAATAGGTGTATTATCTCCTAAACCAAGGAGTACTCGCAACCTGAGAGAAGGTAAAAGGAAAAGACAATTGAATAGTCCTATCCGTTTTCTCCAGAACCGGAAACCATCCTCGAATAAATTCCTTCGAGTTCGTATCTAACCATACGATGGTTTTGTCCAATGGAAGTGGACGTTCGTAGTAATACGGGGTGTCCTGGAGAAAAGAGTAAAAGTAGGAGTGGCAATGAGGTTAGCGACTCTGACAATCCAAAAGCCAGTGTTTAAGAAGGTTCGGTCAATTTGGTCACTGAGTCATAGTCTTAGGGTCGGGTCAATGGTCGCTGCCAAAGAGAGAGAGAAAAGAAACACTCAGCATGCACTCTATCCTAGATCAGAATGGTTACCAATTTATCTAATCTGGAAACCTCCCACTGTACCGTCAAATTCTCCTCCAAACCTGAAAGAAGAATTAGTCGGGATCACCCGAGGAGTAAACCAACTCATCAGTGGGAATCGGGATCCAACTATCATCGCATGATAACGTGACGGAATCCGCTCATGCTATCACACTCCAGAAAGTATGCGCATATCTGGCAAGTTTCAGTTTCTTTAGAAACTCCCGATGTGATTTCTGCCCCATGCTCTTATGACCTTGGCGTGAGGTCAAAATATCATAAGTCACATGTCAAGTTCTACCCATCATTATCCAGGTTAATTTGAATCCACCCGTACATACCCTTGACGTAGGCCAAAATAGTAGTACGACTGTCCCAAACCAACGCATCTATCTATGCAACAGATAAATACCCGGCAGCAACCAATCACTATGCCTTGGCGTGAGGTCAAAATACATAGCTTGAATACTACCGAATATTTAACTGAAATGATGGAGGGTTACGAATGGTTTCTGGCGAAAACCTTTAACGTAATGAACTTGATATCGTTGGAGGAACGGATAGCTTTTATGAAAATATAGTGATGAAAACCTTTGCTAAAGAGGTCACTCCCGGTGAAGGGATCTCGGCTCTTTCCCCGTAAAATGAGGTGCAGGATATTTTAACTGAATACCACGATGCAAAGCAAAAGTAATCGGCTATAGTAAAGTTATTGCCCTGACGCAAACTTTTGTCCAAGGGGTCACACCCGGTGAAGGGATCTCGGCCCTTGCCTCGTCGACTGAGGAGCAGGATATTCGAACTGAATACCACGATGCTAAACAAAAATGAACGTCCTTGCAATAACAGCTTTTTTGAAAAGTGTTCCAACAACATCAGATTAGGTTTGTTTTTAACTTGCATTGATCCGAATCAACGCAGTCCCATCAATTGATCACACCACAAAGAACGAAAATATACTGATGTACGTATATGCCATCCGCATTCGCCACTGGGTCCCGTCATTACCCGTTAGGTTAGCTAACTAACGACAGAGCGGGGACTGGACTAGCGCGGATGCAAAACATATACAACATCTACTAATATATATAGACCAATATATAATATTTCGTTCAAGGCGTGATAAAAATGCAACAACACAGAAATGTACAGCATTACAGAACAATACAGATATCTGGGATCCCCGGGTTTCACAGAGCCACTACTGAAACACGACGTTCCCCTGGTCGTGTGGATAGCCTGTGCAATGAAATCCTAGACCCCTACGGGCGTGGCAAGTCGCCCGCTAAAACCTGAAGCGAGGCAGCCCCCTTCAGCAACGTGAATGGACCACCCGGCACTTCACGGAATCCGGTAACTTGGGCACCGCTCCTGGGTCAACCTGTACCCCCCTACGAGTACGGCGAATAGCCCGCCAATTCTAGAGTGAAGCCCCCTCCGTCTCAATACCATGAGATGCGGGCTTGTTGCCCTCTAGAACCCGGCTATCCATGCACCCCTCCGCGGGGTAATCCTAGTACAGAAAGTAAAATATACATACAACGGGCACATCGACCACAACCTGGTCGTGCCCCAAAATAATAATACAAACAGGCATTGACGGCAGTCCACATGTCGGACGCTCGCCCCGCAATATCAAATGAACATAATACAACAAAACTGTACTGACATTGCATCCAGGCTATCCCCCACGACCAATCCGCAACATCACAGCAATACACAGAACATCAAAGTGAAAGTCACGTTCGCAAATCCGTCTAACCGGGCTATAGCAGTTAGACTGGATTTACCGATCAAGTGACATTCACGGTCGCAGATATAATGTAAATACTGTGAACCAATGTGTTTAAAATATCCGATCGATCAAATTTTACCAAGTGGGCCCTAAGCACCACTGTAGCACATAAAGAAATCTGGGCCCAAAAAATAACATTCCAGAAACCACATTTTCAAGTCTGGAGGCCTCTGTAAAAAATTGGTGTACTGATCTGTCAAGACAGCGGCGGAACCGCGGCCCAAGCAGGGGTTTGGGCGCGGTTCCGCGGTCGAATAATGAAATCTCGCAACCAAATTTTTACAGTAGGCTTATACTTCCCTGCACAGAATTCTGAGACTACCTGAAAAAATTTTCGAGACAGAAAAAATTCGACAGAAAACTGATGCGGTGAAAAATGCGATTTTGTGATTTTTGTTCGATCGGAAACGTAAACACCTTAGAAAAAGCTAGACTAGGTTAATGGCGAGGCTCTGATACCACTGTAAGTGCACGGCGGCGCCCCGGCCTCTATGGCAAGGCCAAATGCGGAAGCGATGCTAAACTTTAATTTTTCTTGAACCGGCACCACCGCGCACTAAATACCCAGATCGTGCCATTAACTAGTCCTAGCTAACTACAAGATGGGGAAGAGAGATATACCGAGCGATCCGAGTCCTCCGGTCTTCTCGCCGTAGTCCCGATCTCCCGCGGAATGTCCGGTCTCCACTCCTAGCCGGAAGGGCACCAGGTCGCCTGCTTCTTTTACGGGCTCCCGCCTCTATACCGAGGCAACTTGGGCATGAAGCTGGCGAGTCGACGTGCCCAAGATTTGCTGTAGAATACGTGTGGAACTCATGTCTCATTTTGGGGTTCATGGAGGTTGCCTTTTGGTGGAGGGATGATACAAGATAATGGAGATTGATCTTGTGAGATTTTTACAACATGAAATGAACCAAAATCCCCCACCAAAATGTTTTGGACAGCCCCAAAAAGAAGTGGCCGGCCATGGCACTTGGGGAGAGTGAGAATGGAGAGTGAATCAAAAAAATGAGAGAGGCCACACAATAATGCATGAGGGAATCAAATGATATCATGAAAGAACATGATCACAAACAAATCCACACTCAACCACAACCATCATCAAAACCATGATGATAAAGAAAGTCAAGCAACCATCATCAAGCATGATGACTTCAAAAAGTCAAGCCATTGTGGAGAAGTCAAGAAGTCAAGGTCATGGTTCTACCATCATGACACCACAATATGCAAAGACAACCCTCTAAAATGCTTATTTGCACAAATGCAAATAAGCCCTCCTCCACCAATCTTCGGCCAATGAAAGATACAAAGAAATATGGCCGAAGCGGAAAGCAAACTGGCAACTCCAGAAAACTGGTCCCGTAATAAATTATAGGAAAACCCCGATACTGTGTATATACACCCGCATCTGTATTCCGACCGAATACAAATGCAATGAGACAAAGTCTACACTGTACTATACTAGGATCCGGCTTAAACCAAAGCCGGCTAGTAATATCCTTTCGATCCTGATCCATGCAATGCCGCACGTATCCGATCGAACCCTGCCATATATCCATACGGTCTCAAGTACCAACCGTCCGATCCTGATCCGTGCAATACCGCACGTATCTGATCGAACCCTGCCATATCTCCATACGGCCTCAACAGCGTTCCGCCCGAAACTTGAGTAACTGAATGTATGGTGGACTCTAAAGACTCGTCAATACTATGGCTGTGGATTTAACCACTAGCACGTCAAAGGTATTAGCCATACGTGACGGGCTACCAGCTATTGACCAAAAGGGACGTCAATGAGCGAACTCATCCTGACACCCTACTGAGCCTGTCAGTGACAATATCCGTACTGTCCGGTCCGTTCGTCTATGAGCATCGGATGGCGGGCCTAGGGGGTTGGTAAAAGTCAAACCCCCAAAAGTGGTACAATTCGTGTCGGAGTGTAGCCCAGAACACCCTGAGATACTACTGGAATACCTACCAGTAAATCTCCTGCCACGACCGAGGGCTTCGTGTAATGGCTCTCCTAGACACAGCGCGACCTCGCCCCCAATACCGGGAGAGACGAACCCCTGAAGATCCGCTCACTGCCTCCATGTGGCTCGGGACTGTACCCAACTAAAACCTGTTTGCACGTCTCCTTTGAGCGTGGTAGGGTAGTAATCAAAGTACAGTGGGAACTCACACGAGACAAGTGACGATCCCCAGGTCGATGAACTAACTTGTACACATGTCACCAAGGAACTGCTATCTGACGTCCGGTATAAGACCAACTAGCATGTTCCCGGCGAGTCATGTCCGGTGTACTCATAACCCAATGAGCACCTGTATACATCTTAGGTGAACCAACTGACACCAGTGGCTTGTGAGACCGGCCACCACCCCTCGTCGGGGTCTAGACTGTATACACTAGTCTACTCTGGAGTATCGATGCCTTGTCTCGAAACTCCCACGACTAGGGACCTTTTAAGGATATGCTTATAGATTACCAGCTCCCACGTATATGATCGCCCTCATACTGCTGGTGGTCAAGTAAGAATCCTAGGGGCTCTATCAACGTGCAATAGTGACATGTCAGGTCTCCTAAAGCAGTACACGATGATGAAGATAAACCAGATAGCATACTATCATCTCGAGTAAGACTGTCCTACTGGGGAAGGTCCTCCCTCAATCATTGCAATCACGTGCCTGTGATCCAATAATTGACTCTGAGGGCACTATCTCCAACAACCCCATCCAATGGGGTCACCGTGGCACCAACGGGTCCCTCAGCGGCAACTTTTTACGCATGCCCCCTCGTGAGGACTACAACCCGCACGCTCACAAGGTTCTACGAGGTATCAACCATGCCCGATTAAAAATTTAGCCGTGCCGAACAACCCAAAGCCGGATCTTTAATCTAAAGTTTATGCGAAAACAAACATGTTAAACACTTTAACACTAAGTGAGAGGGATTACAACCTTTGTAGATCCGGTCCTTCACTTGTTAAGCTCCGTGTTGAAGTCCCCTCGCTGCGATCATCATGTTCCGAACTCTCGAGAGGCTTCACGAAGAGAAAGATGCAGTCTTGCATCCGATCTTCGATAACAAAGATGATCTACCTTGAAGTTTCATTAACACAAGCTAACACTCACTAAATGAAGTGAACACTCTCATCTAAAGGGCAAGGATAGATGAGGATGATGAAGTAGGATTTTTTCTCTCTTTTATTTTCTTATTCTCACTCATTTTCATCACTTGGAAAAAAGCTAGAAAGCTTTTTCCATGAAAGAAAGAAGAAGGAAGAAGAAGATGAATAATTCATAATCCTTTTGTGATGAATAATGAAAGGATAAAGATGATCAATAATGGAACCATGGTTGACTAAACCTTTGTAGAGAATTAACCAAGGCTAGGGTTTGGGTTAGGTTAAGAATGAGTCACTTGAAAATATCTTTGCAAAAACAAAAGAAAACCTTGTAGAAACATCTAGAAAAAATTAACCCAAATAAAACCCTAATCTTATTTAATCTCTACTAAACATGTTGCATTAGTTATCATATCATGTTACAATATTATATATCACATATATAATATTTATTGTAATAAAAGAAAATAATACAATTAACATATATCGCATATATATCAATGTATTACCCGAGTGAGAAAAAGAATCTTTCAGTGAGCTAATATAAGTTAATGTAATTTAATATATCATATATAATATTATACATTAAATTATCGAATCAACACTTGATCCGACAATCCGGCTATATCGCATATAACCGACTAATACGATGACCCGGCTATATCACATATACCAGGCCGATATCTCATATCGCGAGAATCCAATACGATATCACATACCGCATTATCCTCGGTCCCGCACATATCACATATGTGCTCCTACTCCGTTTTGCCTAAGCCAAGAAACCTCTGTGTAGAACTCTAAAGAATCGTCAATACGCCGACAGTAGGTGATGATCATATCAAACACCCACAAGCTGCAAGCGGTCAGCTAAACGTAACAGCCACGCAGGTATTGAGCGCTCAGAAGATCAACAAGCAAGCCTGTACATTCTCCTACGAATCCAATCAGTAACACTCACGTACAGTCCGGTCTCGTCGTCTGATATGTCGCATATCTCGCCTAGGGGTGGTAAACGTCAGACCCCAGTAGCTCGATAAGTCGTGTCGATATGAGGTCTATAACAGTTCGAGAAACTACTGATAACACTTACCAGTAAATCTCAGCAACCCTTGCCAGGGATTTCCAGTTATAGCCAATCGAACACAGCACAACATCAACTCCCTATACCGGGAGAGACGAATCCCCTCCTATCGCTCATTGCCTCCATGTGATTCGGGACTGTACCCAAAAGCGACCTTTTTGTATGCCCTCTTGGACGTGGTATAATGGAAATCAAAGCACAGTGGGAATCACACAAGACTCTATGACGATCTCGGGTCAACAGACTACTCTGTACCAGTGTCACCGGAGGACTGCCATCTGACGTGAGGTATAATACCATCTGGGAGTTCTCGGCGAGTCCGTCCAGTGTACCCAGTCTCTACTGAGCACCCGTACACCATCCTTGATGTCAAACACCGATGGATATGGGATCATCCATCGCCCATCATATGAGTCAAGAAGCGTATACGCTAGTCTACTCTGGTGCATCGATGCCCATGTCTCGATACACCCTCGACTAGGAACTGTTATAGGATGTACTCGTCGACTACCATGGCCCCACTAGTATGATCTCATCATAGTCCCAGCAGTCGAGTACATATCCTAAGGGCTTTATCAATATGTATATAGAGACAATCAAAGTACATGTTTAGATAAAGAGCAACCAGATAGCGTACTATAATGGCGAGCAAGAAAGTCCTCCATATATATGTCCATGCATCCATTACAATATACATCATATGTACAGTAATGGCCTCTAGGGCATACATATAACTAACAAAAAAGACCTAGTCAACGCTCGCAGCCTCTAGTAGAATTTTGCACCGCCACGGGCCCCTCAGGGCCGCGGATCCGCAGCCAAAGCCCACGTTTGGCCGCGGTTCCATGACCATTTATAGGGTTTGTGGGCTCATGATTCCTACGCTGATTCTGGCTGTTGTTGTCTTCTGTTTTCTTCACTTTTTTCTCAGGTTGGCTTCTAGGTTTCTTCCAGATCTCCACAATGAATAATTGTAGTGGACTTTTACCGTTGCTTCCTGACGAAGTCTTGAACCTTGCACTGCCTTGTACTTTGTGAACTGATCTTCATGTAGGCTTGATCAAGATTCCACGATTTATTGGTCGTAGTCTCACTTTTGTATCGTCTTTTGTCTTTTTCATTGTTTTTGTCCCGAGAATCTGTAACCTGCAACTAAGTAGCAGACATGGGTCAAAAGCACCTGTTTATTTGTAAAATGACTAGGACTGGGGAATATAATAATGCAATATTATGATATGAACAAATACCCCCAAACTTATCTTTTGCTCGTCCTCGAGCAAGCCTAGTTTTTATTCTCGACAAAAACCTAACCTCACTTTCGCAGGGAAACGCGATTGCACTGAGCTCGTGCAACAAGCCGTTAAACCTCTAGGTGTCCCTAGTAGGAGGAGTGTTGTCTCCTATGGGTTTTCAGCGGATACTACCAACAAAATCCTATCAATTTGGCCCATTGACTTTATTCTCCAATTAGGTTTTCTAACAAGAAACTCTATTATCTTCGACTCATAAATCATCCACCCGTATTCTTCATGCTTCCTTATCATTTAACTTAAGATTATATAAATTCTGTAGACTTACTTAGCTTTTAGCATCTCTTATGTTTTCCTTCTAGGGTTCTATCTCAACTTAGGAATTTTTATCATCTCTATTAAAGATATAAGTCCTATTCTTCATTCCTGTCTCTTATCTAAATCCAAATCACATACCCCTACGTGTGTGTATAAATCATCCCTACACTTGGAAATTCAAATCAAGCTATCATACTCTTGTCCGTTGTCTAAAGCACTTCTTAAATGGTGAATTTTTAGATGAATTTCGCTCACACATCCTTCATGCGATTGTTAATACTTCTTGAGGTACCAACAACCGATTACAAAACGTGTTTGCACGTTAAAGCGTAATTCCTAGTCTTGCAACACCTAAGGCTTTAGCAGTGACTCCCAAACCAGTTGGTCTAAGGCACTAGGTGATGAAGCACCCTCGCTAAATATTTTCTATTTTTGCAGCCTTAAGTAATCACAAAAACCAGTGTTCATTTTTTTTATCTCTTTATTCACACTTGTATTTTTATTTTCTTCGTACTAAGGACTTTAGAAAAGAGCATTTCAAGGTCTTCTCTACTATTCCAAGTTTCAAGGTGCGTGTTTGTGCAATTTGTAGGGTATACATTTTCAGAATTTATACTTAAGCTAGGAATTATTTTTCAAACTTATACTCTAATAAAGATATCAATACTTTTCCTTTGTTTTGACTTAGCCCAAAAAGTGAACTCAAAATTTTCCTATTTCTAAATAAACTACAAAGACATATACTTTCTACCGTTAAACTTTAAGAAAGGTTATTTTTATGGTTTTTAATTTACTAAGTCTAAGATCTAGTTGTTCCTAGCTAGTTAACCTTTTTGTCAAACTTAAGTCAAATAAGGCCAAAATTGAATACATTAATTTTTATAATTTAGGAAATTTTCAATTCAATTTTTTATGGGTTTTAAAATAAGTATGCAAATGCAAAAAATGTACACATGAATGCGAAAAAAGAAGACTTACCGAGCATACCCCCAAACTTAAACTTGACAGTGTCCTTACGGTCATGCTACACCAAGAGGGTCAAAATGCCGGCACTCCCCTGTTTTTTTATTTATAAAAAAATTTATATTTTTTAATATTTTGAAATTTTTTTTTTATAGAAAAAGAAAAATATATATATATATATATACATATATATATATATATACATATATACAACAAGGTCCTCCCCAAACTAAACAAGGCCTTACACAAGCCAAAGGTTAGCACCAACCATTCAAAAATTCTATCGTGATAATGGTAGGGTTGGTGGAAGAATGGAGTGTAGAGAAAAGAAATGAGAAGCACACGAGATCGTGTGGGAAGAAGGGTAGAATATGGTCTCGGTGGAGGAGAAGAATGGCGGAAGAGAGAAAGAAGTGTGGTACGATCTTGAGGGTGTAAATCGAGTGAATAAATTAGCGCAATTTGTGATGACCGATGTGTTAAAAGCGATTGTAAAAATCTATTAACCCGTCGAGAAATAGGATCAAATCCCTCAAGATTCGCAAGAAAACATGGGTACGGTGAACTTGGTAAACCATCCATTGAAAATGGCAACGCGACGGAGTCTTGCGTGGTCGAAGCGATAGGAAGGGCGAAAGGGAGTGATTTAGGGATAGTCTTATTCTCACCATAGTAAACTGTCTCGAACTTGAAAGATTCCATCAATGGTTCGAAACGATCGTAAGCAACCGAGTCTGATGGTTCATCTGAAAATTCAAAGGACTCAAACTCGGGCGGTGATTCTTCAACATCGTCCGAAAAAGTGAAACACTCGTAATCATTATCGTCTGTGAGAAATGTGTCATATTCAAAGAGAATTTTTTCAAGCTCACAGTCTTCAAGCGTGATATTTTGCGTGGTCGAAACGATGGAAAGGAGGGAGGGTGATTTAGGAAGTGTAACAGTTAAAGGTTCAGGAGGATGAATTGGACAATCCGACACATCAAACAAAAATGGTTCATCCTCAATACTATCCTCAATACTCTCCTCAATACTATCCTCATAATTCTCCTCAAAATTTAGCCTATCCATGACATCATCATCAAAATCAAGATGCATATGAAGTTCGGGAGAAACAATTAATGACTCGGGATGATGAATTGGAGATAAAATTTCTGTCAAATCAACGGGTTCATCATCCAAAATATTCCCGGCGTCTATATCCTTAATCAAGTGAAAATCAATTTTTTCGGACACCTCATCAAAATAATGGATATCAATTAATTTAGGCTCTAGAGTGGAGGTGTAGATATCAAAAGGATTGGAGATGGTTTCACTTGAAAGGGATTATTCACAATCTGGCAAATCAAGCACTACAAAGTCGCACAACTCATTAGAAATTCTATCTTCAACTGGTGAATCATTTGGAACACTTGTTTGAAAACTGGAGTTGTGGAATTCAATTGGGTATGGGTAGGTTTGATTTGGAAGGGTGTACAGCTCACTCTCACCACTCAAATTCTCACTCTGTCCAACCACCTCCTCATACATTGGAATATTTGGAGCTAGTTGGAAACTAGCTATCGGTTCATTAGATCGTATAAGGGCAGCTATGGACGCATCCACATTCCTCATCATTTTGTTTGTTGCTGCAATGTACGCCTCCAACGACTGTTCTAGACTAGACATGGGTTGTGGAGGGGTTTCGGTAAAAGATTCAAAGTTGTTTGGATACGTAAAACTCCCAAATGGCTGTGGAGAAGCAATGTCTGGTGAAGGTGGGAAAGTCGGGTAGGACTGGTAGGAAGTAGATGGTTGGACAGGAGTAGGATCAATATTTGGATAAAATGGTGAATGGACTTGTTGATCCCTAGAACTAGATGTGTTGAGAGGAGTGAAAGATCGGCTACGAGATTGTGCAATATGCTCAGCAATAGACATCGGTTTAGGAGTTACAACAGGACTCGAAAAAGTGGTGTCAACGTACGAAGGTGGTGAAGGTTGACATGGTTGACACAAAGTGGATTGCAACGTCGAATTGTTTCTCCTAGACGCTTCTATTTGATCTTTCAAAGAAATTTTGGACATGGACGGATCGTCCTTAAATCGACTGAAACAATTCGCGTACGAGGCAAACTTAAGTTCAGGATACCAAAGTTCGGCAAGAGATTTATGAGGTGGGGTACACATGATGTATAAAGGAAAAGATAAAGAAGGTGGGTGGTGCAAGGAGTTCTTAGCGACAAAATTTGCAAGCCTTTTTTTAAAAAAAAATTAAAATTTCCCTTTTTTTTATTTGGAACTTTTTTGCAAAGAAGATTTTCGATAAAAGGCTTTGACACAAATGCAATCAACCACAAATGCACAATCAGGCCTAGATCTAGAGTCACCCAGGTCAGCTAGACAGCTCCTAACAGTTCCAAAGGGCTAGAAATAAGACCTCAAACCGCCTCTTCACCGCCAATTGCGGCCATGTAAGTGCCAGGTGAGTGGGAGGCTCCCCACTACAAGTAGTGGTCCTAATTAAGTAACCACTCGCCTTGGACACACTTTCATAGACACCGTAAAGTCAGGTTAGGATAAACGGTCGATGCCTATAACTAGTCCTCTGTCCTATTGAGTGCGACGTCCTTATGGCTGAGTCTAGTATTTTTTTATTTAAAGATTGGTCAATGCAAATGCCTTATGTGATTTCTGGGGTCCTGGGAAGGGTGATGAAATCCCCACCCAATCTGGATTGGTTTCAAGCCCCTTAAAGTCCGATTAAAGATATGCAAAACAGAAAAAATCACTTGCAATAAAAAAAAAAATTGGCGCGGCGCAAAGAATCCTGCACAAGATTTGTTAGTTGGAAGGGAAAAGATTTTTAAGCGCAAAGAATCCTGCAGGAGATTTTCAGAGGAGATATCAGAGATTTGCAAAGAAGGAGATTAGAAGACATACTGAGATTTTTTTAATTTTTTTTTAACCGCGCTTCTGCCCTTTTTTGGGGAACCGATCTGTCGCCTCCACCGCGGAACCGCCGCGATTTGCCCTTTGCGACCGCGGATCCGCCGCGGGTTGGTGGCTTCGGCAGTTTTTTTTGTTTTTTTGTCACCAGATCGCCGCGGTTGACTTGTTGACTCGGTCCTCCAAATTTCTTCTGTTGTCTGTTGTGATATTCCTCTGTTTGTTCAAATTTGATATTTGCTGTTTTGATCTCTGGAGATTTCCACTTCCGAACTTGATTGTAGATACTGCAAAATTCTAACAAAGATACCCTTCACAAAATAAAAAAATGTTAAATTTTTATATTTATTTTTTATTTTTCATTTTTTATGATTTTTTAATTTTAGATTAACCCGAAATCGCAAAAAGAAAATAACACGCCATCCCTGGCAACGACGCCATTTGATTTGTATGTCAAAAATATTTCTAAACCGCAATCAAGAACGGCGTCGCTTGGTAGCTAGATGGTGAGTACGGGTCGGTCCACAGTGATGTTGTGAATTTCCTAGTCGCTCAAACGAGTTAATTCCGATTGTGGTCGGATTGATTATTAAATCTAAAAACTAAATTATTCTATACTAAGATTATCTAGATCTAAGTCTTTCTAGGGTTAGGTCTACGGTAGGTTTGGAAATGTAAATAAATCTCAACGCTTTCTATACTTAAATGAAGAACTATGAGGAGTTATGGTAATTATTAATAAAAGGGATTAGAATCATTTGGAAAGATGTTTCTTTCTCTAGTTTCTTGTCCTTCCTTTATCAATCCTTACCCTAACCTCCATGAAAAACAATCACAACCGGGCCTTTATACTACGGTATCACCGCTACCTCGTGGGATAGGGTGCCGTAGGGAGCGGTATGTGCATGTATGCATGGAGTCCTATTAATTATATGTGATGGGCAAGAAAGGGATGGGAGATCTCATCTCTCAAAAAACTTCCCCAAAGCTAACCCTAACAAGCGAGGAGACTACTCGCTCATTAGGGAATTTAAAACCATTTATCTAGGGCAGAGAATGAAAAATTACCTAGGGCAAGAATTGAAATTACTTACTTACTTTACAGATGGCACTCTCCAAACATTTACACAGGGTTTTCAGATCTGAATAGATGATATGAAAAGAGGCATCGATGCTCTCCAAAAGAATTCTGAATTTTATTCATAAAAAGAGGCATACATCAAAAGAGGTATTAGGGTCTCTATTTATAAGACATAGAAACCCTAGGGTTACAATTGACTCGCACATCTGCTATTACAAAAATACCCCCTAAGAAAAAGACCTAGTCAACGCTCGCAGCCTCTAGTAGAATTTTGCACAGCCACGGGCCCCGCACGGCCGCGGATCCGCGGCCAAAGCCCACGTTTGGCCGCGGTTCCGCGGCCATTTATGGGCTTTGTGGGCTCATGTTTCCTGGGCTGATTCTGGCTGCTGTTGTCTTCTGTTTTCTTCACTTTTTCTCACGTTGGCTTCTAGGTTTCTTCCAGATCTCCACAGTGAATAATTGTAGTGGACTTTTACCGTTGCTTCGTGACGAAGTCCTGAACCTTGCACTGCCTTGTACTTTGTGAACTGATCTTCGTGTAGGCTTGATCAAGATTCCACCATTTATTGGTCGTAGTCTCACTTTTGTATCGTCTTTTGTCTTTTTCACTGTTTTGTCCCAATAATCTGTAACCTGCAACTAAGTAGCAGACATGGGTCAAAAGCTCCTGTTTATTTGTAAAATGAGTAGGACTGGGGAGTATAATAATGCAATATTATGATATGAACAGATTTCTCCGTGAACTTGAGATGAAGAGAGACATAGAAAGAAACATCCGGGCGGATCCACTCACTGAGGCTATTTCTCGAACACAATAGTTTTACAAACGAGCTTTGTGAAACTGATTAGTAGAGGAGTTGGGTGTTCGGTATCATACGGGCTGTGAGTATGCGACATCGCAATAATTAGCCTTAAGTGCAAGTGGAAGATTGTTGGATATAGTGCCCTTAAAGTCAATTATTGGATCGCGGGCATGTGATTGCAATGATTGAGGGAGGACCTATACCGGTAGAATAGTCTTACTCGAGATGATAGTATGCTATCTGGTTTGTCTTTATCATCGTGTACATGCTTCAGGTGACATTACAGATCACAATTACAAGTTGATAGAGCCCATAGGATTCTTGCTTGACTGACAGCAGTATGATGGCGATCATATACGTGGGAGCTGGGGTCTATAAGCACATCCTTAAAAGGTCCCTAGTCGAGGGAGTTTCGAGACAGGGCATCGATACTCCAGTGTAGACTAGTGTATACAGTTCGAGACACCGACGAGGGGCGGTTGACAGTCGCACAAGACATTGGTGTTAGTTCGTTCACCTAAGATGTATACAGGTGCTCATTGGGTTTTGAGTACACCGGACGGACTCGCAGGGAACATGCTAGTTGGTATTATACCTATCGTCAGATAGCAGTTCCCTGGTGACATGTGCACAGGTTAGTCTATCGAACTGAGATCATCATTTTTCTCGTGTGAGATCCCATTGTGCTTTGACTACTACCCTACCATGGCTCAAAGGAGTCGTGCAAACAGGTTTTAGTTGGGTACAGTCCCGAGTCACATGGAGGCAGTGAGCGGATCAGCAGGGGATTCGTCTCTCCCTGTATTTAGGGTGATATCGCGCTGTGTCTCGAGAGTATTTTCATAAAGTCCTTGGCCAAGGGAAGTGAGATTTAATAGTAGGTATTCCGGTAGTTTCTCAGGGTGTTCTGGTCTACACTCCGACACGACTTATACCTCTATTAGGGTCTGACGTTTTCCATCCCCCTAGGCCCGATATGCGATGCTCGTGGACGAACGGACCGGACTATATGGATATTTCCACTGTCAGGCTCAGTAGGGTTTCAGGATGAGTTCGCTCGTCGGCCTCTCTTTCGCTCAATACCAGGGTAGGCGTTACATACAGCTAGTGCCACTGACGTGCTTATGGTTAAACCTACAGCCAGTGTATTGACGAGTCTTTAGAGTCCCATACAGAGGGTTTCCCCCGTTCGGGCGAAACGTTGTAGAGGCCGTATGGTTTTATGGCAGGATTCGATCATATACGTGCACTTGTGCACTCATCAGTCGAAAATATTGCATTTTTAAGACATCAATTTCGCTACTATTTGCAATCATCTAAAGGTGTTCGGTATGGATATAGCACAAATTAGCAATTTGACTGTAAAATACCAAATAACTTGTGTTATACATTATAACCGGTATTTTGAGGAAAATTGAGTGTTTATTATTGCACGCATGATCTTTGTATATCGCAACACTTGTCTCGAGTTTGTGTGCAGGAAATTCCAGATAAAGGAGCCGAAACTGCTAAAAGTGTTGATAAAAATACGCCAAGTCCAAGACTTATGATCTGGCAGTAAACAAGAGAGTATAAGAATATTCCAGACATTAGGAAATATCCCTAAATCCAGCTTAAGAGTACCATGGAAATTTCATGCACCAAGGTAACCAAACGTCCGCGGATCCACGGCCGAATGGGCCTATTTGCGGCGGATCGGCGGTCACTATGACACGTCAGTGGTAGAACACTATGTCAGAAGTCTCCTTTCATTAGCCAAACTTCTTCAACACACTTCATTCTCCAGAGATCTCCAGAAGCTTCCGTCCTAACAACCAAGCTTCTTGTACAAGCTAAACACCTCCAAGCTTCTCAAGCAAGCTAGCTAACTACCTTAACCTTGAAGCTTCTACTCAACTACCAAGCTTACAAAAGAAGCTAAACCTAGCTTAGCTTCTAAAGGAAGCTAAACCTAATCAAGCTTCTAAAGGAAGCTAAAGGAGAAGGCTATAAAAGGGGACCCATGGCTTCATTACAAAGGTTGTTCGTGGTTCAACAATTTCCACCCACAAGTTGAGTGACACAACTTGTGCATCCAAACCCTAATCCAATTCTAAAAGCCAATTCAAGATCTCCTAGTACAAAATCAAGCAAGAAGCCATCAAGCCGTTTTGAAGCGACGCTGATCTTTCAACCGAGCAAGTGGTCCAAGACGATCCGTGACTCACGGATACGATGCGAAGCTAATTCAATGATCGAGTTCTTTCCTCAATTCTTGTAGTTTTTGAGCGAATTGTAACGACATGTTGAATAATGAAAGGTGAAAACTCTTGATCTTGCTTTTCTTTATATTTGAGCATTATGATGAGTTCTCAATTTTTGATTGTTTTCTTTGTCATGATGTTTGAGTAAAAACTCCGCTCGTGGAGGAATCGAGAAAAGAGTTAGAAGATGATGATTACATTCTTGAACGATTCTTAAGTCCTATGAGTTTTGTAAACTCTAGTAAATTGAGTCATCGACAACCTAGTTTCGAGCGAGATACTTTCTTGAATGTTTTCGCTCTTAATTAGAGATCAACAATGGATGATTGAATTTCCTAGAGGCTAGAATTTGAATGCTAATCAACGAAAGGACAAGGGATATGATGAAAAAACCCTAGTTTCTTCAATAGATCCCTAATTCTCGTTGATCGTCATCGATCTAGCAACAAATCATCAATGGATAAGAATACGTAATCACAAGACTTCATCATCACTATCGATTCGATCGATTCCTACGAGACTCATTACAAATCTTGATAACTAATTCGAATTGGACGATTCTTGATTCTTGATCTTTATTCTCTCTTAATTCTTGAAACTAAAATTCATAAATATTGAATCAAATTTTCTTTTCTTCTTTAATTTTCGACTCAACTAAAACAAATACGAGCAAATCTCACTTTCCCTGTGGACGATCCGCACTCGCTAACGAACCTACAATTGACACCGTTATTGATTGCGGTATAAATATCTTTGATTGTGAACACTTTACATTTCATCACAACTTAGACGATCAATCAAATGGCGGCGTTGCCAGGGATAGTGTGCTAATTTGTTTGTTTTTGTTACTTGAGTTGAAAAAATTTATTATTCCATCAGAATTTTTAGATCAAAATTCGCACAAGTGCTTAACGATTTGTTGTGGATTGTTGCGAGGAAATATAGAATCTGTGGAGAAAGAGGAAAAATTTTCAGAGCATCTCATGGATTTCTGTGAATGAACAGGAGCATTTGCACAAATTTTTGTGCAGAGATCTCATCATTACACCGCGTTTCCGTGGCAATATAGCGCTTATCGCGGAGGTTCCGCGGCTAGACCAGGAGTTCATTGCACCATTTTTCTCAAGAATACTTCTGTCTTTCTTATCTCCTCCCAGCTTTGCTCCATTAACCGATTTCTACAGGTTTCTTTGCAAAAATTCGCAGCAACGCAAAAAGCAAAATTATGCGTGTTTGATCTTGGTTGTTTTCATTTTTAATACGGAAATTAAGGGGCAAAGACCAAATTCAGATTAGGTGGGGAGTTCATAACCCTTCCTAAGCCCCAAAAATCACAAAACTGCATCCGCATTACCCTCATTAACTAAAAAATATCTAGACACGACTCTAAGGACCATCTCTGTCACTTAGGACAGAAGGATGTCGTGGATAATCTATTGCTTATCCGCGTTTCTTTTGTGGTGTCTAAGGCAAGTGGTTACTTAATTATGCCCACTACTTAAGTAGTAGAGAACCTCCCACTTACCCGGCACTTACCTGGCCACAGGAGAGACAAAGAGGTAGTAGAGGATTTATCCTGCGACTTGTCTTCTGGAAGTCTAGGAGCGTTCTAGATACTTGACCTAGGTGACCACTAGAATTAGGGTTGCTTGTGCATTGTTTGTGAGGATTTTTTTTAAATCCGCATCTTTTTAAAAACAAACACCAATCCACATTTTCCTTAATTATCACAGCGCTTCCACTTGTGCTAAACCATTTAGTGCATGCTCGGCTGGACAAGGGATTCTAGTGCCCGTCTTGTCCGCGTTCCCCCTATCGACTCCGATGTCGGTAATTCTACGTCTACTTGTTCTTTACCCACCACTACACCCACATCGAGGGACGGTTCTCCATCGAACTTCTTTACCACTACTCTACCACCGTCCGCAGGTGCGCAGAATCCACCCCGCATCTCTCTCCAAGAGAGATGTTACCCTATGCGAGGTCCTCTTTCGACCCGTCTCACCATTCCACCAGCCAATGGGGAAAATTTTGAAATTAAACCACAATACATCAACCTTCTACCCAAATATCACGGTCTCGAGTCTTAAGACGCATATGTCTTTATTACCAAATTTGAAAATGTATGCGCGATGATGGGTACTTCACAGCTTTCTGTGGATGCTATGCGTACGCCTTCTCCCATTTACTTTGTGCCATATAGCCGAGAAGTGGCTTTATAACACAGCCGCACATTCCATTTCAAACTGGGAAGAATTCGTAAAAGCATTCCTTAAGAAATTCTACCCCAATCATAAAACAGCTCGAGTCCGTAGAGAAATAAATCAATTCACCCAGCTTCCAAATAAACCATTCTCAAAGTGTTTTAAACGCTTCAAGGATATGTTAGTTCAATGTCCACATCACGGTATCCCTAGATGGGATCTCTGCAGAATCATATATGAGGGCATTAATCCTACCACAAAACAGACCCTTCAATCCATGTGTCAAGGCACCTTCATGACTAAAGATGATGGTGATGCCTGGAGATTCTTAGAAGATTTCGCTGAAAAATCTTTGTTAGTATATATGCCCTAGAGGCCATGACTGTATCATACTAGTTTGTATATTACTTGATGGAAGCTTGGGATATTCACCTTGTATTGACAATCTTGCTCAAAATAGTAGTATGCTACTTGGTTTGTTTCTGCTTTAATGTGTGCATGTGTTTCTTTTAGCATATCGCCTTTACACATTAGGGGAGCCATTAGGATCTTTGCTTGATTACCAGCGTTGTGATGGCAGTCACACTCGTGGGGGCTGGGTAATCTATAAGCACATCCTTATGCAGGTCCCTAGTCGTAAGACTATCGAGACAGGGCATCGATACTCCGGAGTAGACTAGCGTATGCGCTTCTTATCCCAGCTTGGGAGACGGTCTGTCCCACAGCCGTCAATACGTCGTACTTGAGATAGTATGCGGCTGCTCGTCAGGTTACGATTACACTGGACAGGACTCGTCGGGAACTGTTGGTTGGTATTATACCTATCGTCAGTTATCAGTTCCCAGGAGACATGAGTACACCTTAGTCCGTTGACTTGACACTGTCACTTCGCCTCGAGTGTGTTCCCATTGTAGTTTGATTACTACCCTACCACGGCTCAAAGGAGTCGTGCAAATAGGTAGTTTTTGGGTGCAGTCCCGAAGCACTTGGAGGCAGTGACGGTTAGACAGGATTCGTCTCTCCCGGTATTGGGGGTTGATATCGTGCTGTGTCTAGGAGAGCCATTACACAAAGTCCCTAGCCAGGGCAAGCGAGATAGGCTGGTTGGTTCCCAGTGTTATCTCAGGTGTTCTGGGCTACACTCCGACATGACTTTTACCGCTAGTAGAGGACTGATGTTTACCGCCCCCTAGGCCCGCCATGCGATGTTCTTAGACGAACAGACCGGACTGTACGGAGACTGTCACATTCAGGCTCAGTAGGAGTTCAGATGGGTTTACCTTGTCAGTCTTCTTATCGGCATCTACATGGGGACCGTTACGTACAGCTAGTGCCACTTGCGGTCTGTGGTTAAACCCACTGCCAGCGTAGTGTCGAGTCTTTAGAGTCCCACACAGAGGGTTATTCGCCTTTAGGCAAAATGAGTAGAGGTCGCATGGTTTTGCGACAGGGTTCGTTCACATCCGCGCACTTGTGCACGTTTGGTGTCCGGACAGCTTATACTAGCGGGCTTTGGTTTACGCCGGATCCTAGTATATGATTTGTGATTAGTTTTATCTCATTGTATTCGTGTTCCTCGGAACACAGATACGGGTGTGTATGCACAGTTGACTGAGGCAGAGGCAGAGGACATTCATTAGGGTTGATGACCATTGTCATTTTCTTAACCCTAATGTTTATGTGTGAATTATGATTTATTAATATTAGTTAATTATAATTGTGCATGGTTAGGGTTGTTGACCATTTGACTATACTTGACTTGTTGACCTAGGTTAACAAGTTGACCATCATCATTACATATGAAAGATGCTCTTTGATCCTTGCAAAAGCATTTAATGTGAAATGATAATGGTCATTTCTTGATTAACCATCACAATTATCTTTAGCTAATTATCTATTTTTCATAATTCACATATATGTGAGAAGGTTGGATTATTCTTCTCATTCTATCATTCTCATTCTCTCTCCTCCTCTTCCTCTCTCTCTAGCTCTCCCCTCTCATGAGTTAAGAACTATTTGAGCTTGAGATAATCCTTTCAAAAATACTCTCTACTCTTTCTAATGTCCTAGGTTTAGCACACCAAGCACCTTAGTTACTTCTAGTTTGAGGTTGGAGCCAAAGGTAGAAGCCCTCGGGTGGATTTTTCTTCGGCAAGAGAAGGCGACGATGAGACCCCGTTCTTTCACTCCAAGGAGCAAGAAGAGAAGGACTTCAAGACTTTGGTATAACCCCCTTTCCGAGTAACTAACCTTTTTTAGCTTTGTAGTTAGTTTTTGTTTAGCAAAGATCCCTCCTTTACATAGTCCATGTTGCCTAGTGTTGTAAAAATTCGATTTTTCATAACGTTTCCGCCTCCCCGCAAGCACCGGGGTGGGCAACGTGGACTTACAGTGGTATCAGAGCCTAGCTAAACACAAACTAACTAGTTAGCAAAGTATCTAGAACTTCGATCGGAAAAAATCGCAAAACATTTTTCAAAAACCCTAAGTTTCTGCCGATTTTTAAACCTGCTCTAAAAATAATAAATCATACATGAAAAATCGGCTCAGGGTTTTCTAAAGACACACCCCAAAAACGATCCACCGAACCGGTCAACGGGCCGCGGTTCCACGGCAAGAACATGCTTCTTGCCGCTGATCCGCGGCCGAGTTGACTCGACCGTGGATCGAGTTTGGTGCAGTGTACTTAGTTGGAGGTTTTGGGATTTTTAATATAGTTTGTTTCTACCCAGATTTTCCAAAGAACAAGTTAGTTTTTGGGGTGGTCACAAATCCATATTTTGATCGAATTTCTTTACACTTTGGCTAATGGGTTATATCTGTAATGTGATATATGTATTGAAAGTCTGCTAACCGCTATACGTCGATTAGTGGGGGTTATACATATCTGTGATCTGAAATGATTGATGGTTTGTGTATATGAATTCGTTGGATTGTCGCTGATGAATAGCCGGGGGTTGTGAGATGAGAGTTTTCTTATTCTTTCAATTCTTGTAATATGTAATTTGATGTAATATTATTTGTATGGCCGCACAACCGGGTCGGGGTTGTAGCCGTCATTGTATAATTTCTTTTTACCGTTTTTGCTCCTAGTATAGACCCAAGGTGGGGTGCACAAACTACCGGGTACCTCGAAGTGCCGAGTGGCTTACTCACGTTGTTGAGGGAGGTTGCTTCACTTCGGATACTTGGCGGGTAGTTTGTCGCACCCATAGGGGTCTAGGGTGGGGTTTGGCTATTCATCATGACCGTGTAATCCGCTCTTCGTTACAAGCTCGTACGAATTGCGGATTCCTAGTATATCCAATGTGTTCATCTGTGATCTGGAATGGCTATCATTGCATATGACGAATGTTTATATATATCTATATGATATCTATTTAGGCATTGCTTATGTTTTGCATCCGCGCTAGTCCAGCCCCCGCTCTGTCGTTAGTTAAGTAACCTAACGGGTGATGACGGGACCCTGTGGCGAATGCGGATGGCATAAGCGTACGTCATATTTTTGTTGTTTTCTGCAATGGTAGGATTAAATGATGGGACGCATTGGAATTAATGCAAGAAAATAAACCAAGTAAAAGTCGTTGGAACCATTTCAAAACGACTCGGTTTCTTTTCAAAAACAACTTTTAAACGCGGAGCTTAAACCACTCCTTTTAAAAGCTATCCAGGTACCTTCGATTATATCAAGTTCACTACGTTCACGGTTTCGCCAAAACCATTCGTAGCCCTCCGTCATTTCAGTTAAATAGTCAGTAGTATTCAAGCTATGTATTTTGACCTTCGCCAAGGCATAGTGATTGGTAGCTGCTGAATATTTATCTGTAGCATAGATAGATGCGTTGGTTTGGGACAGTCGTACTACTATTTTGGCCTTCGTCAAGGGTATGTACGGGTGGGTTCAAATTAACCTGGATAATGACGGGTAGAACTTGACATGTGACTTATGATATGTTGGCCTTCGTCAAGGTCATAAGAGCATGTGGCAAAAATCCACATCGGGAGTTTCAAAAGAACCGAAACTTGCAAGCGCTGCATACCATTTGGAGTGTGATGATTCTGGTAGGATTCCTCAGTTTTGTCACGCAATGATATTTGGATCCCGATCCTACTGTGAGTATATGCTACTCCTCGGGAACATTCTCACTTAACGATCAATGCTATAAACCAAGTAGGTGTCTAGAAATGTGTTAGCGGGGCTACGCCCACAGGGAAAAGAGGTTACTTAATTAAGGAACTTCGCATAAGCGTTGGAAAACCTCCCTCGAAGTACCGACACCAGCCTGGCTGAACGGTTAAGCAAGTATTGTACGGTGAGATTGATCCCGACTAATTCTACCTTTATGGTTTGAGGAGGGATTCGAGAGACAGTGGGAGCCATCCTGTTTAGATAAATTAAAATCCAATCTAAACTTGCAAGAGCATCATGCTAAAGTGTTTTCTTCTCTCTCTCTTAATTACAGCGACCCAGTGACCAGACATAGGTTACATCTAGATAATAAAATGACTGAATCTGACTGTTATGACTGGCAAAGGTCTGTCCAGATGTCCATTGCCCATGACAAGCCGGGACACCTCTTGACTGGTCCAACTCCTGCCGTCTCAGGTCCAGTTTCCCCTGTCATGGATATTCATATCCGCAAGACATCGGAAAAAGACTGTGCGAAAGCCATGTGCCTCGTATTAGCCTCAGTTGATGGTACATGCCAGAGGCAGCACGAGAAGATGGACTTAGTTTCTATCTTCCTCCATAACAAAGATTTATATGGAGAGCAATCTCATATCGCAAGGTATGAGACCTCGAACGAATTGCTTCCAGTGAGGTTGGCTATCGAGTCATCTGTAGGGGGCAACGTACTTACAGAGACCAGCTCTTTTGAGCTCTCGGATCTGAAGACCACGTTGAAGAACGGGTCAGATGCTGACTTAGTTCAACAGTCTCTATCTACTACCCTGAAGGAAACCAGGGAAGTAGAAAGAAAGGGAAGGGCAGAAGTTTCGTGACTGGATGTAGTAAAAGAAGGATGTTCCTATTGTTACAGGAATGAACATTGGCAGAAGGATTAAAGGGCTTGCAAAACCAGTAGCCAGAATTCGAAGCATGTTGTGGCTTCGGCTTCGAGTGTGTTTGTAATAGAGAACTGTATGTCAGTTAACCCTACTTCCTGGGTATTGGATACCGGATCGGGATCTCATATCTGTAATTCGTTACAGGCTCTGAGAAACCGTAGGGTTATCAGGAAAGTTGATATGACTCTTAGGGTTTCTAACGGAATGAGCATGTACGCTGAATCCGTAGGGGAATATCAACTTGGACTGACAACTGGGCAGATTTTGATTCTGCGTAACTGTTTTTATGTACCAGGTGAGACTTGTAATATCATATCTGTATCCTTACTTTCTAGGGAAGGATATGATTTTACTTTTGTAAGCGATGTAGTAAACATCCACCTAAATCAAGTTCTGATTGGGTCAGGTACATTAGAAAACGGTATATACGTATTAAATCAAGCTCAGATTTTCAGTGTCCAGAACACACTTAAAAGAAAGTCTCCGGAAACAAATCAGGCTTTCTTATGGCATTGTAGACTGGGTCTCGTTAATGAGACATGGTTAACAAAGTTACATAAAGAGGGATACTTGAATCCGTTCGAGTACCAGTCTTATGCCACTTGTGAATCTTGTCTCATGGGAAAGATGATAAAGACTCCGTTCACTGGACACGGAGAAAGAGCAAGCGAGCTCTTGGGACTCATACACAGTGATGTGTGTGGTCCAATGTCTACACATGCGCGAAGTGGTTATTCATACTTCATTACTTTCACAGATGATTTCTCTAGGTATGGACATGTCTTCTTAATGAAGCATAAATCCGAGGCCTTTGAGAAATTTCAGGAATAAAGAATGAAGTTGAAAAACAAACAGGCAAAAGTATCAAGACACTGAGATCTGATCTAGGGGGTGAATACTTGAGTGCCGAGTTTCTGAGCTACTTAAGTGAATGTAATTCTCTCTCAGCTTACTCCTCCATACACACCACAACACAACGGTGTATCGGAAAGGCTGAATCGAACCCTATTGGATATGGTTCGTTCCATGATGAGTAAGGCTGAGTTACCGCGATCTTTCTGGGGTTATGCACTAGAATCAGCTGCATATCTTTTGAACAAGATTCCCTCCAAGACTGTGCCTACCACACCATATCAGATGTGGTGTGGGAAAAAACCCCATCTTCAATATATGAAGATATGGGGATGTCCAGCTTTTGTAAAAAAGCAGCATGCGGACAAGCTCGAGGCACGCTCAGTATTGTGTAAGTTTGTGGGATACCCAAAGAACTCAACGGGGTATTTTTTCTATTACGCAGAGGAACAAAAGGTTTTTTTTTCTCGTCATGCCCACTTTCTGGAACATCAGTTTTTAGAAAAAGGTGAAAGTGGGAGCGTAGTAGAACTGGAAGAAATTCCAGAACCACAAGCTATTACTGAAAGCTTGGAAGAACCAGAAGGTTTAGGAGAACCGGACATCCCAGCGCCACTCCGCAGGAGTAGTAGGCAGTCTCATCCGCCCGAGAGATACTACGGTTTTCTCATAGACGGGGATAGAGAGGATTGCACCATTGACTATGGTGAGCCAACTAGCTTCCAGCAAGCCATTCAGAGCGGTGACACGGTAAAATGGCTGGATGCAATGCGGACCGACATGGAGTCCATGTACACCAACAAAGTTTGGACTTTGGACTTTGCTCCAGAAGGGGTAAAACCCGTAGGCTGCAAATGGATCTTCAGAAGGAAGATTGGTGTAGATGGGCAGGTTGAAACCTATAAAGCTAGACTTGTAGCAAAGGGTTTTCGTCAAAGACCTGGTTTGGACTATGACGAGACCTTTTCTCCAGTGCCTATGCTCAAATCCATTCGGATCCTTCTTGCCATTGCTGCCTTCCACGATTATGAGATCTGGCAGATGGACGTAAAGACGGCTTTCCTAGATGGAAATTTGGAAGAGTGCGTCTATATGGATCAGCCAGAGGGATTCATTCAGAGTGGGATCAGCGGTAAAGTGTGCAAGATGCTCAAGTCCATCTATGGAATGAAGCAGGCATCGCGGAGTTGGAACATCTGCTTCGATGATACTGTCAAAGATTTCAACTTTATCAAAAACCCTTATGAACCATGCATTTACAGCAAGATTGTAAGGAGAACTGTGGTATTCCTCGTCTTGTACGTGGATGACATTCTCCTAATAGGAAATGATATTCCTATGCTACAGTCAGTCAAAGGATTCTTGTCATAGAGGTTCTCCATGAAGGACCTGGGCGATGCCAACTATATTCTGGGGATCCAGATCTATCGTGATAGATCTAAGAGGATGTTGGGACTTTCACAGACGAGGTACATAGACACCATACTAAAACGATTCAGTATGGAAGATTCCAAGCGCGGTAATCTACCGGCTTGTCACGGAATCACCCTCTCCAAAGAGATGTCTCCCAAGACTGATTTGGAAAGGGCTCGCATGTTATCTATACCCTACGCATCTGCGGTAGGCTCTATAATGTATCTGATGTTATGTACCAGACGAGATGTAGCATACGCATTGAGCGTTGTAAGCCGGTATCAGTCGGACCCAGGGGAGAAACACTGGATAGCAGTAAAGAACATTCTCAAGTTCCTGAGAAGGACTAAGGAGATGTTCTTGGTGTATGGCGGAAAAGACCTCCAGATCGAGGCCTTTGCTGACTCCAGCTTCCATAGTGACAAGGATGACTCCAAGTCCATGTCGGGTTATGTCTTTACCCTCAATGGAGGGGCGGTCTGCTGGAAGAGTTCCAAGCAGGAAACCGTTGCTGACTCAACTATGAAAGCGGAGTACATAGCTGGTTGCGATGCCGCAAAGGAAGCTTTCTGGATGAAGAAGTTCCTCACGGAGCTTCAGGTTGTTCCTACCATTGTTGATCCAATACCGCTGTATTGTGACAACAACGGAGCTATAGCTTTAGCGAAGGAACCCAGGTCCCATCAGAAGTCCAGGCACATTTTGAGGCGGTACAACCTGATCAGGGAGATCGCTGATCGCCAGGGGATCGAGGTGAAGAGAGTTAATTCAGAAGATAACACTGCAGATCCATTCACGAAAGCCATTCCCCAGACTCAGTTCAAGCGGCTGATCGAGATGATAGGTCTTCGATACGCCAGTACATGGCCCTAGTGCAAGTGGGAGATTGTTAGTGTATATGCCCTAGAGGCCATTACTGTATCATACTAGTATGTATATTACTTGATGGAAGCTTAGGATATTCACCTTGTATTGACAATCTTGCTCAAAATAGTAGTATGCTACTTGGTTTGTTTCTGCTTTAATGTGTGCATGTGTTTCTTTTAGCATAACGCCTTTACACATTAGTGGAGCCCTTAGGATCTGTGCTTGATTACCAGCATTGTGATGGAAGTCACACTCGTGGGGGCTGGGTAATCCATAAGCACATCCTTATGCAGGTTCCTAGTCGCAGGACTATCGAGACAGGGCATCGATACTCCGGAGTAGACTAGCGTATGCACTTCTTATCCCAGCTTGGGAGACGGTCTGTCCCACAGCCGTCAGTACGTCGTACTTGAGATAGTATGCGGGTGCTCGTTAGGTTACGAGTACACTGGATAGGAATCGTAGGGAACTGTTGGTTGGTATTATACATATCGTCAGTTATCAGTTCCCAGGTGACATGAGTACAGCTTAGTCTGTTGACTTGACACTGTCACTTCGCTTCGAGTGTGTTCCCACTATACTTTGACTACTACCCTACCACGGCTCAAAGGAGTCGTACAAACAGGTAGTTTTTAGGTGCATTCCCGAAGCACTTGAAGGCAGTGACGGTTAGACAGGATTCGTCTCTCCCGGTATTGGGAGTTGATATCGCGCGATTTCTAGGAGAGCCATTACACAAATTCCCTGGCCAGGACAAGCGAGATAGACTGGTAGGTTTCCAGTGTTATCTCAGGTGTTCTGGGCTACACTCCGACACGACTTGTACCGCTAGTAGGGGACTGACGTTTACCGCCCCCTAGGCCCGCCATGCGATGTTCTTAGACGAACAGACAGGACTGTACGGAGACTGTCACATTCAGGCTCAGTAGGAGTTCAGATGGGTTTACCTCGTCAGTCTTCTTATCGGCATCTACCTGGGGACCGTTATGTACAGCTAGTGCCGCTTGTGGTCTGTGGTTAAACCCACTGCCAGCATAGTGTCGAGTCTTTAGAGTCCCACACAGAGGGTTATTCGCCTTTAGAAAAATGAGTAGAGGTCGCATGGTTTTGCGACAGGGTTCGTTCACATCCGCGCACTTGTGCACGTTTGGTGTCCGGACAGCTTATACTAGAGGGCTTTGGTTTAAGCCGAATCCTAGTATATGATTTGGGATTCGTTTTATCTCATTGTATTCGTGTTTCTCGGAACACGGATACGGGTGTGTATGCACAGTTGATTGAGGCAGAGGCAGAGGACTTTCATTAGGGTTGATGACCATTGTAATTTTCTGAACCCTAATGTTTATGTGTGAATTATGATTTATTAATATTAGTTAATTATAATTGTGCATGGTTAGGATTGTTGACCATTTGATTATACTTGACTTGTTGACCTAGGTGGACAAGTTGACCATCATCATTCCATATGAAAGATGCACTTTGATCCTTGCAAAAGCATTTAATGTGAAATGATAATGGTCATTTCTTGATTAACCATCACAATTATCTTTAGCTAATTATCTATTTTTCATAATTCACATATATGTGAGAAGGTTGGATTATTCTTCTCATTCTATCATTCTCATTCTCTCTACTCCTCTTCCTCTCTCTCTCTCTAGCTCTCCCCTCTCATGAGTTGAGAACCATTTGAGCTTGAGATAATCCCTTCAAAAATACTCTCTACTCTTTCTAAGGTCCTAGGTTTAGCACACCAAGCACCTTAGTTACTTCTAGTTTGAGGTTGGAGCCAAAGGTAGAGGCCCTCGGGTGGATTTTTCTTTGGCAAGAGAAGGCGACGATGAGAACCCGTTCTTTCACTCCAAGGAGCAAGAAGAGAAGGACTTCAAGACTTAGGTATAACCCTCTTTCCGAGTAGCTAACCATTTTAGCTTTGTAGTTAGTTTTTGTTTAGCAAAGATCCCTCCTTTACATAGTCCATGTTGCCTAGTGTTGTAAAAATCCGATTTTTCATAACGTTTCCGCCACCCCGCAAGCATCGGGGTGGGCAACGTGGACTTACAATCTTTATAGTGGGAGAATGTATGTCAGTCATCGTCTAGGGGTAGCAATAACCAATCTTATGTTTCCATAGGAGTTAGAGCTGAAATGTCAGCAATGCAAAAGAAACTCGAAACTATAGAAAATAAATTTTTAGCAGCCGCCCTAAATCAGATGTCACTTTCCAAAACTGTTTGTGGATGTTGTTCTAATCCATCACATCTTACAGAAGAATGTCCTTTAAATTCTCCATTTCAAGGTCATGAGAATATCAATGCTGCTATCTAACAAAGACCTAGAAACGATCCGTATTCTTCCACTTATAATCAAGGCTGGGGGAACCACCCTATCTTTGCTTGGAACCAATCACAAACTCAAAACATGGTTCCAAATCAAAACAATTTTCAAAGGGGTCCTCCATCACAATAGCAACCACTTCAATTGAGTCAGCAACCCTTCCAGTCACAGAACTTTCAAAATCCGGCCAACACTTCTGCACCATATGAAAATTCTTTGCAAATGGCCGGTACTGATAATTCCTCTGCACTCGAACGAACCTTGGATGCTTTTATGAAACAATCCATCTAAGCGACGGCAAGTTTTCAATCTTCCTTCGATAATATGATGAAGAGCATTGTCTCTCAAAATGAAAATATTAAATCGATGGAAGCACAAATTTCCCGTATAAATGCCGAATTGAGTGCTAGAGAGAAAGGAAAACTTCCAGCTCAAGTTTTACCCAATCCTGGCTATTCACATCATGTGAACGCTATCACCACATTGAGATATGGAAGAGTGCTTGACAATCATGTTGGGGAAGAGATTGATGATCATGAAAAATCTATAAATGAAACCCCGGCTGAGACCTTTCCTTCCACTTCTACTTCTACTTCTGATCCCAGTTTTTCTACCCCACCATTTTCTTCCGAGCCTATTCTCCGTTTTCTTCTAGGCTCGACACCTCAGCAAACCTCTTCTCGTCCACCAAAGACGATCCCCACTCCTATTCTTAGATCGTTCCTATCCACACGATCTTCTCCAGTGTTGGACCCCGACCTTATTGCTAAAGCTCCTTACCCGAATTGGTTAAGGGGAAACAGACCAAGTCCGCAAATGGAGAAGATCACTGAAATCTCTAAACAGGTTAACATCAACATCCCTCTCCTAGATGCTATACAACAAGTCCCCGCTTATGCGAAAATTCTCAAAGACTTGTGCGCTAGGAAGAAGAAAACTCAAGTGCCTAAAAAAGTATTCATGTCGAGTATTGTAGACACGGCTTTTCCCTAACAATTACCAAGGAAACGTAAGGACTCTGGCTGTCCTACTATTTCGATTTCTATTAGGGATAAACACATTAACCGTGCTCTACTTGACCTTAGCGCTAGTGTTAACTTGCTTCCATATTCAGTCTATGAGCAACTAGGTATCGGAGTGTTAAAGCCGTCAAACATAACTCTCCAGATGGCCAACCGATCAATCACTAAACCTAGGGGTAAACTTGAGGATGTGTTGATAAAAATCGGGGAATTTGTATTCCCTGTGGACTTTATTGTACTTGATACACAGCCTGTAGCAAACCCACGGAATCAAATTCTGGTGATTCTTGGTTGCCCCTTTTTGGCCACTTCCAATGCTATAATCAATTGTCGTAATGGATCTATTTCCTTCGGGAAGATGTCAATTGAGCTGAACATTTACAAGTTGGGAAGTGTACCCTCCTAATCTACTGCTCAGGTCTGTTCTGTCGAATTAATGGATGTCGACAGAAGCGAATTTGATCAGCCTCATGATACTGATGTAGACTCTTTTCATATGTTGTTGTTTGACCTAACTATGTATCATACACATACACCGAGTTGTCCGGGTCGACAACTAACACTGATTATGAACCGTTTGTGGAGTCTGAAGATCACCACACACTTTTTGATGACATTGTTCTTCGGGGTATCGATGAGAGTTTTGAGGAAATTTTCGCTGAAGAACTCACATTTTTAGCAAACACGGGTGTTGAGATGAATCATCTCCCAAACAATGAAATGGAACCTCCATCCCTTCTTCTGGACTATAAAGAAAATGCGAGTAATCCATCACAATCACTGTGTCCTCTCTCCAAAACGAGACGCAAACATATTCTATCCCACCACATATCATTTCCCCACCCTTCCTGGCTCCTTATAACATGTTCTTCCACCAACCGATGTACTACACTGATAAAATCTTCGAATGGTTGGTGTTGACATTCGGTCTTTGTAAAGCTTGGCTTTGACCAGTAATTTTTGACCCCCTCTTGTGATTTTCAAAGCTTAACATTGTTTAACACAAGTTTGGGGGGGAGGGGATATATTGTTGGCTCTTGAAAATAAAATTTTTACTTAAAATTGTGCGCCAAAAAAATAAGTTTGGGGGAGGATTTTCACGATCATATTTATTGCCCCTATTAATAAATTTCCTCCCAAGCTTACAGGTTTTGTGAGATCTAGCAGAAGGAAACAGTGAGGACATTGTTGAAAACAAGTTTGGGGGAGGTTTGTGCTTATTTGTGCATCATTTACATCATGCATAAGCACAAAACATATAATAATAATAATAAAATTGTACATAAATAATATAATAAAAGATTAGATAGTGAAAAATTACATCCAAAAGATTGGAAAAATTTAAGAAAACCAAGAAAATTGGAAGTTTTCTTAAACGAAACTAGTAATAAGTAGTTATGAGTCGTTGTCCCAAGAGTTAGTATGATGAAAGAAGTCACTAATCTGAGGATAAAAATAAGTCTGAAAAATAGTTCATATTCTGGAAGCCAAATATTTGAACGTTGACACCCTACTATATGCACTTACACACGTCTTGAAGCTCTGGATAGTAGAGGATACCTTGAAATGCTCTTGTCTAAAAGCCAAAGTATGAAGGAAATAAAAAATGAAAAAAGATAAAATGGTGTTAAGAAAAAAATGAACACTTGTTTTGTTATCGCCAAGGCAGCAATAAAAAAATATAGCGATGGTGCTTCATCAACTAGTGCCTTTGACCAACTGGTCTGGGAGTCACTGCTAAGCCTTAGGTGGTGCAAAACGAGAAAAATACTAATACACCGTATAAGCAAGCACATGAGTAATCGGTCGGTTAGTACCTCAAGAAGTATTAACGGTCGCATGAAAAATGTGTGAGCAAATCCATCTAAATATTCATCAATTAAAAAAGTACTGAGGTAGATGGACAAGAGTATGATAGCTTGCATTGAATTCTCTGAGTGTAGAGATGTCTTTTACACACACGTAGGGGTATATGATCGATGTTTGGAAGAAAGATAGGAATGAAGAATAAAGACATTGTTTTATTGAGGGATGATGTGATTTCTAACATATTTTCATGACTATTAAGATAGGGCTCATGACAACTGAAAAGCTAGTATTAGTTGGAAACTCTAATTTTCAAAGTCTTTCTTTTATAATTCTTATCTTTACATGTAACTTTCACGGTCTTTCTTTTATTATGTAATTTGGTGGGTGCAATCCGCTGAAAACCCTCAGGAGACAACACTCCTCCTAGTAGGGACACCTAGAGGTTTAAAGGCATGTTGCACGTGCTCAGTGCAATCGTGTTGCCTACGAAAGTATGCTAGTTAGTTTTTCTTTTTCTCATATTTTCTCCTTCACCTGAATAAAACAAGTTTGCTCGAGACGACCAAAATTAAGTTTGGGGGAATTTGATCAGTCGAAAATATTGCATTTTTAACACATCAATTTTCCTACTATTTGCAATCATTTAAAGGTGTTCGGTATGAATATAGCACATATTAGCAATTTGACTGTAAAATACCAAATAACTTGTGTTATACATTATAACCAGCATTTTGAGGGAAATTGAGTGTTTATTATTGCACGCATGATCTTTGTATATCGCAACACTTGTCTGAAGATTGTGTGCAGAAAATTCCAGGTAAAAGAGCCGAAACTGCTAAAAGTGCTGATAAAATTACGCCAAGTCCAAGACATATAATCTGGCAGTAAACAAGAGAGTATAAGAATATTCCAGATATCAGGAAATATCTCTAAAGCCAGCATAAGAGTACCATGGAAATTTCATGTACCGAGGTAACAAAACGGCCGTGGATTCGCGGCCGAATGGGCCTATTCGCGGCAGAACCATGGCCACTATGACACGTCTGCGGCAGAACACTATGTCAGAAGTCTCCTTTCATTAGCCAAACTTCTTCAACACACTTCATTCTCCAGAGATCTCCAGAAGCTTCCGTCCTAACAACCAAGCTTCTTGTACAAGCTAAACACCTCCAAGCTTCTCAAGAAAGCTAACTAACTATCTTAACCTAGAAGCTTCTACTCAACTACCAAGCTTACAAGAGAAGCTAAACCTAGCTTAGCTTCTAAAGGAAGCTAAACCTAATCAAGCTTCTAGGGGAAGCTAAAGGAGAAGGCTATAAAAGGGGACCCATGGCTTCGTTACAAAGGTTGTTCGTGGTTCAACAAAATTCCACCCACAAGTTGAGTGACACAACTTGTGCAACTAAACCCTAATCCAATTCAAAAAGCCAATTCAAGATCTCTGAGTACAAAATCAAGCAAGAAGCCATCAAGCCTTTTTGAAGCGACGCTGATCTTCAACCGAGCAAGTGGTCCAAGACGATCCGCGACTCACGGAAACGATGCGAAGCTAATTCAACGATCAAGTTCTTTCCTCAATCCTTGTAATTTTTGAGCGAATTGTAACGACATGTTGAATAATGAAAGGTGAAAACTCTTGATCTTGCTTTTCTTTATATTTGAGCATTATGATGAGTTCTCAATTTTTGATTGTTTTCTTTGTCATGATATTTGAGTAAAAACTCCGCTCGTGGAGGAATCGAGAAAAGTGGTAGAAGATGATGATTACATTCTTGAACGATTCTTAAGCCCTACGAGTTTTGTAAACTCTAGTAAATTGAATCATCGACAACCTAGTTTCGAGCGAGATGCTTTCTTGAATGTTTTCGCTCTTAATTAGAGATCAACGATCGATGATTGAATTTCCTAGAGGCTAGAATTTGAATGCTAATCAACGAAAGGACAAGGGATATGATGAAGAAACCCTAGTTTCTTCAATAGATCCCTAATTCTCGTTGATCGTTGTTGCGCCACGGCAGCGCCCCGACCGTCTTACCGAGGCCAAAATGCGGAATCAAAAATTTTCCTTACTTGGAAACTGGTGCTACCGCGGACAATAAAACCCGGATCGTTAACCATTAACCTATACTAGCTAACAAGAGATGGGAAGAGAAGTATACCAAGTGATCCGAGTCCTCCGGTCTTCTCTTCATCGTCCCGATCTCCCGCGGAAAGTCCTGTCTCCATGTCGTCGCCTCGTCGCCGGAAGGGCACCACATCGCCTACGTCTTTTACGGGCTCCCGCCTCAATACCGAGGCAACTCGAGCATGAAGCCGGCAAGTCGACATGCCCAAGGTTTGCTGTAGAATGTAGTGTACATACTTTGTCTCTTGGAGTTTATGTAGTTGCCATTGATGGATGGAGGAAGAGGTAAAGAAAATTGGTGCTTTCAATTTTCTAGCAAGAAGAAGATGAGATGAAGAATTCCTCACATAACAAAATGAACTCTCTCATCCTTTTCTCACTTGTTCTTCTCTCAAGTGAGTTCTATCATCCATCAAATGAGAATGGTGGAGGAGGGAATACAAAACCACAACCATAGAAGGAAGGTAATGGTAGTAAAAACAAGTGGTGACCATAGCCAAACATTATCATCACAATCTCACATCAAAACCAAATCAATCCTAATCACCTTTTACAAGAAATGATGATAGAAAAGAAAGGAATAAAAAAGATACTTTCATAATCAAACCATTTGCATGAAAACCCTCCACAATGTGTTATTTGCAAACTTGCAAATAACACCCTCCATCAAAAGGTTCGGCCGGGAAAGAACAAAAGAAAACCGGCCGGAACGGAATGCAAACTGGCAACTCCAGAAAACTGGTCCCGTAATAAATTACAGGAAAACCCCAATACTTTGCATACACACCCGCATCTGTATTCCGACCGGATACAAATGCAATGAGACAAAATCTACACTGTACTAAACTAGGATCCGGCTTAAACCAAAGCCGGCTAGTAATATCCGTCCGATCCTGATCCGTGCAATACCGCACGTATCAGATCGAACCCTGCCATATAACTATACGGCCACTAGTACAAAACTGTCCGATCCTGATCCGTGCAATACCGCACGTATCTGATCGGACCCTGCCATATCTCCATATGGCCTCTACAGTGTTTCGCCCAAAAGCTTGAGTAACTGAAAGTGTGGTGGACTCTAAAGACTCGTCAATACTATGGCTGTGGATTTAACCACTAGCACGTCAGAGATATTAGCCAATACGTGACGGGCCACAAGCTATTGACCAAAAGGGACGTCGATGAGCGAACTCATCCTGACACCCTACTGAGCCTGTCAGTGACAATATCCGTACAGTCCGGTCCGTTCGTCTATGAGCATCGCATGTCGGGCCTAGGGGGTTGGTAAAAGTCAGACCCCCAAAAGCGGTACAAGTCGTGTCGGAGTGTAGCCCAGAACACCCCAAGATACTACTGGAATACCTGCCAGTAAATCTCCTGCCTCGGCCGAGGGCTTTATGTAATGGCTCTCCTAGACACAGCGCGACCTCACCCCCAATACCGGGAGAGACGAACCCCTGCAGATCCGCTCACTGCCTCCATGTGGCTCGGAACTGTACCCAACTAAAACCTATTTGCACGACTCCTTTGAGCCGTGGTAGGGTAGTAATCAAAGCACAGTGGGAACTCACACGAGACAAATGACGATCTCAGGTCGATGAACTAACCTGTACACATGTCACCAGGGAACTGCTATCTGACATCTGGTATGAGACCAACTAGCAGGTTCCCGGCGAGTCCTGTCCGGTGTACTCATAACCCAATGAGCACCTGTATACATCTTATGTGAACCAACTGACACCAGTGGCTTGTGAGACCGGCCACCGCCCCTCGTCGGGGTCTCGACTGTATACACTAGTCTACTAATGGAGTATCGATGCCCTGTCTCGAAACTCCTATGACTAGGGACCTTTTAAGGATGTGCTTATAGACTACCAGCTCCCACGTATATGATCGCCATCATACTGCTGGTAGTCAAGCAAGAATCCTAGGGGCTCTATCAACGTGTAATAGCGACATGTCAGGTCACCTAAAGCAGTACACGATGATAAAGATAAACCAGATAGCATACTATCATCTCGAGTAAGACTGTCCTACCGGGATAGGTCCTCCCTCAATCATTGCAATCACGTGCCTGTAATCCAATAATTGACTCTGAGGGCACTATCTCCCACTTGCACTCAAGGCTAATTATTACGATGTCGCATACTCACAGCCCGTGTGATACCGAACACCCAACTCCTCTACTAGTCAGTCTCGCAAAATCCGTTTGCGAAACTATTGCGTTCGAGGAATAGCCTCAGTGAGTGGATTCGCTCAGATGTTTCTTTCTATGTCTCTCTATATCTCAAGTTCGCGGAGAAAGCCATCTCCCGAAAAGAGCAATACCTGTCTTAGAATGTGTCTGGATGTCTGATGGGACGTAGCTCATAAATGAACTCCAAATCCAAACTTCTTAGACTGTATCAATAACTGAACATAATCAGTATCCAGTGCCATGCCTCCCTCAGTATTGCCTTGGACCACCTGTCCAAAATACTGCCCCTCTTCAGAAGGAGAAATTATAACTCTGACAGCCACTCTGCCATCCATGTCACCTTGGAAGCCTGGAGTGATAACCGTCTCCTAAAAGAGGCTGTCGTTATCATATCCCTAGAACACGCACTTATGTCCTAAAACTGCTTCCGATTGTTTCTCCAGCATTGGATTAATATCAACTTATTGCATCTACTGCAAGAACAACATCTGGTGTGGTACTTGACATCTCATGATTGACTCAATTGCCTAAGCAAGTGATCTGTCAATCATGCGTATCCCTCTTCCCTTTAGTCTGTAAGACACCTTTAGAGAGGGTGACTCCATTACCTGCAGCTACACTACCAAGCCAGGAGTCGTCCATTCTAAATACTCATAGAATGCTGTCAAGGTACCCAGATTAGGAAACCACCTAAATCTAGATCTAAAACCATAGATCTAGTAACCAGAATGTCTGATATAATATCCAAGTCCTATGTGGAGAAACTACTGTGTGACAACCAAAGTATAACCGATAGTAGTATAAGAGTATCACATCCTACTCTGTGTATGTCATCCAAATACCAGGACATCACACCCTACTACCTTCTTAACAGATCCATCCCCTATTCTGATGAAGTCAAACCTATGACTGTCACATCAGAAATAGATGATCTATCTCCGCTACATCTGCTTTAGTCTATAAATAGACATAAGCCACCTGTCCACCAATGCTTCCGCTGCTCCCACCGACTACGACAACCCTCTGGCAGAGTCATATACATGTACACTTCTGAAGCTAGTTCAGAACGACGCTATACTCATCCTCCTGCCGGGTCTCGCGGCCTGGAACAACAGCAATGGCAAGTGTGGGGAAACAAGAACTTCCCTGTCACCGTCCTTGAGGCTACCGGAGTACCTCTCGGGTGCCTGAAGTTACCCACCGTATCTGCGGAGTGGCCAATGGAATGTCAAACCAGATTGAATCCTTAGGTTCCTTATCAAATCTTCAGTAATCGTTTGCGGTTCTGGAATCACTTCCAGTTCTACCATACTCCCACTACTGTTTTTCTAAAAAAAATCCATTTCTTTTTTAAAATGTGGCGAGTCTAGAACAATATTTCTATTGATCTGCCAGATGGTAGAAAGTCAACCCTCGTCATAGCCTGGGTCAACCCACAAACAACCATTATAGAAACGTTCCTTGAGTTATCCAGAGTCTGGTTTTAAGCATAAGCCGGACAACTCCCCGTACCTTAACAATGTCAAGATATGAACTGTTCTATATCCAATATAGAAACAGAGGCACTGATTTAATTGAACCAGATTCAAATCATGCAGCTGTCTCCAGTGCATGTCAACTAAATGGAAGGAGGCCGATCAGCGTTACTCAACTTAGGAGTGCTTCCAATTATGAGTAACCTGAAAGAGAAGCAAGTTCTCTTAACCATTACTATCAACTGAATACCATACACAAGTATCTACATCTTCGATCACTTTGAAGAATCCCGATACTTGCAATACCTAGTTCTCTACTTTATTCAAATACCTATAACTTCTCAAAATTCAGACCCTGTGTTTCCACGAAACACCTGTCTAAAAACTAGAGAAGTCATAAGTAAACTGAATATAGTACGAGGACCAACCCCTCTGTCCTGATGGACGCTGGACAACATACAATACTCTGTATAAGTCCCTTGAGTCTGATGACTCATTCACTGTGTGTCGTAGGTTAAAAACTGTACTTATGGTTAAGAAGAATTACACCGCTGTTTAATGCTCCTTACCTAACCATCCACTGATGTAGGTAAATGTCATCGACATAACTTCAAAAGGTATATCTCACTCTATAAAAATAGACGTACAGATATATCGATTTGAAATTGGTGCATAACAGCGGATAATCAAAACCAAATATTTGCCGACCGGCAAACAACCCAGGTGATTTCCTCAAATATCACCGATTACAACGAATCCCGATATAATGAGGACGATCACCTAATTCCTAATAACTTACTCCCACTCATCATTTGTAAAACCGTACAGATGTGAGAATCATTCCTGGTAAATACATACCCTGGAGCAAGTGTCTAATCGGGAAATCAGTTTTCCTTTAACATTACACAGTGAAACTGAAACATTGAAATGTTTCGGTGGGGTATTCCGGTATTCTTAGTAATGCCTCTTCCATTAGCCAGATTCACAATTATAACCGTATAATTCCTTGCCACCACTCCAAATCCCTTTATATGTCTTTAGTCATTACCTTCTGCACACCCCTTTAGGCCAATTGGTTTTCTTCCTTCCCTACCGTTCGGCACCAGCCTATGGTTTGGAAGAAGACTATCCAATAAGCATAATGGGTGTACTGTCCTAATCCTAGGAGCACTCGCAAAGAGAGAGAAGGTGAAGATAAAAGACAACCGAATAAACTGTATTCCTATTTCTCCTGGACCAGAATCCATCCCCGAACTGGAACAAGTTCCTATCGAGTTCGTATATAACCATACGATGGAGTATCCAATAAACTGTGGATCTTCGTAGTGATACGGAGTGTCCTGGAGAAATACAAAGGTGATTTAGGATCGGCGAAGAAATACTTGGTTTGATCGTGAACAGCAGTCACAATTTACTTTGCCCTCTTACTAATCCCTTGCTTTGTCTTAATCTTAATACCTTCTGCACACCGTTTAGGCTAATTGGTTTTCTTCATTCCCTACCGGTCGGCACCAGCCTAAGGTTTGGAAGAAGACTATCCAATTTGCGTAATAGGTGTTCTATCTCCTAAACCAAGGAGTACTCGCAATGAGAGAAGGTGAAAAGAAAAGACAACTGAATAATCCTATTCGTTTTCTCCAGAACCAGAAACCATCCTCGAAGTCCTTCGAGTTCGTATATAACCATACGATGGTTTTGTCCAATGGAAGTGGACGTTCGTAGTAATACGGGGTGTCCTGGAGAAAAGGGTAAAAGTAGGAGTGGCAATGAGGTTTGCAACTCTGACAATCCAAAAGCCTGTGTTAAGAAGGTTCGGTCAACTTGGTCACTGAGTCATAGTCAAGGGTCGGGTCAAATGTCGCTGCCAAAGAGAGAGAGAAAAGAAACACTCGGCGTGCACTCTAACCTAGATCAGAATGGTTATCACTATATCTAATCTGGAAACCTCCCACTGTAACGTCAAATTCTTCCCCAAACCTGAAAGAAGAATTAGTCGGGATCACCCGAGGAGTAAACCAACTCATCAGTGGGAATCGGGATCCAACTCTCATCGCATGATAACGTGACAGAATCCGCTCACGTCACCACACTCCAGAAGGTATGCGCATGCCTGGCAAGTTTCAGTACTTTTGAAACTCCCGATGTGGATTTTTACCCCTAGGACCCCAGTGACCTTGACGGAGTCAACAAATCAAAGAGTCCTAGTCAAGTTCAACCTGTCATTATCTGGATTGCATTAAACCCACCCGTACGTGCCCTTGACGGAGTCAACAAGGCCGCACGACTGTCCTAACCAATCCCATTTATGCAACAAACAAGCACCACTTAGCTACCGTACACTACGCCTTGACGGAGTCAACAAACGCAGCACGAATACTAAGTAATACTTGTAAGAAATGACGGAGGGCTACGTCTAGTTTTTGGCGAAAAACATTTAACGTAATGAACTTGATATCGTTGAAGGAACTGCATAGCTTTTATAAAAATATAGTGACGAAAACCCTTTGCTAAAGAGGTCACTCCAGGTGAAGGGATCTCGGCTCTTTCCCCGTAGAATGAGGTGCAGGATATTCCAACTGAATACCACGATGCAAAGCAAAAAGTAATCGGCTATGGTGAAGTTAATGCCCTGACGCAAACTTCTGTCCAAGGGGTCACTCCCGGTGAAGGGATCTCGGCCCTTGCCTCGTCGACTGAGGAGTAGGATATTCCAAATGAATACCACGATGCAAAACAAAAGTGAACGTCCTTGCAATAACAGCTTTTTGAAAAAGTGTTCCAACAACATCAGAATAGGTTTGTTTATCTTGCATTGATCCGAATCAACGCAGTCCCACCAATTGATCACACCACAAAGAACGAAAATATACTGATGTACGTATATGCCATCCGCATTCGCCACTGGGTCCCGTCATTACCCGTTAGGTTAGCTAACTAACGACAGAGCGGGGACTGGACTAGCGCGGATGTAAAACATTTACAACATCTACTAATATATATACCAATATATTATTTTCGCTCAAGGCGTGATAAAATGCAACATCACAGAAATATACAGCATCACAGAACAATACAGATATCTGGAAGCCCCGGGTTTCACAGAGCCGCTGCTGAAACCCGACGTTCCCCTGGTCGTGTGGATAGCCTGTGCAATGAAATCCTAGACCCCTACGGGTGCACCAAGTCACCCGCCAAAACCTGAAGCGAGGCAGCCCTTTTCAGCACCGTGAATGGACCACCCAGCACTTCATGGAATCCGGTAACTTGGGCACCCCTCCCGGGTCAACCTGTACCCCCTACGAGTGCGGCAAATAGCCCGCCAATCCTAGAGTGAAGCCCCCCCCGTCTCAATGCCATGAGATGCGGGCCCGTTGCCCTCTAGAAGCCGGCTATCCGTGCACCCCTCCGCGGGGTAATCCTAGTACAGAAAGTAAAATATACATACAACGGGTACATCAACCGCAACCAGGTCGTGCCCCAAAAGAATAATACAAACAGGCAGTGACGGCTGTCCACATGTCGGACGCTCGCCCCGCAAAATCAAATGTACATATAAAACAAAACTGTACTAGCATTGCATCCAGGCTATCCCCACGACCGATCCGCAACATCACAGCATAAACACAGAACATCAACGTGAAAATCACGTTCGCAAATCTGTCTAACCGGGCTATAGCAGTTAGACAGGATTTACCGATGAAGTGACATTCACGGTCGCAGATATAATGTAAATACTGTGAAATAACATGTTTAAAATTTTCGATCGACTGAATTTTCCGTAGTGGGCCCCAAGCACAACTGTAGCACTCAAAAACATCTGGGCCCAAAAAGAATATACCAGAAACCCTATTTTCGTGTCAGTAAACCACTGTAGAAATTTGGTACGGTTTGGCCACAAAACGGCGGCGGTTACGCGGCCAAAACGTGGTTTTGGCCGCTAAACCGCCGCTCTACAGTAACATCAGCGTACCAAATTTTCACAGAATTCATAAAAAACCCTGCACGTAATTTTCCAATGTACCAAATAATTTTTAGAGCAAGGAAAAAATCGACAGAAAGTGGGACATGGAAATGTGGTTTTTGGAAAATCCGATCGATCGAACTTGTAAACACGTTAGAGCAAGATAGACAAGGTTAATGGCGTAGCTCTGATACCATGTTGCGCCACGGAAGCGCCCCAGCCGTCTTACCGAGGCCAAAATGCGGAATCAAAAATTTTCCTTACTTGGAAACAGGCGCTACCGCGGACAATAAAACCCGGATCGTTAACCATTAACCTATACTAGCTAACAAGAGATGGGAAGAGAAGTATACCAAGTGATCCGAATCCTCCGGTCTTCTTTTCATCGTCCCGATCTCCCGCGGAAAGTCCTGTCTCCATGTCGTCGCCTCGTCGCCGGAAGGGCACCACATCGCCTGTGTCTTTTACGGGCTCCCGCCTCAATACCGAGGCAACTCGAGCATGAAGCCGGCAAGTCGACATGCCTAAGGTTTGCTGTAGAATGTAGTGTACATACTTTGTCTCTTGGAGTTTATGTAGTTGCCATTGATGGATGGAGGAAGAGGTAAAGAAAATTGGTGCTTTCAATTTTCTAGCAAGAAGAAGATGAGATGAAGAATTCCTCACATAACAAAATGAACTCTCTCATCCTTTTCTCTCTTGTTCTTCTCTCAAGTGAGTTCTATCATCCATCAAATGAGAATGGTGGAGGAGGGAATACAAAACCACAACTATAGAAGGAAGGTAATGGTAGTAAAAGCAAGTGGTGACTATAGCCAAACATTATCATCACAATCTCACATCAAAACCAAATCAATCCTAATCACCTTTTACAAGAAATGATGATAGAAAAGAAAGGAATAAAAAAGATACTTTCATAATCAAACCATTTGCATGAAAACCCTCCACAACGTGTTATTTGCAAACTTGCAAATAACACCCTCCATCAAAAGGTTCGGCCGGGAAAGAACAAAGGAAAACCGGCCGGAACGGAATGCAAACTGGCAACTCCAGAAAACTGGTCCCGTAATAAATTACAGGAAAACCCCGATACTGTGCATACACACCCGCATCTGTATTCCGACCGGATACAAATGCAATGAGACAAAATCTACACTGTACTAAACTAGGATCCGGCTTAAACCAAAGCTTGGCTAGTAATATCCGTCCGATCCTGATCCGTGCAATACCGCACGTATCAGATCGAACCCTGCCATATAACTATACGGCCACTAGTACAAAACAGTCCGATCCTGATCCGTGCAATACCGCACGTATCTGATCGAACCCTTCCATATCTCCATACGGCCTCTACAGCGTTTCGCCCGAAAGCTTGAGTAACTGAAAGTGTGGTGGACTCTAAAGACTCGTCAATACTATGGCTGTGGATTTAACCACTAGCACGTCAGAGGTATTAGCCAATACGTGACGGGCCACCAGCTATTGACCAAAAGGGACGTCGATGAGCGAACTCATCCTGACACCCTACTGAGCCTGTCAGTGACAATATCCGTACAGTCCGGTCCGTTCGTCTATGAGCATCGCATGTCGGGCCTAGGGGGTTGGTAAAAGTCAGACCCCCAAAAGCGGTACAAGTCATGTCGGAGTGTAGCCCAGAACACCCTGAGATACTACTGGAATACCTACCAGTAAATCTCCTGCCTCGGCCGAGGGCTTTGTGTAATGGCTCTCCTAGACACAGCGCGACCTCACCCCCAATACCGGGAGAGACGAACCCCTGCAGATCCCCTCACTGCCTCCATGTGGCTCGGGACTGTACCCAACTAAAACCTGTTTGCACGACTCCTTTGAGCCGTGGTAGGGTAGTAATCAAAGCACAGTGGGAACTCACACGAGACAAATGACGATCTCAGGTCGATGAACTAACCTGTACACATGTCACCAGGGAACTGCTATCTGATATCTGGTATGAGACCAACTAGCAGGTTCCCGGCGAGTCCTGTCCGGTGTACTCATAACCCAATGAGCACCTGTATACATCTTAGGTGAACCAACTGACACCAGTGGCTTGTGAGACCGGCCACCGCCCCTCGTCGGGGTCTCGACTGTATACACTAGTCTACTAATGGAGTATCGATGCCTTGTCTCGAAACTCCTATGACTAGGGAACTTTTAAGGATGTGCTTATAGACTACCAGCTCCCACGTATATGATCGCCATCATACTGCTGGTAGTCAAGCAAGAATCCTAGGGGCTCTATCAACGTGTAATAGCGACATGTCAGGTCACCTAAAGCAGTACACGATGATAAAGATAAACCAGATAGCATACTATCATCTCGAGTAAGACTGTCCTACCGGGATAGGTCCTCCCTCAATCATTGCAATCACGTGCCTGTGATCCAATAATTGACTCTGAGGGCACTATCTCCAACAATCGTCATCGATCTAGCAACAAATCATCAATGGATAAGAATACGTAATAACAAGACTTCATCATCACTATCGATTCGATCGATTCCTACGAGCCTCATTACAAATCTTGATAACTAATTTGAATTGGACGATTCTTGATTCTTGATTCTTGATCTTTATTCTCTCTTAATTCTTGAAACTAAAATTCATAAATCTTGAATCAAATTTTCTTTTCTTCTTTAATTTTCGACTTAACTAAAACGAATACGAGCAAATCTCACTTTCCCTGTGGACGATCCGTACTCGCTAACGAACCTACAATTGACACCGTTATTGATTGCGGTATAAATATCTTTGATTGTGAACACTTTAAATTTCATCACAACTTAGACGATCAATCATGCATGCATCATGATCGGACGGATCATACTAGTGGGCTTTGGTTTAAGCCGGATCCTAGTATTAGATTGGTTGGATTACTTTCATCTCGTAGTATTCGTATTCAGTCGGAATACGGATGCGGGTATGTATATACGGATGAGGGGTATTCTTGTAATTCATTACAAGATTTCTTTAGTTGATGCCATGTTCTTTTCTTGATTTAAACATCTAGATTAAATGTTTAATGTGGTGGAATTTGTGACTCATTTTTGGCATGGCTTGGTTTTTGTCATGGCTAAAATATTTTCAAGTGAGACTTAGATATTTAGGTGTGTGTGTGTGAGTGTAGAGATAATTTATGAGTGTGTGAGGCTCATTAACACAACACAAAATATCAAAACACTCACTCACTCATTATGGGGCAGCCATCACATTTAAGGAAGCCATCTTATTTTCTTTTTCTAAGCTTGCTCATTTGACATTTCCTTGAGCTCACAACTTCCACCATGGGCATCATCTTCAACCTCCACTCTATCTGTCTTATGTTTTTAGAATCCTAGAGTGTATTGAGACAAAGTAATCACACACTATCTCTACTTCATCTTGAGCACCCAGGTTAGCAAATTAGTTGTTCCAGTTGCTTCGGTTTGAAACGGGAGCCCGTATTACTAATCTTCGATGTGGTTCGTCTTCGACGAGAGAAACCGGAGAGCGAGCTTGTTTGGAGACAGCCGCGAGGACCTTGGCGCAGAGATTGAAGACCGAAGGACACAGATCGATCGGTATAATCTCTCCAAACTCCTTTACAGTTAACTAGTATAGGGTTAATGGAACGATCCCGGTTTTAGAGTTACGTTAGCGCCGTTTTGAAAAGGCCTCGGATTTATGCTTTATTAAGAATACTAGTGTGATATGCCCTAGAGGCCATTATTTTATAGTACTAGTTTGTATATTACATTTTGGTAGCTTGGAATATATACACGGATTGACATTCTTGCTCAATATGGTAGTATGCTACTTGGTTTGTATCTATCTTAATATGTGTATGTATTTCTTTTGACATATTGCTAATACATATTGATAGAGCCCTTAGGATCTTTTGCTTGACTACCAGCGTTGTGATGGCAGTCACACTAGTGGGGGCTGGGTAGTCTATAAGCACATCCTTATACAGGTCCCTGGTCATAGGATTATCGAGATAGGGCATCGATACTCTAGAGTAGACTAGTGTATACGCTTCTCATCCCAGGTGGGGAGATAGTCTGTCCCACAGCCATCAGTATGTCATACTGGAGATAGTATGCAGGTGCTCGTTAGGTTACGAGTACACTGGATAGGACTCGCTGGGAACTTTTGGTTGGTATTATACCTATCGTCGGTTATCAGTTCCCAGGTGACATGAGTACAGCTTAGTCCATTGACTTGACACTGTCACTTCGCCTCGAGTGTGTTCCCACTGTTCTTAGATTGCTACCCTACCACGGCTCAAATGAGTCGTGCAAACAGGTTGTAGTTGGGCGTAGTCTCGAAGAACTTGGATGCGGTGACGATTAGACAGGATTCTTCTCTCCCGATATTGGGAGTTGATATCACGCTGTGTCTAGGAGAGCCATTACACAAACTCCCTGGCCAGGGCAAGCGAGATTTAGTGGTAGTGTTTCCAGTATTTTCTCAGGGTGTTCTGGGCTACACTCCGACACGACTTGTACCATTATTAGGGGACTGACGTTTACCGCCCCCTAGGCCCGACATGTGATACTCTCAGACGAACAGACCGGTCTGTACGGAGATTGTTACATTCAGGCTCAGTAGGAGTTCGGATGGGTTCACCTCATCGGTCTTCTTATCGGCATCTACCTGGGGACCGTTACGTACAGCTAGTACCGCTTGCGGCCTGTGGTTAAGCCCACTCCCAACGTAGTTTTGAGTCTTTAGAGTCCCACAAAGAGGGTTGTTCACCTTTGGGGAAAACAGAGTAGAAGTCGTATGATTTTACGACGGGGTTCGTTCACATACGCGCACTTGTGCACGTTTGGTGTCCGGGCAGTTATTACTAGTGGGCTTTGGTTTAAGCCGGATCCTAGTATTTGTTTTGGGATTGGTATTGTCTCATTCTATTCGTGTTTCTTCGGAACACGAATACGGGTACATACGTACAGTTGACAGAGGCGCAGAGGGAGAAACCTCATTAGGGTTTTTGACCATTGACTTGATCAAAACCCTAATGAGAATGAGATATATGATTAATAATATTAATTAAGGATAATTGTATCATGGTTAGGGTTGGGTTGACCATTTGACTTGTTGACTTTCAATGACCTTGATATTTTCTTTATGCAAAAGATGCTTCTTGAAGCTTTCTTGGCATTAAATGTGAAATAATAATGGTAAAATCAACTAACCATCACAATTTTCTTAATTTTTATTATTATTAGCATATATCTCTAATATGAGAGCTAGGTTCATTCTTGACTCTCATTCTCTCATAACCTCTCTTTCATGGTTTGCTCCCCCTCTTCCTCTCTCTCAAAAGCTCTCTTATTTCATGAGTTGAAAAACATGAGCATTGTGAGTTAAAACCATCAAAACACCTCTATACTCACTCTGGGGTTCTTATTCTAGCAAGTCAAGAACTCTAGTTACTTCTTTGTTGAGGTAGGAGCTCAAGGTAGAGGTCTTCGGGTGGATCTTTCTTCGGCAAAGAGAAGACGAAGAGGAGCCGTCTACACCACTCAAAGGAGCACACAAGAAAGAAAAGCAACACAAGAAGAGAAGGAGTCCAAGAACTAGGTATAACCTTCAAACTTAGTAGTTAGAACTTGTAGATAGTTTGTTAGCTTTTGTTTAGCAAAGATCCTTCATGGTTAGTCTATGTTTCCTAGTGAGAAAAATTTGATTTTTCCTCTTTCCGCCTCCACGTAACTACCGGGGTGGGTAACATATACTTACAGTAGTATCAGAGCCTAGGTAAACAACAACTAACATATTACTAAAGTGTTTAGAACTTCGATCCGAAAAAAATCGCAAAAAACATCTAAAATTAGTGTTTTCTGCCGATTTTAAAAACAGGTCTAAAAAAATTTCCAGAGACCTGAAAAATACGTGCTGGGTCTTTTAAGGACACCCAAGAAAAACGAGCTCGTGACTCGGTCAGATAGCCGCGGAAGCGCGGCGAAACCATGCGTTTCGCCGCGGATCGGCGGCCGAGTCGACTCAGAGTCAACTCGTTTTTCCTGCAGTGTGTCCAGCTTGATGTTTTGTGATTTTTAAGATGCTTTGTTTCTGCCCAGATTCTTCAGAGAACAGTTTTGTATTTGGGGTAGTTTCAAATTGGAATATTGATCGAAATTCTATAAACTTTAGCTAATTGATTATATCTGTAATGTGATATATGTACTGAATGTCGACTAATCGCTATACGTCGATTAGTGGGGTTGTACATATCTGTTATATGTGATGTTGGTTTGTGTATATGAACTTGTTGGATTGTCGCTGATGAATAGCTGGGGTTGTGAGATGAGTGTTTATTTATCTTTCATTCAATATAAAAAATTGTAAATTGATGTAATATTATTTTTATTGCTGCACATCCGTGTTGAGATTGTAGCCTCCATTGTATATTATTTCTTTTATTGTTTTTGCTCCTAGGATAGACCCAAGGTGGGGTGCAAAAACTACCAGGTACTTTGAAGTGCCGAGTGGCCTACTCACGTTGTTGAGGGAGGTTGCTTCACTTCAGGTACATGGCGGGTAGTTTGCCGCCCCCGTAGGGGTCTAGGGTGGGGTTTGGCTATTCATCACGACCGTGTAATCCGTCTTTCGTTGTAGGCTCGAATGAAACGCGGATTCCTAGCATATCCAATGTGTTCATCTGTGATCAGGAATGACGATCATTGCGTCTGACGAATGTATATATCTATATATGATATCTAGTATGCGTTGCTTATGTTTTGCATCCGCGCTAGTCCAGCCCCCGCTCTGTCGTTAGTTAAGTAACCTAACGGGTGATGACGCCGTGGCGAATGCGGATGGCATAAGCGTACGTCGTATTTTCGTTGTTTTCTGCAATGGTAGGATTAAATGATGGGACACATTATATTAATGCAAAGAAAATAAACCAAAGTTAAATCGTTGGAACAATTTCAAAACCACTCGGTTTTTTCCAAAACAGAAAACTTTTAGAAAAACGCGGAGCTTAAACCACTCCTTTTAAAAGCTATCAGGTTCCTTCGATTATATCAAGTTCACTACGTTCACGGTTTCGCCAAAACCATTCGTAGCCCTCTGTCATTTCATATGGATAGTCAATAGTATTCAAGCTATGTTTGTTGGCCATAATCAAGGCATAGTGATTGGTAGCTATTGGATATTTATATGTAGAATAGATAGATGCGTTGGTTTGGGACAGTCGTACTGCTTTGTTGGCCAAAGTCAAGGGTAGGTACGGGTGGGTTCAAATTAACCTGGAAAATGACGGGTAGAACTTGACATGTGACTTATGATTTGTTGGCCAAAGTCAAGGTCATAAGAGTATGGGGCAAAATTCCACATCGGGAGTTTCTTAAGAAACTGAAACTTGCTAGTGTTGCATACCATTTGGAGTGTGATAATTTTGGTAGGATTCCTTCAGCTTTATCACACGATGATATTTGGATCCCGATCCTACTGTGAGTATATGCTACTCCACGGGAATCTTTCTCACTTAACGATCAATGCTATAAACCAAGTAGGTATCTAGAAAGGTGTTAGCTGGGCTACGCCCATAGGGAAAAGAGGTTATTTAATTAAGGAATTTCGCGAAAGCGTCGTAAAACCTCCCACGAAGTACCGACACCGGCCTGGCTGAATGGTTAAGCAAGTATTGTACGGTGAGATCAATCCCGACTAATTCTTCTTTTATGGTTTGAGAAAGGATTCGAGAAACAGTGGGAGCCATCCTGTTTAAAGAAACTAAAAACCACTCTAAACTTGCAAGAGCATCATGCTAAAGTGTTTCTTCTCTCTCTCCTAATTGCAGCAACCAAACATAATGACCGGCCTTAAGTTACTATTAGATAAAAATATACTGACAGGGCCAAACTACAAAGATTGGCTCAGGAATGTCAAAATGGAAATCACTTATGACAAGTTAGGATATCTCCTTACCACCAAATCCCCCGCCGTCCTAGGTCCAGAATCCAGTGTCGCGGATAAGGAAATCCGTAAGACCCGGGAGATTGACTGATCGATGGCCAAGTGCCTCGTGCTTGCCTCTATGGACAATGAATATCAGAAGAGGCACGATAATATGGACCTTGAATCCATATTTCTCCATACTAAGGAACTATATGGAGAGCAATCCCGTATCGCCAGATACGAAACATCGAAAAAGTTATTTTCAGCGAGGTTGGCCGTCGGATCATCTTTAGCGGAACACGTGCTTAAGATGACTGGCTACATTGAGGAGCTCGCGGACCTCGGGACCACGTTAGAGAACGAGCTCTATACTGAATTGATTCTCCAGTCCCTTCCTTCCACCTACGCCCAGTTTATCCTGAACTTCAACATGCAAGGAAAAGAAGTTGAACTTCCGGAACTCCTCTACATGTTGAGGAGTGCAGAGGGCACCGTGCAGAAAGTCAGGGAAACACCCTCTTTGTTTGTTGGAGGAGCTTCCTCTTCTAGGTCCAAGGTGAAAGCCAAAGGAAAGAAGAAGAAGTCCCCCACCAAACCAAGGGGCGGTGTTAGTAAGGTGGAAGCCAAGGGAAAGGCAAATGTAGCAAAGGTAGCGGGATAGACCGTGGGGAAGGAAGAATGCTTTTATTGTCACAAGAAAGGACAATAGAAGAAAGATTGCAGGGCTTAGAAGGCCAAGAACCAGGACCTGAAGCAAGTTGTGGCTTCGGCTTCAGGTGTGTATGTTATTGAAAACTGTCTGTCAATCAACTCTACTTCCTGGGTATTGGATACCGGATCAGGATCTCATATCTGTAATTCTTTGCAGGCACTGAGAAGGTGTAGAGTTTTGAAGGCAGGTGATATGACCCTCAGAGTTGCAAACGGAGCAAGCATGGATGCTGAGTCCGTGGGGGACTATCACTTAGGGTTGACTTATGGACATGTTTTGGTTTTGCAACTGTTATTTTGTACCCAGTTCGACTTGTAATATCATATCTGTATCTTTAATGTCTAATGAAGGTTATGATTTTGCATTTGTAAGCAATGTTGTAAACATTCACCTTAATCATGTTTTGATTGGGTCGGATACATTAAGCAATGGGATATACGTATTAAACCAACCACAGATTTTCAATATCCAGAATACACACAAAAGAAAGTCTCCAGAAATAAATCATGCTTTCTTATGGCATTGTCGACTGGGTCACATCAATGAGAAAAGGTTAACTAAGTTGCATAAAGAAGAATACTTGGATCCGTTCGAATATCAATCATATGCAACTTGTCAATCATGTCTTAAAGGAAAGATGACAAAGACCCCGTTCACTGGACACGGAGTAAGAGCGAGAGAGCTCTTTGGACTCGTACACAGCGATGTATGTGGTCCAATGTCTACACATGCGCAAAGTGGTTATTCTTACTTCATTACTTTTACGGATGATTTTTCAAGGTATGGACATGTCTTCTTAATGAAGCATAAATCTGAAGCCTTTGAAAAATTCCAGGAATACAAGAATGAAGTAGTAAAACAAACAGGCAAAAGTACTAAGACACTGAGATCTGATCGAGGTGGTGAATACTTGAGTGCCGAGTTCCTGGATTACCTAAAAGTGAATGGAATTATCTCTCAACTTACTCCTCCATAAACACCACAACACAGCGGTGTATCGGTGAGACGGAACCGAACCCTATTGGATATGGTACGTTCCATGATGAGTAACGCTGAGTTACCGCGATCTTTCTGGGGATATGCACTAGAATCAGCTGCATATCATTTGAACCACGTTCCAACTAAGTTAGTGTCTACCACACCATATCAGATGTGGAGTGGGAAGAAACTCTATCTTAAACACATTAAGAGATGGGGATGTCCATCTTTTGTCAAAAAGCAGTATGCGGACAAACTCGAGGCACGCTCTGTACAGTGCAAGTTTATGGGATATCCAAAGAACTCCAAGGGATATTTCTTCTATTACGTAGAGGAACAAAAGGTATTTGTTTCTCGTTATGCCTGCTTCTTGGAAACTGAATTTTTAGAAAATCAGATAAGTGGGAGCGCAATAGAACTGGAAGAAATTCCAGAACCACAAGCTAATACTGAAAGTTTAATAGAACCAGAAGGTTCGAATGGACAGGACATTCCTGCGCCGCTCCGCAGGAGTTGTAGGCTTTCTCATCCAACTGAGAGATACTACGGTTTTCTCATAGACGGTGATAGAGAGGATTGCATCATTGATAAAGATGAGCCGACTAGCTTCCAGCAGGCCATTCAGAGCACTGACTCGGTAAAATGGCTGGATGCAAAGTGGACCGAGATGGAGTCCATGTACACCAACAAAGTATGGACTTTGGACGTTGCTCCAGAATTGGTAAAACCCGTTGGCTGCAAATGCATCTTCAAAAGGAAGATTGGTGTAGATGGACAGGTCGAGACCTATAAGGCTAGACTTGTTGCAAAGGGTTTTCGTCAAAGACCTGGTTAGGACTATGACGAAACCTTTTCTCCAGTGGTTATGCTCAAATCCATTCGGATCCATCTTGCCATTGCTTCCTTCCACGATTATAAGATTTGGCAGATGGACGTAAAAACAGCTTTTCTAAAAGGAAATTTAGATGAGTGTGTCTATATGGACCAGCCAGAGGGTTTCATTCAGAGTGGGAGTAGCGGGAAGGTGTGCAAGTTGCTTAAGTCCATTTATGGACTGATGCAGGCATCGCGGACATGGAACATCTGTTTTGATGAGACGGTCAAAGAATTTGGCTTTATCAAAAATCCAGATGAACCATGTATTTATAGTAAGATTTGTAGGGTTCCTAGGCACACTCATGAGGTTCCACAAGGCATCAACCATGCCAAATTCAAAAATTTATGTGCCGAGAAACCCTATTGAAGATCGTTAACTAGAGGATAGGCGAAAACAATGCAAGTTAACAACTTAACTACAAGTGAAAGGGACAACAACCTTTGTAGATCCGGTCCTCCACTTCTTTAGCTCCGTGATGACGTCCCTCCACTGCGATCAGCCGGATCCTGGACTCTAGCGTTGGTTTTATCGGATAAATGATCGGGCTAGGTCGTTGACTTCGATACCGAAGATGATCTACGTCGAGGCGACTCAAACCCAAGCTGCATCTTCATTAGGTCATGAAACTTATGAAGATAACACCCTATACAACATGGCAAGTGGTGGAGGATGAAGAAATAGGAAGTGGGTTCACTTTGGATTTAGATTTTTCACTTGATTTCATCACTTGAAATTTTCAAGAAAGGTTTTCTTTTCTTCATGAAGAAGATGAAGAAGAAGAAGAAGGAAAATGAATTATCTTGAAAATAATAAATCAAGTGAATACTTATCATAATGCAACCATGGGTGAGGTTAACATATGTAGAGAATAAACTAGGGTTTAGGTCTAATGGTTAGGTTAAGGCATAAAACAAAATGGTTAGACTTTTCAAAGCTTCATGAAGCTTCAAGAATAAAACAAGAAAGCCACCATTTTATTTTTGCCCTCATACCATCTCTGATGTCAAACACCAAAGGATATGGGATCATCCATCGTCCATCACATGGGTCGAGAAGATATACGCTAGTCTACTCTGGAATATCGATGCCCCGTCTCGATATTCCCACGACTAGGAACATTGAAGGATGTACTCATTGACTACCCAGGCCCCACTAGTATGATCTTCATCATAGTCCTGGAAGTCGAGTACACATCCTAAGGGCTTTATCAACATGTAATAGAGATACAGCAAGTATACATGTTAAGATAAAGTGCAACCAGATAGCGTACTATCATGTCGAGCAAGAAAGTCCTACCTATATATGTCCCAGCATCCACTACATTATACATCCTATGTACAGTAATGGCCTCTAGGGCATACATATAACTAACAATCTCCCACTTGCACTAGGGCCATCTGTAGCAGTGGTTGTAGTATCTCATACTCAACCATCCCATAAAAGTCTCTCTCTGGGAAAAGGCCTTTGTGAATGGATCCGCCGTGTTGTCCTCTGAGTCTACTCTCCTAACCTCGATCACCCTGGAGATCAACTATCTCCATGATCAGGTGATGCTGCCTCAGAATATGTCCGGGTCACTAATGGGATCGAGGGTTCCTAGGCCAAAGCCACACTTCCATTGTCACACAATGGTAGGAACCTTGTTCATCTCATGAACTAATATACACCGAAACTTCCTCTTTGATAGTATCTTTTCTAGAGATGTCACCAGCCTTTATCGTCTAGTCTGCCACGGTATCTAGCTTGGAACACTTCCAACATACCGTCCCTTCACTACGGGTAAAGACAATGCCTGCGACTGACATTCAGTCGTCCTTATCACCCTGGAACCTTTCCAGTGATTCTCCCCAGGATCAACTGATACGATCTCACTACAACTAGTAAGAATCCTAACATTCATTTAGATCTATCTCATAGATCCAAAACCCAGGATTTAGGAGGTATCATTTTGATCCTATATGGAGAATTCATGTGATAAGAGGAGATTGACCGATCGTAGCATAGGAAACTCTTTTCCTATCAAGAGTATGTTGTCCACGTACAATACGAGGATGACCACCTTACTCTCTACTACCCTTTTGTATATACAAGGTTCATCTACCATTTTGATGAGGTCAAACTCTTTGACTACCACATCAAAACAGACGTTCCAACTCCGCGATGCCTGCTTTAATCTGTAAAGAAACTTGCACACGTTTCCGCTGCTCCCACTGTTTACGAAGCCCTCTGGCTGTGTACTTATAGACGCTCTTTTCTAAATCAATATTTAGAAAAGCAGTCATGACACCCAACCACCAGATATCGCAATCATGGTATGCAGCAATAGCAAATAGGATCTGGATGGACTTAAGTATAGCCACTGGAAAAGGTTTCATCATTATCCATGCCTGGTCGATGACGAAAAACCTTTAACAAGTCTAGCTTTGAAAGTCTCAACTTTTCCATCTACACCAAGTAATCTTCTCAGGATATACTTGCTTCTGATGGGGATTTAACCCTTCAGATATAGCATCAAAAGTCCATACTTTGTTGGTGTACAAGGATTCCATCTCAGATCGCTAAGCATCCAGCCATTCTTACAGAGTCCTTACTCTCGATGGCCTGCTCGAAACTAGTTGGGTCATCATCTCATGATACAATCCTCTCTCCCACTGTCATCGAGAAACCAAAAATCTCTCAGGAGGATGAGGAACCCTGCTAGATCGGCGGAGAGGCTGAGGTTCGTTGGGGACTATTGAATCCTTTGGTTCTATCAAATCATCAGTTGTAGTTTGTATAGCTGGAACTCCTTCCAGTTCTACAGAACTGACCTTGCTTCGATCTTGTCCGGATTTTGCTTTTGACATAGGCCGGACAACCCCAAATCTTAACTTACTTAAGAGATATGCTCTTCCCATACCATATCTCATATGGAGTGGTAGGCATTGATTTGATTGGAATATAATTTAATAGGTATGCAGCTTCTCATGTGCACAACCCCCAAAAGGAAACAAGTAACTCAGTAGTACTCATCATAGAGCGCACCATATCACATAGGGTGTGATTGCTCCGCCCCGATACACCGTTGTGCTGTGGTGTATACAGAGGAGTAACACTGAGAGAGAATCTCATTCTCCTTTAGAATAGTCCAGGAATCCCGTGCTCAAGTATTCTCCTCCCTGATCTCATCATAGGACATAATACTTATGCTTATATTGGTTCTATACTTCTGACTTATATTCTGTGAATATCTCAAAAGTTTCGGACTTGTGTTTCAACAGGAACATATGTTTGAATCTTGAGAAATTATCAGAGAATGTAATGAAGTATAAAGAACCGGTCCTGGTATATGTAGACAGGGGACCTTACATACATCATCATGTATCAGTCCCAAGAGTTTACTAACTCTTTCTCTGTTTCCAGTAAACAGAGCTATGGTCATCTTATCTTTGTGACATGAATGGCAAGTTTCATAAGATGTAAATTTAAACTGATTTAAATATGCATCTAAAATGTAACTTAAGCTAGTCGGGTCACATTGATATGACCTAGTCTACAATACCTCAAAGAGGAATCGTTCAATTCTGAACTCTTCCTCTTGTGTGTGTTTTATACATTATGAACTGTGGTCTGATTTAGAATGTATATGCTTTTAGATAACGTGCCTGAACCGATCAACTATTGATATAGGAAATGTTCAAAACATTATCCAACAATACAAAATTATATCCTTTCTTCACTAATAAAGAGACTGATATGATTTTGTATATCAGGTTCGGTATCTAATAACATTCATTCAGAATCAGTGTGTTTTGGTAATACAGGGTGATAGTGACCAACAGACTTGGCTGCAACACTTGCACCGTTTTCTGTCTCATGAAACTTATCATCCGTTCTCAGTTCTCTACCTTTCTGTAGCCCTATGTAACAGATTACATATGCGGGATCCTGATCCGGTATCTAATACCCAGGACGTAGAGGATACAGAGAAACGGTTCTTTGTAATGAACGCACCCGAAGGAGATGCATCTTATGCACTTTCTTCATTTGGGCGGCATGAGAATCCTGGTATTCCCCTATTTCCTGCTCGGTCTTATAACAATTATAAGTTAGAGCGGGACCAACGTTCCCCAGCTCAGCATAACAAGCGGGTTCGGTCAATACATCCATATTATTATCTTGATTAAGGCGTGACATGGTCTCTACTTGGAGAGAGAGAGGAGAAAACACTCTGCGTGCGCTCTTACAAGATTAGATTGGTTATATATTTTATCTAATCAGGATGGCTCCCACTGTTTTTATCAAATCTTCCTTCAAACCCTAAAAGGAAAGACTAGCCGGGATTAATTACATTCTACAAGTTCGCCAATCATTCAACCAGGCCAGTACCGGTACTTTGAGGGAGGTTCCCCGTGTTTTCGCACAGACCTAATTAAAGTAAACCTCATTTTCCCAGGGGCGTAACCCCGTTGACACCTTTCTAGACACCTACTTGATCGGCTAATTGTAAAGTGCAAACCTCTCCCAGGAGTAACAATTACTCGCAGTGGGTATCGAGATCCAACTATCATATAGAAGGTATGCAATCTCATTGCAAATTTCAACACTTGAAACTCCCGATAATGGTTTTTTACCCCTTGCACCTATGACCTTGGCTAAGGTCAAAAAATCATAAGCACTAGTCATGTTCTACCCGTCATTTCGTGATTAATTAGACCCACCCACATGACCCTTGGCTATGGTCAACAAAGCCACATGACTGTCCTAACTAATCGCATCATATGCGGTGTAGGAAGACATCACTTAGCTACCGTATACTGTGCATTGACTATGGTCAACAAACACAGCACGAATACTAAGTACTCTACTTCCTCACATGACGGAGGGTTGCGGATGGTTTTTAAGAAAACCTTTAACGCTTTGAACTTGATCTCGCTGCAGAATTAAATAGTTTTTAAATGGAGTGCTTTTGAGGCTTTTCTAGTTTTGCTAAAGGGGTCACTCCCGGTGAAGGGATCGTCGGCCCTTTCCTCATCGAATAAGGTGCAGGATATATCATATATACCGCTGTGCAAAGCAAAGACTATAGAAGAAATCAAAAGACAAACCAAGGGTTGTAGCATCTGCCAGTTATTGCTAAAGCGGTCACTCCCGGTGAAGGGATCTCGGCCCTTTCCTTATCGAATAAGGTGCAGGATGTTCTACAAGGAACATCGCGATGCAAAGCAAGAACTGTAGCTACCTGTTTTTGAAAATTCGATTCCACAACATCTTTTAGGTTTATTTTCTTTCATTAATCACATTAATGAATGTCCCATCATTTAAGTCCACCTAAACATCACAGATAATTATAACGTACGCTTATGCCATCCGCATTCGCCTCGATGTCCCGTCTGCACCGTTAGGTTAGGTAACTAACGGCAGAGCAGGGCAGGGCTAGCGCGGGTGTAAAACATAAGCAGCGTCTATATAATATATCATATATACTATATACAATATCTATCTGAACAAATCACAAGATCACATCATAGATAACGCAGCAGAAAATATCATATGAAATATTGGATATACTAGGACGTCCGTGTTTTATTTTGCGCCTGTATAAAACACGGATTCCACGGTCGTGATGAATAGCCAATCCCATACCCCTAGACCCCTACGAGAGCGACAAGTAACCCTACCAATTCTAGAGTTAGGAGACCCGGACTCGACTCCTCGAGATGGTCTCCCACTGGACCCTAGAACCCGGTTACATGTGCTCCCCGCCTTGGGTCTATCCTAATGCGGAAAAGCAAATAATATGCAATGGTGACATTAACCTCAACCCGGAAGTGCCCCAATAAAAGAATATTACATACAAGTTTTTTGCATGAATGAAAATGAAAAACACTCATCTCACATAAAAAAAACCCGACTATTCAAACACGACGATCCAATATAACATATCCAGCAACACATAACATCGCATGTCATCAACGTAAGTAAATATGCCCATCCCAATTGTCGTTGACATATAGCAACGAAACCGGCGATATCACATATTACACTTACGGTCACAGAAAAGAAAGTGTAAAACTACAGCAGTTGGAATCCGCAACCTCTTTAGACATCGCATGCGTAATCAAATGAATTCCTTAGACATCGCATGCCTAACAATTATAAACCCCGCATTTTAGTCTTATTATCGAAAATACTTTTCAATATCAAGTCGGGCAATTCAACAAGATTCCCGACATCCAGAACGAATGCTCGTCGCAAACTTTAGTATACGGCCGCACCCCCGATACTGTCGACGAAGTGCACTAGGGCGGAACACCGCTGCCGCGAGCACCCGAACGGATGCTTTCGGCGACGGGGTTCTCCTACAGTCACTTGGTCGGGGCTATGGGGTGTGGCTATCTATTAAGTTTACCGGCGAGTATCCGCGTACGCAACGTGATTGCGACGGAATTTTGATCACATCAAAATTCCGCGGCAACCGATCAAGTGAGACTAAAGTGCTATGTTTATAACATTCAAATCAGTTATCTCATAACTATTTGTGGATTCCAAATATTGTATCACATTCCAGATAAACAGAAAATGTTAAACTTTCCGATCGAACAATCAAACACCCAAGTTTTTCCGAAACAGCTCAACACATGAAATGAGTTTAAAACATCCACTTCATGCAACAGTACCAACGGTCCAGCCGTAGAAGGGTCAAGCCAACGCCTCACATGTGGCACGCCGTACTGCCCCAAACCCTAAGGTTCAAAGGGCAGTTCAAGACGATCACATAATCGAGTTAAGGTTTGTTGTCTTCTAGAGGGTCCATCGAGTTACTTGCACTACTTAGAACGTTATTAAACTGCGGAAAAATCCAACAATTGGAAATTTCCCGGCAGGGGAAAAAGTGGGTATTTATATCCGGTCGAACTTTTTAACACTTTCTGAAATACCCGGGAAAAACACACAGACGAAGTTAGAATTTCCGATCGAATCAACGAGTCCCCAATACAACCCAGAAAACTCAACTCTTGAGTGCAAATTAAAAATTCCCAGAATACACAGGAACAATATTAAGACATTACTGTTTAAACAGTGAACAAAGAGGCCACTTTATGGCCGCGGAACCGTCGCGTGACCTAGGGTAAGGCCGCGGTTCCGCGGCGCCTTTATTGAATTGGGGTCACGTGCTTCACAGTAATGCTTAGAAATTCCTGCTGATTTTTTTGAGTATTTTTAATTAGGAAAAAACCACATTTTCAGAAAATGTACAGAGAGGGTTAAAGGTTTGGGTTTCGGGGTTCGATCGGATTTCTAACATCGTCTACACTTCGCCTAAAGCTCTAGCTAGGCTCTGATACCACTGTAGGGTTCCTAGGCACACTCATGAGGTTCCACAAGGCATCAACCATGCCAAATTGAAAAATTTATGTGCCGAGAAACCCTATGCAAGATCGTTAACTAGAGGATAGGCGAAAACAATGCAAGTTAACAACTTAACTACAAGTGAAAGGGACTACAACCTTTGTAAATCCATTCCTCCACTTCTTTAGCTCCGTGATGACGTCCCTCCGCTACGATCAACCGGATCCCGGACTCTAGCGTTGGTTTCATCGGAGAAATGATCAGGCTAGGTCATTGACTTCGAAGCCGAAGATGATCTACGTCGAGGCGACTCAAACCCAAGTTGCATCTTCATTAGGTCATGAAACTTGTGAAGATAACACCCTATACAACATGGCAAGTGGTGGAGGATGAAGAAATAGGAAGTGGGTTCACTTTGGATTTAGATTTCTCACTTGATTTCATCACTTGAAATTTTCAAGAAAGGTTTTCTTATCTTCATGAAGAAGATGAAGAAGAAAAAGAAGGAAAATGAATTATCTTGAAAATAATAAATCAAGTGAATACTTATCATAAAGCAACCATGGATGAGGTTAACACATGTAGAGAATAAACTAGGGTTTAGGTGTAATGGTTAGGTTAAGGCATAAAACAAAATGGCTAGACTTTTCAAAGCTTCATGAAGCTTCAAGAATAAAACAAGAAAGCCACCATTTTATTTTTGAAAAAAATAAAAGAATAAAATAAATAAATAAGTTAAAACCCTAACCATTAACCTAAACATGGTATAAAGCATACACACACCTAAGTTTGCATGTATCATCAAACATGATACAAACTAGTGCACAAACATATATCACATATACAACTTATGCATATCAAGTGAGAAAATCAACCTTAAGTGAACCACTACTAGTTAATGTAAAGTAATATATCAAATATATAATTATACATTAAATCATTAAATCAACACTTGATTTAATGATCCGGTCATACTGCATATAACCGACTAATATCAAGTGTATCAATATATCGAATCAACATTTGATTCGGTAACCCGGCTATATCATATATAACCGTCCGATGATACAAATCGCGAGAATAGAATTCAGTATCACATACTGGTATTATTCTCGGTCCCGCACAAATCTCATATGTGCTCCTATTTCGTTTCGCTTGAGCCAGGAAACCTCTGTGTAGGACTCTAAAGACTCGTCAATACGCCGGCAGTAGGTGATGATCATATCAAACACCCACAAGCCGCAAGCGGTCTGCTAAACGTAACGGCCACCCGGGTATTGAGCGATCAGAAGATCAACGAGCAAGCCCGCTCACACTCCTGTGAATCCAACCAGCAACACTTACCGTACAGTCCGGTCTGTTCGTCTGATATGTCGCATATCTCGTGTAGGGGTGGTAAACGTCAGACCCCAGTAGCTTCATAAGTCATGCCGATGTAAGGTCCATAACAAGCATGAAACTACTGATAACACTTACCAGTAAATCAGAGCAACCCTGGCTAGTGATTTCCAGTTATGTCCAGTCGAGCATAGCGCAACATCAACCCACAATACCGGGAGAGATGAATCCCCTCCTATCGCTCATTGCCTCCATGTGAATCGGGACTGTACCCAAAAACCACCTGTTTGCAAGACTCAGTAGAGCCGTGGTAGGGTGGAAATCAAAGCACAGTGGGAGACACACAAGACTCTATGACAATCTCGGGTCAACAGACTAAGCTGTACCAGTGTCACCAGAGAACTGCCATCTGACGTAAGGTATAATACCATCTGGGAGTTCTCGGCGTGTCCGTTCAGTGTACCCAGTCACCAGTGAGCACCCGCATACCATCTCTGATGTCAAACACCAATGGATATGGGATCATCCATCGCCCATCACATGGGTCGAGAAGATATACGCTAGTCTACTCTGGAATATCGATGCCCCGTCTCGATATTCCCACGACTAGGAACATTGAAGGATGTACTCATTGACTACCCAGGCCCCACTAGTATGATCTTCATCATAGTCCTGGAAGTCGAGTACACATCCTAAGGGCTTTATCAACATGTAATAGAGATACAACAAGTATACATTTTAAAATAAAGTGCAACCAGATAGCGTACTATCATGTCGAGCAAGAAAGTCCGACCTATATATGTCCCAGCATCCACTACATTATACATCCTATGTACAGTAATGGCCTCTAGGGCATACATATAACTAACAAGATTGTAGCACGAACTGCCGTATTTCTCGTTTTATACGTGGATGAAATTCTCTTGATAGGAAATGACATTCCTATGCTACAATCTGTCAAAGGGTTCTTGTCACACAGGTTCACCATGAAAGACCTGGGTGATGTCTCTTACATTGTGGAGATCCGGATCTATCGTGATAGGTCCAAAAGGATATTACGACTTTCACAGTCCAGGTACATCGACACCATACTGAAAAGATTCAGTATGGAGGATTCCAAGCGCGGTAATTTACCGGCTTGTCACGGGATCACCCTCTCCAAAGAGATGTCTCCCAAGACTTATTTTGAAAGGGATCACATGTATATTAAACCCTAGGCCTCTGCGGTAGGCTCTATAATGTATGCGATGTTGTGTACCAGACCAGATGTAGCTTATGCACTGAGTGTAGTTAGCCGGTATCAGTAAACCCTGGGGAGAAGCACTGGATAGAGGTAAAGAACATTCTAAAGTACATGAGAAGGACTAAGGATATGTTTTTGGTTTACGGCGGAAAAGACCTCCAGATCGAGGCCTTTGCTGACTCCAGCTTCCAGAGTGACAAGGATGACTCTAAATCCAAGTCGGTTATGTCTTTACCCTCAATGGAGGGACGGTGTGTTGGAAGAGTTCCAAACAGGAAACCGTTGCTAACTCAACGATGGAAGCGGAGTATATTGCAGCATCTGATGCCGCAAAAGAAGCTGTCTGGATGAGGAAGTTCTTGATAGAACTTCTGGTGGTTCCGTCCATTGTTGATCCAATACCTCTGTATTGTGACAACAACGGGGCTATAGCTTTAGCAAAGGAACCCTGGTCCCATCAGAAGTCCAGACACATCTTGAGGCGGTATCACCTGATCAGGAAGATCGTGGATCGCCGAGAGATCGAGGTTCGAAGGGTTGCTACAGAAGATAACACTGCAGATCCATTCACAAAGGCCATTCCTCACACGCAGTTCGAGAGGCTATTCGAGATGATAGGTCTGCGATATGCCAGCACATGCCCTTAGTGCAAGTGGGAGATTGTTAGTATGATATGCCCTAGTGGCCATTATTGTATAGTACTAGTTTGTATATTACATTTTGGAAGCTTGGGATATATACACGGATTGACATTCTTGCTCAAAATGGTAGTATGCTACTTGGTTTGTCTCTATCTTAATATGTGTATGTGTTTCTTTTGGCATATTGCTAATACATATTGATAGAGCCCTTAGGATCTTTTGCTTGACTACCAGCGTTGTGATGGCAGTCACACTAGTGGGGGCTGGGTAGTCTATAAGCACATCCTTATACAGGTCCCTGGTCGTAAGATTATCGAGAAAAGGCGTCGATACTCCAGAGTAGACTAGTGTATACGCTTCTCATACCAGGAGGGGAGATGGTCTGTCCCATAGCCATCAGTACGTCGTACTGGAGATAGTATGCAGGTGCTCGTTAGGTTATGAGTACACTGGACAGGACTCGCTGGGAACTGTTGGTTGGTATTATACCCATCGTCAGTTATCAGTTCCAAGGTGACATGAGTACAGCTTAGTCCGTTGACTTGACACTGTCACTTCTCCTCGAGTGTGTTCCCACTGTTCTTAGATTACTACCCTACCACGGCTCAAATGAATCATGCAAACATGTAGTAATTGGGTGCAATCCTGAAGCACTTAGAGGCAGTGAAGGTTAGACAGGATTCGTCTCTCCCGGTATTGGGAGTTGACATCGCGCTGTGTCTAGGAGAGCCATTACACAAAGTCCCTGGTTAGGGCAAGCGAGATTTACTGGTAGTGTTTCCAGTATTTTCTCAGGGTGTTCTGGGCTACACTCCGACACGACTTGTACCGCTATTAGGGGACTGATGTTTACCGCCCCCGTAGGCCCGACAAGCAATACTCTCAGACGAACAGACCGGACTGTACGGAGATTGTCACATTCAGGCCCAGTAGGAGTTCAGATGGGTTCACCTCATCGGTCTTCTTATCGGCATCTACCTGGGGACCGTTACATACAGCTAGTACCGCTTGCGTCTTGTGGTTAAACCCTCTGCCAGCGTAGTGTCGAGTCTTTAGAGTCCCAAACAGAGAGTTGTTTACCTTTAGGCAAAACAGAGTAGAGGTCGTATGGTTTTACGACGGGGTTCGTTCATATACGCGCACTTGTGCACGTTTGGTGTTCGGGTAGTTATTACTAGTGGGCTTTGGTTTAAGCCGGATCCTAGTATTTATTTTGGGATTGGTCGTGTCTCATTCTATTCGTGTTTCTTCGGAACACGAATGCGGGTACGTACGTAGAGTTGACAGAGGCGTAGAGGAAGAAACCTCATTAGGGTTTTTGACCATTAACTTGATCAAAACCCTAATGAGAATGAGAAATATGATTAATAATATTAATTAAGGATAATTGTATCATGGTTAGGGTTGGGTTGACCATTTGAATTGTTGACTTTCATTGACCTTGATATTTTCTTTATGCAAAAGATGCTTCTTGAAGCTTGCTTGGCATTACATGTATAATGCTAATGGTCAAATAAACTAACCATCACAATTTTCTTAATTATTATTATTATTAGCATATATCTTTAATATGAGAGCTCGGTTCATTCTTGACTCTCATTCTCTCATAACCTTTCTCTCTCATGGTTTGCTCCCCCTCTTCCTCTCTCTCAAAAGCTCTCTTATTTCATGAGTTGAAAAACATGAGCATTGTGAGTTAAAACCATTAAAACACCTCTATACTCACTCTGGGGTTCTTATTCTAGCAAGTCAAGAACTCTAGTTACTTCTTTGTTGAGGTGGGAGCTCAAGGTAGAGGCCCTCGGGTGGATCTTTCTTCGGCAAATAGAAGACGAAGAGGAGGAGCCGTCTACACCACTCAAAGGAGCACACAAGAAAGGAAAGCAACACAAGAAGAGAAAGAGTTCAAGAACTAGGTATAACCATCTAACCTAGTAGTTAGAACTTGTAGATAGATTGTTAGCTTTTGTTTAGCAAAGATCCTTCATGGTTAGTCTATGTTTCCAAGTGAGAAAAATTCGATTTTTACTCTTTCCGCCTCAACGTAACTACCGGGGTTGGTAACAAAGACTTACAAATACATGTCTATACCTAGAGAAATCACCTTTGAAAGTAATGAAGTAGGAATAGCCACTTTGTGCATGTGTAGACATTGGCCAACACACGTCTAAGTCCCAGGGGCTCAGTGGCTATTTCCCCGTGTCTAGTGAATGGAGTTTTTGTCATCTTTCCTATGATTCATGACTAACAAGTTGCATATGATTGATACTCAAACGGATCTAAGTATCTTTCTTTGTGTAACTTAGTCAGTCATGTTTCATTGATATTACCGAGTCTACAATGAAATAGAAAAGCTTAGTTTAATTATGGAGCTTTTCTTTTTAGTGAGTTTTTGACATTGAAAACATGATGTTGATTAAGAATGTATATTTCATTGCTTGGTGTACCCGACCGAACCCTTTCATGATTTAGGTGAATGTTGATAACATTGGTAACAAGTGCAAAATTATATCCTTCATTTGATAATAAAGACACTGATAAAATATTACACACCGTACTGGGTACACTAAAGCAATTATGCAACAAAAAAATATGTCCACTCGCCAATCCAAGGTGATATTCCCCTACTGCAATTGCGTCCACACTGGCTCCGTTGCCAACCTTGAAGGTCATATCACCTTTCCTCAAAAACCTACGGTTTCTCAGCGCCTGCAAAGAATTACAGATGTGAGATCCTGATCCAGTATCCTATACCCAGGAAGTAGAGTTTATGGAAAAGCAGTTTTCAATTACGAACACACCTGAAGCTGAAACCATAACTTGCTTCATGTCCTGATTCTTAGCCTTTAGGGCCCTGCAGTCCTTCCTCCAATGACCCTTCTTCCGACAATAGAAGCACTCGTCCTTTGTGGATGTCCCTCCCATCTTTTCCTTTCCTCTTCCATGCACCTTCTGCACACCTCCCCTCAGTTTGTTAGGGGCTTTCTTCTTCCCTTTGGCCTTGGCCTTGGATCTAGAAGAAGAAGATCCTCCTACAATAGAGCGGGTGTTCCCTTACTTTTGTTCAAGGTGCCCTCTGCCATCCTCAACATGTTGAGGAGCTCAGGAAGTGAAACTTGCTGGGTTACTTAGCGTGGCAGCAAGGTTTCGGGAGGTATCGTCCATTCCGTTTTCAAAAATTTGCCGTTCTAAAAAACCTTAACACCAGAATCTTAACTAGAGTTTTAAACGAAACAATATGTAAACAACTTTACTACTAAGTGAATGCAGAATATAACCTTTGTAGACCGGTCCTTCACGTCAAATGCTCCATGTAGAAGTCCCTTCGCTCCAAGTAGTGAACTCCAGAACTCTAGTATTGGTTCACATGAAGAAATGAACGTGATTGCTCGATGTCTTCGAGGCCAAAGATGATCTACGTCGAGGAGACTGAAGCTCATGCTAGCTCTTCACTGTTACGACCCGAAGGTACGGAATGTGACCGGCACTTAGATTACGAAACGTCTCAAGGCGTTACGTAACCTAAGTAAGCCAAAGCCCAGAAAATCTAAACCATAATCAAAAAGAGTGAAGGAAAAACCTTTTATGGAAACGATTTTAAACAAATTAAGCTATACTAATCCTTTTTTTTAAATATCAAAATTTTCCGAAAATTTCGGCAAAGTCTCCTTTGTACATACTGGCCCCAAACGGGTACAAACAAGAATATATAAACCTGTAATGATATAATGACATCCCCAAGCGGGAGCTAGCTCTTCGTCCAAGGCGGATCACAACCACATGCAATATATGTATATAACATCAACCAAATAAGCATAAATAAACACAAAAAAAATAAGAAAAACATAACGTCGGCTCAAGTGAGCTCGACCCCAGAGAAAACCACATATACAAAAATCCCTCGGTCTCATCACTAGGTCGCATATACAATAGAAGGAGTGGTAGATGGAGAATACTTGATACAATGATAGTACAAAAAGAGACAAAAGTGTCCTCGCAACCCACCAACGAGCAATGTCGTGAGTCCAAGCAAAAGATACCAAGGAAAAGTACGCCCGCCGCTACAAGGCTGATGGGTCCGACCTGCAAGACACTGTGGCAAAAAGGGGGTTAGTTGCCAGCTCATGAGTACTAAGAAAAATCTAATAAGGCTATCGTAAGAATGCACGCAATTACGTCACGACCTACATGTACTAACATGTTGCGATGCAAATCTGGATGTAACAAGCTTGTAAAAAAAATCAACACAAAAATCATGATGTATACGATATTAGAAGTTTTATATCTTTTACTCAGTAAAACCCTTTAATGAAGTGAACTGAAATATCATCATAGAAATCAACTGAAATATGTGTCCAGCATCGATACAAACTATGTATATCTCCAAACTATGTATATCTTATTATCTCATATCTCTGTATCTCAAATCCTAATATCTCGGGCTCCGGTAGTCCGAATCGGCCCTTACCATCCAATCACACGACTGCGGTCGGTATCCTCCGGATATCCGCCGCGTCTCAAATAACCGATAGGTAATGCTCACCTGCCGGGCTCAATGCCATCATCTGCGATCTTCTTGCCCCGAGGTACCATACCGGGCCTACCATGTACCCGCAGACGGTGCATCCCCCTCCTCGAATCGGGTATCTGATAATGCTTAAGAACCGAGAAAACTCATGGTGGACGCTACACACATTCACATCACGTGAAAACAGTAAATTTCTGTTTTTAAAATGATAAGAGGCTTTGAAAATTCTTGTGGTTTTCTCAAAAATCCAGAAATCTCATCAATACAGAAATCCTCAAGAAAAAGAAGCATAATACATGTACATGTGGTAAAATGATACTGTCTATGATATCCATAACATGAAATGCGATTCATGGCTGAAAGTTTATATATGAATGATGATGAAATGCAATATACATATGCGACTATCAATTTAAGTACCAAGCATGATGCAAATGTCATGTTGCTAATCTAGAAGTTTCTAAGTGTTCGTGGCATAGCAATTTCCAAAGCGTGTGTGTGTTCACAAGAAGAGTGCACGTGCAGTATTAACCAATGGTAATAGTGCAAGAGTCCTATGAGATGACATCGCCTATTTTCATATGTATGAGATGGTACGATGAAAAAGGTAGTTAACTAAATAACTGTGCATATAGTTTGCAAGTAATAAAGTAATCCTAGCTATAGGGCGCCTCACGCCATCCAGACATTTCCCCATAGATGTATACATCTACTCACCCGGAGGACTTGCTAATCTGATCCGACCACAACTTTGCCTTTGCGCGCCGCGTCCGATACTTCCGCAACCGATCCTAAAATTGCACAACACAAAACATAAGACTACTCATCCTGAAACGACGCAAAGTCATAATATGAAAAGATCAGTGTTCAAAAGTTAGGCACATTGTGCACTTGGTGCGCAGGACACACGAGACAATCGCTACAACCTTAACTAAAATCGTCGTTCGGGACGACAATCAAAATTAAAACCAGATAAAACCAATTTTGCATTCGTACACCCTAATTACCGTAGGAGATGCTAATAATATAATCAAGATATCTAAATTAATTCACCACCTAATTATTTAGAAAACCTAGCAAGCACCTAAATTCCATATTTGGTGGAAACATCGAAGATTAACGATAAAGTGACCACAACCTCGTACAATCATCCAAACTAAACCACTAGATAGCCTCTACACTTAATTTAACCTATTTGCAATGCTTCAAACCCTAATTCAAAAATCAAACCCTTTTCTTGATTTTCTTAAACTAGCAATTACAATCAATTTAACACTTGAAAATTCTAGTTTAGCATAGTTAAACTACAAATTAACCATAAGGTTAGAATTATACCTCTTATGTTTTGAACCCTAGCTTGCACTTAGCCTCCAAAGATGTCTCCTTTCTCCATATTTAAACTAAAATTGGTTTAAGAGATAAAATAAGGATTTGTTTTGAATTTGTGAAGAAATTTGTGAATTTTTGATGGATTTGTGATGAAATTAGAAGTGAAAAGAGAAGGAGGGAAATGGGGGAAACTGCAGGGAGAGACTCGGCCTGTGGGAGGGAGTGGGGAAATGTGAGAGAATTGTGTGGAATTTTCCAAAGAAAAATATCCCTCAAGCTCAATTAATGGCATTCACATCAATTCCTAATTAAAATTTCATTTTTATTTCATTTTAGACCATAGAAACAACGAGACTTGTAAAAACTTGATAAAATATATGTTACCACTAGGTTTTAGTTTGTAATGGTTCCTAAGTATGTGATTCACCCATTCAAATTTATATTTATCACTAATTTAATTTATATTTAAAAGCTTAAAATAATATTAAAAATAATTAATAAAAGAATTTTTTTTAATTTACTAGAAATTTATAAGCGACAATTTACTAACCAATTACTAGAAATTTCATATCTAAATTTTGTATAATTAGGCCTATATTAAAAAATAATTATTTTTACGTCTTACAGAAAATACTGATTATTTTACCGATTATCGAAAAACTACCTAAACGATTTTCAAAATGTTACAATCATCCCCCATTAAAGAAATTCGGTCCCCGAATTTAAAATTTAACTACGTGTTCCTTCAAAAAGATGGGGATATTTCTTCCTCGTCTCGTCCTCGGTCTCCCGAGTGACCTCCTCGCTGTTCGGGCCACGCCAAAGAACCTTGACGGACGGTATAACCTTCGACCTCAATTTTTTCACCTGCCGATCCAAAATGACCACCGGCTGCTCGGTGAATGAAAGATCGCGCTCCTGCTGGATCGTCTGGTGCTGAATCGCATGAGAAGGGTTATGAAGGTACTTGCGGAGCATCGAAACGTGGAACACGGGGTGAACATCTGGGAAGCTGGGCGGAAGAGCTAACCGATAAGCCACCGAACCGACACGCTCTAGGATCTCGAAGGGACCAACATATCTAGGACTAAGCTTCCATTTCCGCCCAAATCTCATCACGCCCTTCATCGGAGAGATCCTCAGGAAAACATGATCGCCAACAGCGAACTCGAGTCGGCGACGGCGTCTGTCAGCCTATGATTTCTTCCTACTCTGGGCCGCTCTCATCCTGTCCCGAATAAGCTGTATCTTTTCGGTCATCTCCTGTACGATCTGCGGCCCGAAAATACTGCTCTCCCTGAGCTCTATCCAACATACGGGCGATCAACATCTCCTCCCATATAAAGCCTCAAAAGGTGACATCTGAATCGTCTCCTTGAAGCTATTATTGTAGGAGAACTCGATCAAGGGCAAATGATGATCCCAGCTACCACCAAAATCTAAAACACAAGTTTTGAGCATGTCCTCAAGAGTCTGAATAGTACGCTCTGACTGATCGTCAGTCTGAGGATGAAAAGCTGTGCTAAAACTCAATATGGTACCCAAAGCCTCCTGAAGTTTCCGCCATAATCGGCCGGTAAACTGGGTGCCCCGGTCGGACACGATGCAAGTCGGGACGCCATGCAGTCGCACGATCTCGTCAATATAAACCTGGGTGTACTAAGCAAATCCATAAGTGGTCTTCACTGGCAGAAAGTGAGCCGCTTTCGTCAATCGATCTATAATCACCCAAATAGAATCATACCCTTGACTGGTCCTGGGTAGACCCATAATGAAGTCTATGGAGACCTGTTCCCACTTCCAATCAGGAATGGGCAAAGGCTGTAACTCGCCGGCTAGCCTCTGGTGCTCGGCCTTGACTTCTGACAAGTCAGGCATCTCTATACGAAGTCCGTAACATCCTTCTTCATCACGTCCCACCAGTAATCCTTTATCAAATCACGGTACATCTTGGTGGAACCTAGATGAACACTTTATACTGATCTATGTGCCTCCTCAAGAATATCACGCCTCAGTCCCTCAGAATCTGTTACGCACAGTCGAGTCCCAAATCGAAGTATCCCCTGATCATCAATCATGAACTCGGAATCTCTGCCCTGCCGAATTTGCTCGATAATCTCTAAAATACGGGCATCACCGGACGGTGCCTCGTGGATATGGTCAAGTAACTGTGGGTGTGCTCTGAAATGGGCCAGCTGTCCCCCAGTAGGAGTAAACTCGAACTGTACTCGGCTATCACATAGCATCTGCCAATCCGCCGTCGACTGCATCTGTATTGTGCTCAAATAAGTTAAGCTACCTCTGGGCCTCCTACTCAAAGCATCTGCCACCACATTCGCCTTGCCCGGATGGTATATAATCTCGCAGTCATAATCTTTCACCAACTCCATCCAATGGCGGTGTCTCAGATTCAGATCTTGCTGCTGAAAGATATACTTCAAGCTCTTGTGGTCTGTGAATATCTGGCACGACTCGCCGTATAGGTAATGTCTCCAGATCTTGAGTGCAAACACCACTGCAGCCATCTCTAAATCATGAGTGGGGTAGTTCTGCTCGTGCTTCCTCAGTTACCGAGAAGCATACACGATAACTCTGTCATGCTGCATCAATATACAGCCCAGCCCCACTCGAGAAACATCACAATATACCACGAAACCGCCCCATCTTGAAGGCAATGATAACACTGGTGCAGTAGTCAGACGAGTCTTCAACTGCTGGAAGCTATCCTCACATGCCTTGGTCCAATCAAAAAGAACCCCCTTCCTTGTCTACCCGGTCAACGGTGTGGCAATACGAGAAAAGTCCTTGACAAAACGTCGATAATAGCCGGCCAGACCTAGAAAGCTGCGAACCTCTGTAACTGATACCGGTCTGGGCCAACGCTGAACTACCTCGATCTTCTTCGGGTCCACACAAATACAATCTCACATCACCACGTGACCTAAGAAGACGACACTGTCTAGCCAAAATGCGCACTTGGAAAATTTAGCGAACAGCTGATGCTCCCTCAAAGTCTGCAATATGATATGCAAGTGCTGCTCGTGCTCCTCCCAGCTCCGAGAATATACCAAGATGTCTTCAATGAAAACAATGATGAACTGATCAAGATACGGCCTGAATACATGGATCATCAAGTCCATAAATGCTTCCAGGGCATTGGTGAGCCCGAACGACATCACCAAGAACTCGTAATGACCATATCGTGTACGGAAAGCAGTCTTCGGAATATCATCCTTCCGAACCCGCAACTGGTGATAACCCGACCGTAAATAAACCTTCGAGAAATACCCTGCACCCTGGAGCTGATCAAATAAGTCGTCATTGCGGGGTAGGGGATATCTGTTCTGCACAGTAACCCGGTTCAGCTGACGATAATCGATGCATAAGATCATACTGCCGTCCTTCTTCTTAACAAACAAGACGGTAGCACCCCAAGGTGACACACTCGGTCGGATAAGCCCTTTATCCAACAAGTCCTGTAACTGATCCTTCAGCTCTCTAAGCTGCGCCGGGGCCATCCAATAAGGCGATATAGAGATTGGCCCTGTGCCAGGGATTAATTCAATGCAGAACACTATCTCGCGCTCTGGCGGCAGACCAGGCAGCTCATCAGGGAATACATCAGGAAACTTTCTCACAACAGGGACCTGGTCCAATGGAATCTCGGTGGTGCTAGTATCACAAACATAGGCTAAGAATCCCTGATACCCTTTCCGCAAGAGCTGACCAGCGCGACGAGAAGAAATCAAGCTGGGAAGGGTGGCACTACGATCTCCGTGAATAACCGGAACCGGCTCACCAGGAAAGCTGAATCTGACTGCCTTCTCACGGCAGTCCACAGATGCATAACAGGTGGCTAGCCAGTCCATACCAAGAAGAACGTCAAATTCTAGCATATCGAGGAGAATCAAATCAACTGAAGAATCCCTCTCCCCGATACGAACTGGACACGATCGGTACACAAAACTAGCAACAAACGACTCGCCTACCAGAGTAATAAAAACAAGCGGCTGATCTAACGAAGAAGACTCTCGGCCCAACCTCGGCGCAAAGTATGTGGATACATAAGAATGTGTGGAGCCTGGATCAAATAACACCTGTGCATCAAAAGAACATACTGGCAGAGTACATGTCACAACGGCATTGGATGCCTGCGCATCCTGTGGAGTCAAAGCGAATACTCGGCCCTGTCCACCACTAATAGCTGTCTGTCCCCTGCCTCTGCCTCTGCCTCTATCGCCTCGTCCTCTCTGAACAAGAACGCCACGCCCACGGCCTCTAGGAGCATCTTCCTGGCGTGGAACATCATTAGGGGTAGGAAGTAGAGCTCTCTGAGGGGGTGGTGATGGTGGTAAGGTCACATGTGGAATGGTCGCCGTGCTCTGGCTCCTCGTAGTACAATTCTTGACACGATGATATGGACTCACACAATGATAACATACCGGCGATGGCTGCTGACCTGATAAATAAGAGAAGAATAACTGGCCTCACATCATACCTCGACCACCACCATATCCTATGAAGGGTCCCCCACGACCTCTGCCTGCCATGCCTCTGCCAAACCGCACTGGAGCTGATGTATCTGTACAAATCCTCTTCGGTACCGAAACAACCGAAGTCTCTAAAGTGCGCTCCTCTAAAAGTAAGGCTGCATCCATCGCAGCTGCATAATTGTCAAAGTGTTGGGCGCCGATGGCAATAAATAACCGCGTGTCAAGCCCTCGCACAAACCTCTTTATCCTCTTCTCTTCAGTGTCTACTAGGTACGGAGCATATCGGGACAACTGAGTAAACTGTATGTCATACTCTGACACTGTCATCCCTGGAGTCATACGCAAGGCCTCAAAACTACGGGCTCGAGCATCTCGGAAACTCTCCGGAAGAAAACGGGCAAGAAATGCAGCTGTGAAATCGTCCCAAGTCATAGGAAGTAGACCTGCAGATCGGCCCCTCTCTACTGAATCATACCATGTCTGAGCAAGGCCCTCCAGACGAAAACTCGCAAACTCCACCCATCTATCATTAGAAAACCTCAACGAACGGAAAATCCTAGCCATCCTATCGAGAAATGCCTGAGGGTCCTCTGTCGCATCTGTGCCGGTAAAGGCTGGAGGTCTCAGCCTCATAAACTCCTGTAATGATACGGGGATAGTCGCAGTAGTAGCAGGAACAACTGTCTCGGCAGCAGGTACAATCATGTTCTGTGCGGTGGAAGGAACATCCTCAGATCTCCGTGCCCGAATGGCCTCAACTAAAGATCCCATCATCTGGCGCAACTCCTGCATACCGGCTTCTAATCTAGCAATACGGCCTGGAGAAGGTGGATCAATCTTACCCTGAGGGGTAAGCATGTCGTCCCGCTCGATCCTTGCCTCAAACGAGCCCGCTCGAATCTCATCCCTAGCGACAGCCCTCTGAGCCCTCGTAGTCTTTGGCGGCATCGAAGCTGGAATAAGAAACATGAGCGATAAGAACATTGCAATTGAATCAAGGGATGCATGGAATCAAGAAAGGAAATAAAGCAATTATGTCCTAAGGTCACTTAGGCGGAGTACCGTATCGTAAGTATGCCGCAGAACATTCACATACTACACCACTCTACATAAGTCACCTACTCCATCTACCAAGAGTCGTCCTACACTTAGAAAGGTAAAACCTATTGCTCTGATACCAACTTTGTCACGACCCGAAGGTACGGAACGTGACTAGCACTTAGATTACGAGACGTCTCAAGGCGTAATGTAACCTAAGTCAGCCAAAGCCCAGAAAATCTAAACCATAATCAAAAAGAGTGAAAGAAAACCTTTTATGGAAACGATTTTAAACCAATTAAGCTATATTAATCCTTTTTTTTTAAATATCAAAATTTTCCGAAAATTTCGGCAGAGACTCCTTTGTACATACTGGCCTTAAACGGGTACAAACAAGAATATATAAACCTATAATGATATAATGGCATCCCCAAGATGGAGCTAGCTCTTCGCCCAAGGCGGATCACAACCACACACAATATATGTATATAACATCAAGCAAATAAGCATAAAGAAACACAAAAAAATAAGAAAAACATAACGTCGGCTCAAGTGAGTTCGACCCCAGAGAAAACCATATATACACAAATCCCCCGGTCTCATCACTAGGTCACATATACAATAGAAGGCGTGGTAGATAGAGAATACTAGATACAATGATAGTACAAAAAGTGACAAAAGTGTCCTCGTAACCCACCTACGAGCAATGTCGTGAGTCCGAGCAAAAGATACCAAGGAAATGTACGCCCGCCGCTACAAGGCTGACGGTTCCGACCTGCAAGACACTGTGGCACAACGGGGGTGAGTTGCCAGCTCGTGAGTAGTAAGTAAAATCTAATAAGGCTATCTTAAGAACGCACAGAATTACGTCACGGCCTACATGTACTAACATGATGCGATGCAAATCTGGATGTAACATGCTTGTAAAAAAATCAACACAAAATTCATGATGTATCTGATATGAGAAGTTTTATCTTTTACTTACTAAAACCCTTTTATGAAGTGAACTGAAATATCATTATAGAAATCAGCTGAAATATGTGTCCCGCATTGATACAAACTATGTACATCTTAATATCTCATATCTTTGTACCTCAAATCCCAATATCTCGGGCTCCGGCAGTCCTTATCGGCCCATACCATCGAATCACACGACTACGGTCGGAATCCTCCGAATATCCTCCACGTCACAAATAACCGGTAGGTAATGCTCCCCTGCCGGTCTCAACGCCATCATCTGCGATCTTCTTGCCCTGAGGTACCATACCGGGCCCACCATGTACCTGCAGACGGTGCATCCCCCTCCTCGAATCGGGTATCTGATACTGATCAAGAACAAAAAAAACTCATTATGGACGCCACACACATCACATCACGAGAAAAATGCAAATTTCTGTTTTTAAAATAATAATAGGCTTTGAAAATTCTTGCGGTTTTCCCAAAAATCCAGAAATCTCATCAAAACAGAAATCCTCAAGAAAAAAAGCATAATACATGTACATGTGGGAAAATGATACTGTCTATGATATCCATAACATGAAATGCGATTCATGGCTGAAAGTTTATATATGAATGATGATGAAATGCGATATACATATGCGACTATCAATTTAAGTACCGAGCATGATGCAAATGTCATGATGCTAATCTAGCAGTTTCTAAGTGTTCGTGGCATAGCAATTTCCAAAGCGTGTGTGTGTTCACATGAAGAGTGCACGTGCAGTATTAACCAATGGTAATAGTGCAAGTGTACTATGAAATGACATCGCCTATTTGCATATGTATGAGATGGTATGATGAAATGAGATAGTTAACTAAATAACTGTGCATATAGTTTGCAAGTAATGAAGTAATCCTAGCTATGGGGCCCCTCGCGCCATCCAGACGATTTCCCCATAGATGTATATATCTACTCACACGGAGGCCTCGCTAGTCTGATCTGACCACAGCTTTGCCTTTGCGCGCCACGTCCGATACTTCCGCAACCGATCCTAAAATTGCACAACACAAAACATAATACTACTCATCCTGAAACAACCCAAAGTAACAATATGAAAAGATCAACGTTCACAAGTTAGGCACATTGTGCACTTGGTGCGCAGGACACACGAGACAATCACTACAACCTTAACTAGAATCGTCGTTAGGGACGACCATCGAAACTAAAACCCGATCAAACCAATTTCTCATTCGCACAGCATAATTACCGTAGGAGATTCTAATAATATAATCAAGATATCAAAATTAATTCACCACCTAATTATTTAGAAAACCTAGTAAGCACCTAAATTCCATTTTGGGTGCAAACATCGAAGATTAACGATAAAGTGACCACAACCTCGCACAATCATCCAAACTAAACAACTATATAGCCACTACACTTAATTTAACTTATTTCCAATGCTTCAAACCCTAATTCCAAAATGAAACCCTTTTCTTGAATTTCTTAAACTAGCAATTACAATCAATTTAACACTTGAAAATTCTAGTTTAGCATAGTTAAACTACAAATTAACCATAAGGTTAGAATTATACCTCTTAAGTTTTGAACCCTAGCTTGCACTTAGCCTCCAAAGATGGCCTCCTTTCTCCATGATTTAAACTAAAATTGGCTTAAGAAGAGATAGAATAAGGATTTTTTTTTGAATTTGTGAAGAAATTTGTGATTTTTTTATGGATTTGTGATGAAATTAGAAGTGAAAAGAGAATGGGAAAATATGGGAAACTACAGGGAAAGGCTTGGCCTGTGGGAGGGAGTGGGGAAATGTGAGAGAATTGTGTGGAATTTTTTAAAGAAAAATATCCCTCAAGCTCAATTACTGCCTTTCACATCAATTCCTAATTAAAATTTCATTTTTATTTCATTTTAGACCATAGAAACAACAAGACTTGTAAAAACTTGATAAAATTTATGTTACCACTAGTTTTTAGTTTGTAATGGTTCATAAGTATTTAATTCACCCATTCAAATTTGTATTTAGCACTAATTTACTGTATATTTAAAAGCATAAAATAATATTAAAAGTAATTAATTAAGGAATTTTTTTTAATTTACTAGAAATTTATATGTGACAATTTACTAACCAATTACTAGAAGTTTCAAATCTAAATTTTGTATAATTAGGCCTATATTGAAAAATAATTATTTTTACGTTTTACGGAAAAGAATGATTATTTTACCGATTATCGAAAAACTACCTAAACGATTTTCAAAATGTTACATTCACTAAATTAGGTTTTAGTGAATCAAACACTCTAAACTAAATGGGTAACAGTAGAGGATGATGAAGTAGGAAATGGGCTCACTTTAGATTTATTTTTCTCACAATATTTTCTCACCATTTTCAAAAGCTAGAATGCTTTTCATGAGGAAGAAGAACCTCTAGTGAAGAAGAAGAAGAAGAAGAAGAATGATAGAATGAACTCATGAGGTGAGAATAGCAACTATGGATGAGTAAGTGTCATACACTAACTCATGTAGAGAGTTAACCATAAAGTATAATGGTTGGGTTAACAAATATCTACAAGTGAAACAAAAATGGTGGACTTGGTCAATGTTTCCTCAAGCTACTACAAGCTTGTATCCATGACAATTTCCATCCAATTTTTGAATTACTTAGATAAATATAAACCCTACATTACATCAAGCATGGTGTAAGTCATACACACCCCCATGAAGCATGTATCATCAAACATGACACAATAAAATGTACATTAATATATATCACATATATACTATATGAACACAAGTGAGTAAAAGAAATGTTTAGTGAGCCAATATTAGTTAATGTACATTAATATATCAAATATATAATTATACATTAGATTATTAAACCAACACATGATTTAATAATTCGGCTATATCCTGTATAACCGACTAATATCAAATGCAACAACTTATCGAATCAACACTTGATCCGATAACCCGACTATATCATATATAACCGACCAATGTCACAAGTCGCAAGAATTGAATGCTGTATAACATACGCGCATTAATCTTGGTCCCGCACATATCACATATGTGCTCCTACTCCGTTTCGTATGAACTAGGAAACCTCTGTGTAGGACTCTAAAGACTCGTCAATACGCCGACAATAAGTGATGATCATATCAAACACCCACAAACCGCAAGCGGTCTGCTAAACGTAACGGCCACCCGGGTATTGAGCGATCATAAGATCAACAAGCAAGTCTGCTCATATTCCTGCGAACCAATTAGTAACACTACCGTACAGTCCGGTCTCTTCGTCAGATATGTCTCAAATCAACAGCCTCGGGGTGGTATAACATCAGACCCCAATACCCCGATAAGACATGCCGATGTAAGGTCCATAACGGTTCGAGAAACTACTGATAACACTTACCAGTAAATCTCGGCAACCCTGGCCAGGGATTTCCTGTAATGGCCAATCGTGCATAGCGCAACATCAACTCCCAATACCGAGAGAGACGAAGCCCCTCCTATCGCTAATTGCCTCCATGTGACTCGGGATTGTACCCAAAAACCACATTTTTGCACGATCTCTTGACCGTGGTATGGTGGAAATCAAAGCACAGTGGGAATCACACAAAACTCTATGACGATCTCGGGTCTATAGACTAACCTGTACCAGTGTCACCAGAGAACTGCTATCCGACGATAGGTATAATACTATCTAGGAGTTCTCGGCGAGTCCGTCCAGTGTACCCAGTCTCCACTGAGCACCCATATACCATATTTGATGTCAAACACGATCACTCATCATATGGGTCAAGATGCGCATACGCTAGTCTACTCTGGAGTATCGATGCCCTATCTCGATACTCCCACGACTTGGAACAATTATACAGTATACTTGTGGACTACCCTTGTCCCCACTAGTATGATCTCCATCATAGTCCTGGTAGTCAAGTACACATTCTAAGGGCTTTATCAACATGTGAGAGCAAGACAACATCATGTATACAAGTTAACAAGATAAAGTGCAACCGGATAGCATACTATCATGTCGAGCAAGAAAGTCCTCCATATATATGTCCAAGAATCCACTACAATATACATCCCATGTACAGTAATGGCATCTAAGGCATTCATATAACTATCAATCTCCCACTTGCACTAAGGCCATCTGTTGTAGTATCCAATACCCAACAATATAGCAGTGGTTGTAGTATCCCATACTCAACCATCCTAAAAATCTCTCAAATAGTATTTGGGGAAGCAGGCCTTGTTGAGTGGATCCGCCGTGTTAACCTCAAAATCTTCTCTCCTTACCTCGATCCCTTGGAGATCAACCATCTCCCTAATCAGGTGATACTTGCCTCAGAATATGTCTGGAACGCTGATGGGACCATGTTCCTAGGCCAAAGCCACAACTCCATTGTTGTCACAATAAAAAATATTGGATGCTCAATGGTAGGAACCATGTTCATCTCATGAACAAGAAATGCCCAGACAGGAACTTTGGCAGCATCGTTGGTAGCAATGTATTCAGCCTTTATCGTCTAGTATGCCTCGGTATCTAGCTTAGAACTTTTCCTAGATACCGTCCCTCCACTGAGGGTAAAAACAATGCCTGTAACTGACTTTTAGTCGACCTTATCACTCTGGAAGCTTGAACCAAGAACATTCTTTTAGTGCTTCTCAATTACTTAAGAATTTCCTCCACAGCTGTCCAGTAATTCTCCCAAGATCCGATTGATTCCTGATCACTACACCTAGTGAGTCATCTACATTTGGTCTGGTATATAACATCGCATACTCTGATAAGGCCTACTGCCGAAGCATAGGTTATCCCTTATACGCGAGCTCTCTCCAAATTAGTCTTGGAAGACATCTTTTTGGAGAGAGTGATTCCTGAGTAGGTGGACGAACCACCACGCTTAGAATCCTCCATACTAAACCCCTTTAGTATGTTGTTAATGTACCTGGATTTGGGACACTCCCAACATCCACTTAGATCTATCACCATAGATCATAATCTACAAGATGTAGTAGGTGTCATCCAGATCTTATATTAAGAATCCTCGTGATAAGAGGAGCTTGACCGAGTGTAGCATAGGAAACCATTTCCTATCAAGAGCATGCCATCTACGTACAATACGTGTAAGACAACCTCACTCTCTACAACATTCTTGTATATACAAGGTTCATCTACCATTTTGATGAAGTCAAACACTTTGACTGCCACATCAAAACAGATGTTCCAACTCCGCGATGTGTGCATTGATCCTGATGGACTTAAGCATATCTTTGAAAGTCTCTACTTTTCCATCTACACTAAGAATCTTCTCAAGATCCATTTGCTCCCAATGGGTTTTACCCCGTCAGGTGCAACATTCAAATTTATACTTTGTTTTGTACATGGATTCCATCTTTGATCGCATAAACTCCAGCCATTTCACAGAGTCCTCACTCGTGGCGGCCTTCCTGAACCTAGTTGAGCTATCATCTACCATGATGCAATCGCCGCTCCCACTGTCACCGAGAAGACCGTAGTATCTCTCAAGTAGATGAGGAACCCTACCAGATTCGCGGAGAGGCTGAGGTTCGTAGGAGACTATTGAATGATTTGGTTTCACCAAATCATCAGCTGTTAGTTTGTCTAGCTGGAACTCCTTCTGGTTCTACCACATGACCACTAATTTCTTCACAATAAATTCCCTTTCTAAAATGGTGGCATGCTGAGAAACAAAACACCTTTTGCTCCTAAGTGTGGTAGAAGATATTCCCTCACGAATTTTGGGATATCCTAACAAACTTACCGAACTGACCTTGCCTCGAGCTTGTCCCGATTCTGCCTTTCAACATAGGCCGGAAAACCCCATATCTTAACTCGTTTAAGACATGGTCTCTTCCTATTCCATATCTCATATGGAGTGGTAGGAACTGATTTGGATGGAACCCCATTCAATAGGTATGTAGCTTCTCAAGTGTATAACACCTAAAAGGAAACAGGTAACTCAGTAGTACTCATCATAGAGCGCGCCATATCTCATAGGGTGCGATACCTCCTCCCCGATACACCGTTGTACTGTGGTGTATACGAAGGAGTAAGCTAAAAGAGAATAACATTCTCTTTTAATTAATCCAGGAACTCCATGCCCAAGTATTCTATTGCTCGATCACATCGAAGGACATAATACTTTTACCCGTCTGGTTCTTTAACTTCAAGCTTATATTCCTTGAATTTCCCAAAATTTTTAGAATTTTGTTTCAATAGGAACATATGTCCAAATACTGAGATATGATCAGTGAATATAACGAAGTACGAAGAACCAACCTTGGCATTTGTAGGCATAGGACTATATACATCATCATGTTTCCGTCCCAAGAGTTCAAAAAATGTTTCTCTGTTTCAATTAAACGGAGTATTGGTCATGTTACCTTTTAGACAAGACTGGAAAGTAGCATAAGATGAAAATTCGAACAGATTCTCATATTCATCCTTATTTAACTTAGCTAGTCTTGTTGCAATGATATGACCAAGTCTACAATGCCTCAAGAAGGATTCGTTCATTTCTGAACTAATCCACTTGTGTGTGTTTTACATACTTTGAACTGTTGTTTTGATTTAGAACGTATATGCTATTATATAACGTTCCTGATCCAATCAACTCTTGATTCAGGAAAATTTTCACAACATTATCCTCCAATACAGAATTATATCCTTCTTTAACTTATTAAATAAACCGATGTAATGTTGTATATCAGGTTCGGTATGTAATAACACTCATTCAGAATCAATGTATTAATACAAGGTGATATTTGCCAACTGATTTGGCTGCAACATTTGCACCTGTTGGCCCATGGCGGCGACCGGCCGTCAGACCGACGCCAAATGCGGAACAAAAAATTTTTACAGAACCGGCGCCACCGCGACCCAAATTCCCGGATCGTTCCATTAACTGTAAACTAGCAAAATGAAAAAGAGGTTTGGAAAGAGATTATACCGATCGATCCGTGTTCTTCGGTCTTCAATCTCCGCGCCAAACTCCTGCTGCTGCGCCGACAAAGTCCGTTCCCCGATCACACCCGTCGAAGCGGCACCACGTCTATGAATCTTTATACGGGCTCCCGCCTCAAAACCGAGGCAACTCGGACATGAAGTTTGCTAGCCGACATGTTCAAGAATGAAGTAGAGAGAGTGTAGAATCCTTTGTCTCAAAGCACCCAAGCGATTGGGTGGAGATAAGTTGGAGTTGCCAAGGAGATATCAAGAGTTGTGAGCTTAAAAATTTTCAAGTGAAGAAAAACCCCAAAAGGGCTCGGCCAAAAAAAAATAATCATGAAGCAAGTGTTCTCTGTGGAAAGCCAAAAAGAAGTGGTGGTCTAAAAAATGCAAGTAAATGAATCCCTCCAAATTAATTCCTTTTGCACCCTTAAAGCTCACAGCCACCCAACCACAAAACAATAGTTTTCCACCACACAAAAACACCTGCGAATAGGATGCTAGGCTGATTTGCAGAGAACCCATTCGGTGAAAAATTCAGCAATCGGCCCCTACAGTGAAGCCCATGCTACCCATTCCACCTCATGCTACCCATGCCCATTTAATGCACCAACCAACCACATACCCTTCTGGAAAAACCCATACAAAGCCACAGCAAATAATTGCATCCACTGGATTCGAAATATGTGCAAGGAAATGGGACAAGGAAGAAGCTCACACTAATTAAACATATCAAAATGTTTTAGACGGAAAAAGAAAACTGGCAGCTCGCAAAATAATCCCGTAACGAATTATGAGATTACAGCTTAACTGTAAATACATACCCGCATTTGTATTCCGACCGAATACAAATGCAATGTGACAAAAATATACTTACAATATAATACTAGGATCCGGCTTAAACCAAAGCCTGCTAGTATTATCCGTCCGATCCTGATCTATGCACAAGTGCACGAATATGATCGAACCCAGCCATAAAACCATACGGCCTCTACAACGTTTCGCCCGAACTTGGGAAACTTTCTGTGGGGGACTCTAATGACTCATCAATACACTGGCACTAGGTATAACCACTAGCACGTCAGAGGTACTATCTGTACGTAACAGTTGCCTATGTATTGATCGGAAGAGAAGCTGACGAGCGAACTCATCCAGAAACCCAACTGAGCATGACAGTGACAATATCCGTACAGTCTGGTCCGTTCGTCTATGAGTATCGCATATCGGGCCTGGGGGGCTGGTAAACGTCAGACCCCAATAGCTGTATAAGTCGTGTCGGAGAGTAGCCCAGAACACCCTGAGATACTACTGGAATACCTACCTATAAATCTCGATTACCCTGGCCAGGAATTTCGTGTAATGGCTCTCCTAAACACACCGCGATCTCATCCCCAATACCGGGAGAGACGAATCCCCGACGATTCGCTTACGGCCTCTATATGGCTCGGGACAGTACCCAACTAAAACCTGTTTGCACGACTCCTTTGAGCCGTGGTAGGGTAGTAATCAAAGCACAGTGGGAACTCACACGAGACAAATGACGATCTCAGGTCGACAGACTAACCTATACATATGTAACCTGGGAACTGCTATCTGACGATATGTATAATACTAACTAGCATGTTCCTGGCGAGTCCTGTCCGCTGTACTCATAACCCAATGAGCACCTGTATACATCTTAGGTGAACCAACTGACACCAATGGCTTGTGAGACCGGCCACTGCCCCTCGTCGGTGTCTCGACTGTATACACTAGTCTACTCTGGAGTACCGATGCCCTGTCTCGAAACTCCCACGACTAGGGACACTTTAAGGATGTGCTTATAGACCCCAGCTCCCACGTATATGATCGCCATCATACTTCTGGCAGTCAAGCAAGAATCCTATGGGCTTTATCAACATGCAATAGTGAACTACAACATGTACACGATGATAAAGACAAACCAGATACCATACCATTATCTCGAGCAAGACTGTCCTTTCGGTATAGGTCCTCTCTCAATCATTGCAATCACGTACCTGCGATCCAATAATTGACTTTGAGGGCACTATATCCAACAATCTCCCACTTGCACTTAAAGCTAATTATTGCGATCTCGCGTACTCATAGCTCGTGTGATACCGAACATCCCACTCCTCTACTAATCAGTTTCACAAAGCTCGTTTGTAAAACTATTGTGTTCGAGAAATAGCCTCAGTGAGTGGATCCGCCCTGATGTTTCTTTCCATGTCTCTCTTTTTCTCAAGTTCGCGAAGAAAGCCATCTTCCGAAATGAGCAATACCTGTCTTAGAATATGTATGGATATCTGATGGGACCCAGTTCATAAATGAACTCCAAATCCAGCAAACTTCTTAGACTGTATCGTCAACTGAATTTAATCAGTATCCTGCACCATGCCTCCCTCAGTATCCTCTTGGAATACCTGTCCAAACTATTGCCCCTCGTCAGAGGGAAAACTATAACTTTGACAGTCACTCTGTCATCCGGGTCACCTTGGAAGCCTGGAATGATAACTGTCTCCCGAAAGAGGCTGTCATTATCAAATCCCTAGAACAACCACTTATGTTCATAAGCTGCTTCCGAACATTTCTCGAGGATTGGAATAATATATCAACCCATTGCATCTAGTGCAAAAAACAACATATGATATTATGTCCATATCCTATGTGGAGAAACTACTGTGTGACAATAACGGTATAACCGATCGTAGTGTAGGAATTTCACTTCCTACTATATGTATGTCATCCAAGAACCAGGACATCACACCCTACTACCTTCTTAACAAATCCATCTCCTATTCTGATGAAGTCAAAACCGATGACCGTCATATCAAAAATAGATGATCTATCTCCGCTATATCTGCTTTAGTCTATAAATAGACATAAGCTACTTATCCACTATGCTTCTGTTGCTCCCTCTGACTACAACAACCCTCTGGCAGAGTCATATACACGTGCACTTCTAAAGCTAGTTTAGAACGATGCTATACCTATCCTCCTGCCAGGTCTCATAGTCTGGAATAGCAGTAATGGCAAGTCTGGGTAAACAAGAACCTACCTATCACCGTCCTTGAGGATAGCGAAGTACCTCTTGGGTTCCTGAGGTTACCCACCATATCTGCGGAGTGGCAAATGGAATATCAATCCTGATTGAATCTTTAGGTCCTTAAATTTTCCGTAATCGTTTGCGGTTCTGGAATCACTTCCAGTTCTACCATACTCCCACTACTGTTTTCTGAAGAAAAAAAACCACAAACTGCCATTACAGAAACGTGGCTTGAGTTATCCAGAGTCTGGTTTTAAGCATAAGCCGGACAACTCCCCGTACCTTAACATCGTTAAGATATGAACCATTCTATATAAAATACAGAAATAGAGGCACTGATTTAATTGGAACCAGATTCAAATCATGCAGCTGTCTCCAGTGCATGTCAACTAAATGGAGAGAGGCCGATCCGGATTACTCAAATTAGGAATGCATCCAATTATGAGTAACCTGAAAGAGAAACAAGTTCTTAAAACAATTACTATCAACTGAATACCAACCATAAGTATCTCCATCTTCGATCACGTTGAAGAATCCTGATACTTGCAACACATGGTTCTCTACTTTATTCCTTTACCTATAACTTCTCAAACTTGGACCTTGTATTTCTACGAAACACTTGTCTAAAACTTGAGAAGTCATAAGTAAACAGAATACAGTATGAGGACCAACCCCTTTATCCTAATGGACACTGGACAATATACAATACTTTGTATAAATCCCCTGAGTTGAATAACTCAAACCCTGTGCATCGTAGGTTGAAAACTGTACCCAGGAGTTTTTCTCAAATATCACAAATTACAACGAATTCCGATATAATGAGGATGATAACCTAATTCCCAATAACTTACTCCCACTAATCATCTGTAAAACCATACAGATGTGAGAATTATACCTGGTAAATACATACCCTGGAGCAAAGGTCTAATTAGGAAATCAGTTTTCTATTAACAATACACAGCGAAACTGAAACAAAAAAATGTTTCGAAAGGGTATCCGGGTATTCTTAGTAATGCCTCTTCCATTATTCAGATTTATGACTATAACCGTATATTTCCCTGCCATTTCTCCAATTCCCATTATTTGTCTTTA